>CM038216.1:75436104-75851716 GCA_021442155.1 Cymbidium sinense | reverse complement strand
CTGACTCAATGCCTGGCGTGGCAGAGGAGGACGCGCTTTCTCGTCTGCCATTCGATCTAAGATCGGATGGCTATGATTAATCCCATAGCTTAATAGGATTAAATCAGATCGATCTAGTGGATCTAATCACAATCATCCATTCCAATCATGCGAACGATGGTGGATCTAACATCATGCTAGTGAGGGAGAATGGAGTCTGACATTGCTCACTTGATCCAAGCTTACACAATCTTAGATAAACTCCAAAAGGATCCCACACCTTCATGACATCGATTGGAGGGGATCTAACGATCAAGATTACACGAGATCAAGTTTTCTTCAAAATGCTCCAACCCATTTTTGCCTAAGGATCAGTTTTGGAAGCATACCACCGAGCTCAAAATCGTGGGAATGATTGAGGAAGCTTCATCTAGTGGAGATGAAGCTTGAGCAATTGGATCAATTCCTTGATGTTCACCAAAGGCCATGAACCGATGATTTGGAGCTCCTTTGATCAAGTCCCACCTCGGTGCTCGAAGCTTGGGAGATGGTTCATTCTTGCTCGATGAGGCCTAGGAAGGTGTGCAAAGTTAATTTGAGTTTGATGGAGAAATGGGGATGTTAGGTCAAATGGAGTGTCCTATTTTGGGATGAATGAATGGCATTTTTTTGAGGAACAAGCTTGAGCTTAGGAATGGCTCTAGCAACTTATCTTGGGTAGCTAGGCTCTGAGGAATGATTTTGTGTGTGTTTGAGTGGAAATGAGAGGGTGTATATCCCCTTCATCTTGATAAATGGGATGCTTGGTTTGTAGTGGTCATCCCACCATCTTAATGAGTGTGGGTGGGAGGAGGTGAGTTGGCTGATTTGGTTGGTTGAAGGTGTGGAGGTGGTCGCCAAGGAGGAATCATGGGTGTCTTATGGGTTTCAAATGCTCCAATGGGAGGGTGAGGTGATTTCACATCCCATGGTCATGGTCGACCCAACCACCCTTGGGCAAGCCCTAGGTGGACCATTGGGAGAGAGTACCAAGTGGCCAAAGGATTGGAAAAGATCACTTACATGGGTGATTTTTCTCATGTGATGCCTTGAACCAAGGGTAGAATGGTCATTTGGTATTGATTTGATTTGGGCAGATTTGAAATGAGCCAAAACTGGGTTAGCCCAAACTTCAAGTCAATTGGAGTTGATTTGGTTAAGTTTGGCTCAATTTGACTCATTTAGGTCAAATTATGTTAGGTTGGGTCAAGTTGACCAATTGGTCAAATTAGGTCAAACCAAGGATTAAGTCAAGTTCATATGATCATTTGGGATGTTTTGGTTCAATTGGTTTGGTTTAGTTTGGCTTAGATTTTATTTTGGCTCATTTGAATTCATTTGGGTCAAATGGGTTAAGTTGACCAATTTGACCAAATTGTCCAAATTGGCTTGGGTTTAGTTGACCAATTGAAGATGATTGTAGGCTTTGGTTTCAATTAATTTGGATTTGGTTTTGATTTAGGCCAACTTGAACCTTTAGGTCAATTTGGGCTAAGTAGATCAATTGGTTCAATTGGGTCCAATCATGGCTTTGGTAAAGTTCAACAATCAATTTGGAATGAACTTGAGCCATTAGCTGCAATCAATTTGGTTTATATTTTGATTTGACCCAATTTGGTCTTTTAGGTCAATTTGGGTCAACTTGGGTCAAGAGGGCCAATTGGGTTTGGTTCGACTCAATTGAAGGTCAAGTCATATTCAAATATTGATTTTGATTTGGTATGAATCATTGGTTTCATGGGATTTGGCTTAGGTTGCAATTTGGCTAGTTTGGGTTCATATGGGTTAAGGGGTTGACTTGGTCAAATGTCCAAGTTGACTTGGTTTGACCTAATTTGTGACAATTGATCAACCTAGGGTGATCAACAATCATGATGGGAGGTTTTGATGGGCTTAGTTCAATCCAATTTGGGTAGGATTAGAACTTGGCTCAAATAGGTCAAATTGGCCACTTTGGGTCAAGTGGACCAATTGGGTTTAGTTGGCTTGATTTTGGGTTGAGTTTGATTTAGTTGAGTTTATATATGGATTTGGGATTGATATATAAATTCAATTGCAATTGGGTTGGGTTCAAATGGGTTTTGGTTCATTTGAACATTTCAAGACAAAAGGGTTAAGTTTGACTTGGGTTTTGATTTTGGTTTTGATGATTGTAGATTTCATTTATATTGTGAATATGATTGAAGGTATGATTGATTCATGAGAAAATCAATTTAATTTTGGATTTGGAATGAAGGAATTTGGCTAAGTCCATGGAGTTGGGTCATGTGGCTTAAGTTTGGATTTTGATTTGGTTTGATTTAGTTTTAATGATTTAAATGTATATTTCATTTAAATTTGTGAAGATGATTGAAAATATGATTGAATGAGAAAATCAATTGAGTTTGACTTGATTTGGATTTTTTTGCTAAGTCCATGGGATAGTCATATGGCTGGAAGGGTTTTATTTAGTTTGATTTAGTTTTGATCATTTAAATGTAGATTTGATTTATATTTAGGAAGATGATTGAAGATATAAATTTATTATGAGAAAATCAATTGATTTTGGATTGATTTGGATTAAGATTTGGCTAAGTCCATGGGATAGGTCATATGGCTTAGGAAGGGTTTCAAGTTTGGATTTGATCATGGGCTTCAATCATTTAGTTTTGGAATTTGGGTTTGGATTTGGATTTGGATTTGATGCTTCAATTGAACTTGAGGTTTGGTTTGAGAAGGTGAACATGTATTGGATTTGGGTTGTAAGGTAGGTGGATTATCCTAATCCCTAAGGCATAACCTAATCCTATGGTTAACCCTTCTAAGTCTTAGGCTTAGGTGTTTACCCAATTGTTAGAAGTGTCTTATGATTGGGGAAGTCTTAGTGTATAGAAACTCCTAAGTCTAAGATGGGAAGTTGAATCGCACTCCAAAAGTGAGGTCAACAGCCTTTGGCTCCATAGTGTTGCCCTTGGAGATAGATGAAGACCAAGCCAAGTTTCATATTATAGATTAGATACATCTTTCAATGCTTTGGGAGACTATAGATGCATGAGAACAACATAGTTCCATCCTACTATGTATTATGAAGTTTGTGGGATCATCACTGTGTCAAGGAGATCTCAAGCCATTTATAGTTTATGAGGCATATATGAGGATGCTTACTACCTCCCTCAAAATCAATAAGTCTATTCTCACAACTTGGCCAAAAAGTTAAAAAAAAAGAAAAAAAAGAAAGAGAAATAGAAAAGAAAAGAAAAGAGAAATAAAAATGAAATAAAAGGGAGCTAAAATAGACTTGGAGGAGGAAGTGGAGCTGAGTTAAATTCCACCCACGGTTCATTAATCCATTCAACATATGGGTAGGATGACCGACCTCCACAAGGCGAGGAAGAGGAGTTCAGGCAATCCTGGGTAGAAAACTTTATTGGCCACCCAATAGAAATATGTCCCCTACTAGAGTACACCTTATCCATATAGACTTAGAGTCTAGTTCATAGGATGAGTCTTATATGGTTAACACACCGCCCTCTTCTCAACAATAGATTCCCTTGGAGGTGACACTTGAGCCGATAGCATGAAGAGGCCCAAAGCAAAGCATAAGTGTATCCAAGTCTATATGTGAAATAGACATGGCTTGGGAACCTTAGCTAACCCCACTTTCCTCTCAAAAGTTGAGGGTTTGGTAGTTAAGGAAGCCCCTAAGTCATCCACATGTGAAGATAGAGGTTCTTTTGGGAGCATCATCCTCAAGTCAAGAAGTTGATGTAGAACTTTAGGATGATTTATATATAGATTTAATAAAATTACCTTTTGATTGGTACTTTGCTTGTGTTCAAAATTTAGTAAAGAAAAGGTTAATCCCACATACTTGGTCAAAGCAAAGGTTAGACTACTTTGAAAGAATATGTAAGAACAAATGCAAGATCTCAATTAAGACCGGGACTAGGATTTGTGGGTCTAGTCAATGATGATGATTACCGCTTAGTCATCACCAATCATTTGGAATCTAATAGTTTTTTCAAATCACAACTCATATGAGAGTGCTTAGAAACATTAGATGATCTAGATGATTTTAAAGTCAGAGATGCACCGCTAGAGTTTGAAGAAGAGATCAAGTCAACCATCGACAGGCTCAAGGAAATCAACTTAGGAACTGAAGAAGATCCATGCCCAAAGATACATCGCTTCTTTATTGAATGAAATTGAAACCAATGACTTAGTTAGGCTATTGACTAAGGTTAAGTACTACTTTGCATGGAGCTATGAAGAGATGCTTGGATTAGCTCCTGACATAGCGATCCACAAACTAGCAATAGAGCTTACTACTAACCCTATCAAGCAAGCTCCTAGATGCGATTAGACAGAATAATAGGTCATTTATGAAGTCAAGAAATTGATCGATGTGGCTTCATCCGAAGAAAAATACCTACCGTTAGCAAGCATTATCTAAGTTAAGAAAAAGAATGGCCAAATTCACACGTGTTAATTTTAGGGATTTAAATAAGGCATGTCCAAAAGATGAATTTCCACTACCAATCCTCAAGTTGATGGTTGACATTGCCTCATCTCATGCAATATTCTTTTTCATGGATGGCTCATCTAGATATAACCAAATAAAGATGGCCCCTAAAGATGAAAGAAACACTACTTTTAGAACCGATCAATCTATTGCTATAAGGTCATGCCTTTCAACCTTAAAATGTTAAAATACCGGCTATGACATGAATCTGATGAACTCATTCATCATCAAGTCAGTGTTATGTTGATGGTCTCATGGTGAAAAAAAGTAGAGAAAAATTTAACTCAAAATGAACTCAAGTGTGCATTCATAAAGAAATTCTTGGGTTTATTGTCGACACTAGGGAATTGAAATTGATGCAGAAGATCAATGTAGAAAATGCCACCCCTAAAAGTTTAACTCAACTCGATCATTCCAAGGGAGCTTGGTCTAAGATGCTTTATATCCAACCTATTGAGAAGATGTCATCCATTCTCCACTTATCAAAAGGATGCCAAGTTCAAGGGATGGCAAGTGTGTGAGCATGCCAAGATATCATTACTTGATGACACCGCTATTCTAATAGCCCCTATCTGGAAACTCATACTTTACATTGCATTAGATGACTCCCTTGGTGCTTTGTTCCCAAGCCAATGATGAAGGGAAGGAAAATGCACTCTACTATCTCATCATCTAATCTCTAAAGTAATTATCCACCCATTGAGAGAAGCATTGCCTAGCTTTAATCTTTGCATCCCAAAAGCTACAACACTACATGCTTACTCATAAGGTGAACTTAACCTCTAGGATCAATCCACATATCTCATGACATTTAATCTGGTTGAGATGGTCCATGATCCTCTCACAATTTGACATTACCTTCATACCCTCCATGGTGAAGACAAGCTCTAGCGATTTCTTCACAAGACACCCACTTCCCTTGACTCTAGTGATGATCTCCCATGAACTAATCATGAACTTAGGGGATACTAGCATTCAGAGTTTTGATGGTGCGCTTCTCAAAGAGAGAAGAACCACAATCTACTAGTCCAGAAAGGCAGGGTAGGAATAGTTCTCTTAACTCGACGATGTGATGAGATTCTCATATTATTTCTAATCCTTGCACCAACAATAATATGAGATTGCTGCCTAGAGTTAGCCATTACTCTAAGCATCCCAAACATCAACATCTTCAGGGATTCTCAGCTAGTTATCAACCAAAGTGATAGGTCCTATTAGGTTATAAAGTCCAAGCTCCATCACTACCATAAGTATACCATAGGGTTGTTGGCCCAAATCCAGAGGTTACCATTTATAAGATTCCTCGAGGAGAGAATGCCATAGTATGTAAGTGTGCTTCCAAGGAGTTGGCATGCTGAGGATGAGTCCATATCAATAAAGGTCCAAAATAGATAAGTCTTATCCTTTGGTATTGAACTCATCAAAAGCACTCTCTTAAGGAGAGGCATTTGCCAAGAAGGATGAGGAGTTAGATTAGAGGCAACCATTCATGGAATACCTAAATAAAGGCAAACTACCAAGAGAAGTCCAAGCCTATCGATGAAGTAGAGTACTTTCCTACACTCTTGTGGATGGTGTCTTATACCTTTCTTTGATCATATGTGGTTACATTATTTAGACAAGTATGAAGCCCATAAGATCATGAGGTACACTGTGATTATGTGGAGCCAACCAATGGTCAAGATAAAAGCCAAGTTTAAGAGACTAGATACACCCCATCATGATCAAAGATTATGTGGATATGACTACGTGATGCCACCAATGTCAAATACATGGTGTGGTCCTACACCAACCACCCAACATTCTACATCCTACATTGGCCTCATGGACATTCGAGTGTTGGGTTTCTAACATAGTGGGTCTGATTCTCCTTCTTCCAAGGGTCATCGGTTCACCTTAGCTGTTATTGACTACATTTCCAAATGGGTGAAGGTGATTCTCAGAGGTCACGCCTTATGTGCCAATTTTTAGGAACCATATCGTATATAGGTTTGGAGTGCCGACATGACTTATACCGATAATGGTACCGCATTCAAGAGCACAGATCAACAACTTGCCCAGACACAGATAGATTGGAGATATTCTACCATCAACTACCCGAGGAAAATGGCTTAATAAGCCTTCAATAAAAACTCTCATCCAAATACTAAAGAATACACTCGACAATAATAAGAGCAAGTGGGAGAAGTTAGTTGAAGCCTTGTGGGCCTACCACACCACATATAGAACTCCAACTAGTTTTCTCCTTTCTCCTTAGTGTATGGGTCAAGTTGTTCTACCATTAGAAGTCCAACTCCCATCACTAAGGATAGATGTGGTAGCAAGATCATAGAGTAATGCGTTGGTTAGAAGAGCTCAAGGTTTGGAGGAGAGATGCCTATGAGCCAAAACTCGTTGTACAAAGCTAAAATGATTCAAGCTCACAACATGTTGGTCCATCCTAGAGCTATTCAAGTAGGAGAGCTTATTTTAGTTCTAAGGAGACAAATTGTTGTCCATCGTAAGATGGGAGGCAAGTTTGAACCCACTTGGGAAGGCCCTTTTTCCATAGAGAAGGCCTACCAAGGAGGATCTTATCAGCTTATTTATCATAAGAGAGAGCATCCAATGCTTCCAATCAATTGGCTCTACTTAAAGAAATATTATAAATTATGTTTAAAAATAATTATCATCAATGAAAATTCCATTTCAAATTCAATCTCTTCCATGTTGAAAGTATTCTTGTTTTGAATCGCCATGATGTGTTTGGTTGGTGTAAGGAACTCGAGCATCCTATCCTTCATCGACACAAACAAATACAAACTACACAAAACATAAAAATAACACATATATTTTATCTCGAGCTACTCGAAGTTAAGATAACTCCCCCAAGCACTCACTCAAGAAGTTGCTCTAGGTGGGTCGATACCCTACTAGTGTCACAGTGGTCTTCTTGCTTTAAAGGATGTAAGTATGCTCTTTCCTTCTATGTGGCCACTACACACCAATGAGCACCTTATTAGTTTGGTAGCTTACTGCATGTGGTGTAAGCTCAAGTTGGCTTCATTTAAGAGGACGTGAGTCTGCAATGCATTATTCTTGGATTAGACTCCATACACTAACTACGTTTAGTATATTTAAGGTTTAGGATAAGTCCCCTAGCGTCCTTCCCCGACTTTCAAGTCTAGTCGTCCTTCCTGGGGCTCCCCGCTTAGTAGTCTCTAGGTTAGATAACATTTGTCCCAGACAGACTATTCTGATGATCAATTCTGCTTGGAAAGTTGTAAGCCTACACTTTCTTTCCAGATTGATCATTGCACACAACCACCAGTTGGTTGGTTCTCACTATGCTTGATGGATACACCACTCATGCCATGGATACACCTTAGGTTGGTTCTCGCACCTTAGATACACCACTCATGGCATATGTAAGTCTACTACACTTTCTCCTGTTGGCCATCATACACCTATAGGCTTTCTTTTTCGTGGCTCGATAATGCCCCTAGCACTTCCCATGACTATATTTGGATCACATTCTTGTGATCCCATTTAGACACTACTTGTTACTATCGATTGGATAGTTCTTTGAAAACCACTATGGTTGGAGAATCCATCCTCCCTTGGTCCAAGAATGAGATCAAGGCGACATAGCCCCTTCTTTGTGTGTCCACACACCAACTGGTCCACGCAAACATATAAACAAAATATATATTCACTTGTGGATTAGAGGACACCCTAGAGGTACCTTTTCCCAAGAAGGTATCTTATCTTTAGGTAGTGTTAGCAAAACTCCCTATAAGAATCTACAACTCTTGAGTTGATATAAGTCCCCAAAGACATTCACTCATTAGTCCTAAGTCGGGTTCAATTTGTTACCAATAGGTCACCCTAGTTGTTCTGCTTTAGAAGATGTAAGTCATTATGCCTTCTTTCTAGCACAACCATTGCACATCAAAGACAACCCTTAGGTTGGCTAGCTCTATCCCATGGCCAATAGACTATCCCTTTGGATTTATAAATCTAAGATAGACAAGTCCCATATAGCTCTTCAAGGGTCCATCACACATGGTCCATAAATTAAATCTATCAAATTTCACTAAGCTCCATCCCTAGGATATGCCCTCAATTCAAAATCAAACTAAACCAAACAAACCATATTAAATCACATGATATTAAGATAAAATTAATACTACTTTTGAGTTGACATAAGTCCTCAATGACATTCACTCAAGCAAAGTTTGATTTGTTGTGCATCCAACAGGTCACCCTAGTGGTTATTCTCACTTTGGAAGATGTAAGTCTGCTACACCTTCTTCCTAGCATAGCCGTTGCATACCAAAAGGCAACCCCTTAGGTTGGCTAGCTCTACCCCGCAGCTGGTAGGCTATCCTTTTGGATTTGTAAACCAGTGGTAGGTCAAGGCTAATATAGCCCTTCTTAGTGGGTCCTCGCACACGACAGGGTCCAGATTAACTCAAATTAAACCCAATCAATTTTTTCCTGTGAGTTAAATCACACCCTTCTCCTAGTGGAGCCCCAAATCATATATATAAGTCAAGCAAACAAATAAAATCCAAAAATAACCTCCTTAATGGAGCCAAATTAAACCAACTCCCCAGTAGAGTCTAAATTAAAGAAATCCAACCAAACTCTTATCCCTAGTGGATACATCCCCAAACAAATCTATGAAATCAAAGTCAAATCCCAATCCCCAGTGGATAGCCCGAACCTGCTTCCCTAGTGGAAGGTTCATAAACCCGATCCCTAGGGACTCGAGCCCATATCTCTAGCAGATATGCCTCCACATCAATTAAAATAAAACAAATTAAAGATTGATCTTAATCCATGGATTATAGATTCTTATCCCAATGGATCTTCTTTCCATAAATCTTATAATCAAATCAAATTTAAACCTTATCCCCAAAGATTTTTCTTCTATGCCTCACATAGACCCTCACATGTCATGTCCAATGCATGTGTGATCCCCTAGCATCTCTCCTTCCATATCCTTGCCTTGGAATTCTCATCAAATCTTATTTTTTTTCTTATGCACACCTTTAATACTTCAACCAAAAGCCTAACAATGTATTCATTCAAATTACATCATCTTAACATTATAATCAACATTTTATGATTTGTGATGGTGCATGCTCAAACTAACTATACAATATCATGCTAAACATATTATAGTGTGAATTAACACACTATATTATATTATAATATATGATATTATAATTTGCTATAATATAATATATTGTCTAACATTGCACCTCATTAGAATAACTTAAAAGGAACAAATAACAAAATTTCTCAAAATATGAATAATGTTCATTTGGGATGTAAAATTGTTATGTTTCTATTAGAAATGGTACAAAATAGCATAATTTTGGTGTTGCTTCTTGGTGTGTGCCATGAATTTGGCCAAATTCTTCCATCTCAACCTTCAAATTAACAATTTTGTGAGTTTTGACCCAATGTTTTATAACGAATGTAAAACATACTAAAATGTACAGTAACATTTAGTAACACACCACCACATTCATATATATGAAGTTATATTTTATGTACATTATATTTTAATATGCTTTCACATAATATATTATCTTACATTACAGCTTAAAATTAATCAATTTAAGTAAATAATTTATAAAATTTAGTTGAAACATGAACATTCATTTTGGATGGAAAATTCCATTCTTTTGATTAAATGACACACCATAGCACACCCCCAATGTTGTTCCCTAAAGGTTACCTTAAATTTGGCCAAATCCCATCATCTCCTATAAATTAGTATTTTTATGAATTATACCAAGTACAAACTCTACTACATCATACTATAACAAACTAAAATATGGTAAACAACAAGTAGTAATACACAATAGTATGCTATAATGCATGATGCTACACTATGTTATGGCATCCTATATCAATACACTATAACATAATATATTATATTATATTCCATATCACATCACAAGGGACTATTTAAGATAAAAAAATCATAATATTAGTCTAAATAATAAAAACTATATATTTAGTCGATCACTTACATATTTTAAATTGAAATAATATATTATGATGCCATGCTCTACCTATTATGAATTTGGCCAAATTCCACCATTTTAAAGTCTAAGTCAACATTTTTATAAATAATGCTAGTGTAGGCTCAACTGCATGATTGTAAAATACTAAAAGAATTTAAAATGCGTAGAACAATATATTATGATATATGATGTTATACTATGCTACAACATATAATAGTTATTTTGAACATAAAATCTTACTTTTAGACTACAAGTGTAGCACACCTTGGTACTATAACCTAATTCCCACTTCAAATTTAACAAATTTCATCGATTTATTTAATCAATATTTTTATGATTTATATTAATAGACTATAGGCACAATACCATAATATACTAAAACATTTCAAAACATTATATAACATCCAAAACACATCATTACATGCTCAAATATATGATGATACATTATACTATATATGATTATATAATATGATTTAGGGGTTTAAGGTATTCAAATATCTAGTCAAGGGAAAGTCTCTTGAAGAAATTTTCTTTAGCTACCATAACTATGTTAGATTAGGTCATTCTTTAGATCTACTCTAATGACATCTTTATTCAAGGTTTAGGGTTTAGGTTTAGTTTAGTTTGGGTTTAGGGTTTAGGTTTATGGTTTAGGTTTATTTTGGGTTTAGGTTTAGGTTTAGATTGTAGGTTTTTTAGGTTTATGGTTTTGGGTTTAGTTTTAGGTTTAGGTTTATTTTAGGTTTTTAAGGTTTAGGGTTTAGGTTTGTTTTGGTTTTAGGATTAGGTTTACATTTTAGTTTAGGGTTTAAGGTTTTTTTTTAATAGAGAACAAATTCAGATTCAACATTTCTTCTTTTTGATTTCATCAACCAAGTAGCACCCCAAGTTTTCTAAGACACAAGCGATGACATAGATAAAAATGAGCACCCATAGAGCAAATTCAAAACCCTAGATAAGTATAATCTCTACTATAAAGACTTCCATAAGGCAGAGATCGATATTGTTCTCTTCTAGTTCCCATCGAACCAACCCCGCCTCTCGAGTAGCGTGATCCCCATCTATCCTGATCTCTCCCCACCACCCATGTAACCTTCATCACTCCTGCCTCCAAAACCATCAACCACCACCTCCATATCCCCCAACACCTCCAGATCCCCCACCACCACTATAATTATCGCTGCCTCTACCTTCACCTCCACCACTAGATCTAGATTAAGCTTAGTTGACAGTGATGTACCTGCCATCAAGGTTTTACCCATTCTTATGGTTTAGCGTTGGTGTAGTGTTTAGGGCTTAGGGTTGGTTTAGGTAGGGTTTAGGGTAGGTAGTTAGGGTAAGGTTTTGTGGTTTAGGTGGGAGTTAGTTGGGTTTAGGGTTTTGGGTTTAGGGTTTTGGGTTTAGTAGGGTTTAGTTTAGGGTAGGTTGGTAGGAGGGTTGGTAAGAGCTGCTAGTGTTTAGGTTAGGGTTTATATAAATTTAAGTAAACTAGTAGTTTATTTTATTTTATTTTATGATTTTAATTATTATTTAGTTTAGTTTTGTTATTTTTTGGTTTAGGTTTATTTTATTATTTATTTTAGTATTTTAGTTTAGTTTTTTTTTTTAGGTTTTATTTTTATTTTTTTTTTTATTTTATTTTTTTATTTATTTTTTTAGGTTTTATTTTTATTTTAGGTTTTAGGTTTTATTTTAGTTAGTTTGGTTTTTTTTTTAGTTTATTTTATTTTATTTAGTTTATTTTTTTAGGTTTAGTTTAGGTTTTATTTATTTAGTTTAGTTTTGTTTTTTTATTTTTTATTTGATTTTAATTTTAGGTTTAGTTTTTTTTTATTTTAGAGTTTAGGTTTATTTTTTTATTTATTTTAGGTTTTATTTTTTAGGTTCATTTTAGGTTTAGGCTTTTATAGTTTTTAATTTATTTTATTTTTTATTTTAAGTTATTTTATTTATTTTGGTTTTATTTAGGTTTATTTTATTTTTTATTTATTTATTTTCTTTATTTTATTTTAGGTTTTTTTATTTTATCTTTATTTTATTTTTATTTTATTTATTTTAGGTTTTATTTATTTTATTTTATTTTATTTTCTTTATTATATTAGGTTTTGGATTTTATTTATTTTATTATTAGGTTATACATTTTAGGGTTTATTTTTTATTTTTAGGGCTTTGGAGGCCCATGGGTTTAGGCCCAGGCCTGTGGTAGGGTCAGTGGCCCACAGTTAGGGTTGGCCTCAGGCCCAGGGTTTAGGTAGTGGCTAGTGGTCAGGCCCAGGTTAAGGCTCAGGAAGTAAGGGCCTAAGGGGGCCCAGTGGTAGGGTTTAGTAGGTCAGTGGCCCAGGGCCCAGTTTGGTTAGGCCCAGTGGCCTGGGGTTTAAGGCCCAGTTTTAAGGTCATTAGTTATTAGTGGTTTTGGATCTAGGTAGGATTAGTAGCCCAGTTTAGGTGGTTTAGGTTTAGGGAAATTTAGAGGGCCTAGGGTTTAGATTTAGGAGAGTGTGGCCTGGGTCAGGATTTAGATTTTATTTTAAATTTAAGCAAACCCAGGTTTATTTATTTAGCCAGTTTATTTAGTTTAGGTTTTATCATTTATTTAGTTTAGGTTTGTTTATTTTATTTTATTTTAGTCTTTTTTATTTAAGGTTTAGGTTTTTTTTTTATTTATTTTTAGGTTTTTAGGATTCTTTTAGTTTTTTTTATTTATTTTATTTCTTTTTTTATTTTATCTTTTATTTTATTTTTTAATTTTAGTTTAGTTTAGGTTTTATTTATTATTTTATTTTAGTTTTATTTTATTTATCTTTAGCCTAGTCAGTTTTTTATTTTATTTATATTTTATTTTATTTGGTTTAGGTTTTTTTTATTTATTTTATTTTTAGGTTTATTTAGTTTAGTTTGTGTTTTTTTTAGGTTTAGGATTAGGATTAGGGTTTAGGGTTTTGAGGTTAGGTAGGTTTAGGTTTAGGTATGGTTTATTTTGGTTTAGGTTTTGGATTAGGGTTTAGGTTTGTGGTTTAGGTTTAGGTTTAGAGTTTTGTGGTTTGTGGTTTATGGTTTAGGTTTTGGGTTAAGGTTTTTTAAGGTTTAGGTTTAAGGTCAGGGTTTTTTAGTTTATTTAGGTTTTATTTTTAATAGAGAACAAATTTAGATTCAACATTTCTTCTTTGGATTTCATCAACCAAGTAACACACCAAGTTTTCTAAGACACAAGAGACAACATAGATAAAAAATGAGCAGAGTGAAATCTAAAACACTAGATTACTAGAACTATCTCTATTGTAAAGAGTTCCATAAGAAGATCGATCGTCATTCTTCAATTTCTAGTTCCCATTAGAACCACTCTAGCCCCTCAGTAGGATCCCCATCATCTCCTGATCTCACTCACCACCACCTGTAACCTGCCTCCTCCCACCTCCATAACCACCATCGCCCACCACCACCTCCATATCCAAGACTCCAGATCCCCACCACCACTACGACAAGTATCGCCTCCACCGCCAGATCTAGACTAAGCCTGGTTGATGGTGATGTTCCTACCATCAAGGTTTTATCCATTCTAAGGGTTTAGGTTTAGGTTTAGGCTTATTAGGTTTTAGGGATTAAATTTATTTTTAATTTATTTAGTTACTTTAGTTTAGGTTTGGGTTTGGGTTTAGGTTTAGGTTGGGTTTAGGTTGGGGGTTAGGTTAGGGTTTAGGGTTTAGGGTGGGGTTTTAGGTTTAGGTTTAGGATTTTAGATTTATGCTTTAGGATTTAAGGTTAAGGATTAGGGTTTTGGTTAGGTTTAGGTTTATGGTTTTAGGTTTAGGTGGGTTGCAGGTTTTTTAGGGTTTAGGTTATTTTAGATTTAGGGTTTGATTTTTTTTTAAATTAAGTAACCCAGGTTTAGTTTATTTAGTTTATTTAGGTTTGGTTTAGGTTTAGATTTGGGATTTGGATTTTTTAAAAAAATTAAATGAGCAAGTTTAGGTTTATTTAGTTTATTTATTTATATTATATTTTATTTTATTTATTTAGGTTTATTTTATTTTTTATTTAGTTTATTTATTTATTTTAGTTTATTTTATTTAGTTTTAATTAGGTTAAGGTAGTTTTTATTTTAGTTGAGTTTTTTTTATTTTATTTTAGGTTTAGGTTTTATTTTTTATTTTTAGTTTAGGTTTTATTTTATTTTGTTTAGGTTTTGGTTTTGGTTTTATTTAGTTTATTTTTTAGGTTTTATTTTATTTTAGGTTTTAAATTTATTTAGTTTATTTATTTTTTTTTTAGTTTAGTTTAGGTTTTTATTTTATTTAGTTTAGTTTTATTTAGGTTTAGGTTTATTTATTTTATTTTATTTTAGGTTTAGTTTTTATTTATTTTTATTTTATTTTATTTTTTATTTATTTTTTTATTTTATTTAAGTTTTTTATTCTTATTTATTTTATTTTTTAGTTTAGTTTTAGTTATTTTATTTTTTTTATTTTTATTAGTTTATTTTATTTTATTTTTAGGTTTAGGTTTAGGTTTTACTTTAGGTTTTATTTTATTTTAGAGAATCTTGATTTAACTCATTCATCAAAGTGCTATGTCATGATCTCGTGCTCAAAGTAGAGAAAAGGAAGACCATCTTGACTTGAGAGTATTTTTCAATAGTTAAGACAATTTAACCTCAAAATGAACCCCTCAAGTATGCATTTGGAGTAGCTTCAAGGAAATTTGGGTTTGTTGTACACCGGTATCAAATCGATCGATAAGATCAAGGATATTAGAAATGCCACCCCTAAAAGTTTAACTCAACTCGATCATTCCAAGGGCGGCATATCTAAGATGCTTTATATCCAACCTATCGAGAAGATGTTAGCCATTCTCAGTAGTTTTCAAAAAGGATGCCAAGTTCAAGTGGGATGACAAGTGTGAGCATGCCTCAAGGCATCAAGCATTACGATGATGCCACCTATTACACCTTATCCCTGCAAGCCTCTCATACTTTACAGTGTTAGATGACTCCTTTGGTGCTTTGTTGGCCCAAGCCATCGAAGGGAAGAAAATGCACTCTACTATCTCGCATCATCTAATCCCTACTAAGGCTATTTATACACCCATTGAGAAGCATTGCCTAGCTTTAATCTTTGCATCCCAAAAGCTATGACACTACATGCTTCCTCATAAGGTATCCACTACTATCTCATGACATGACCAACGCTAGGATTTCAACACACCCACTACCTTTTCCACTTATGATGATCTCAATGAATAAATCATGAACTTAGGGGATACAAGCATTCACCACTAGAGATGTACTTTGATGGGGGCTTCCTCTCAAAGAAGAGAAAACCATAATATTATTCTAGGAAAGGCAAGGGTAGGAATAGTTCTCTCACTGACATGTGTGATGAGATTCTCATATCATTTGTCCAATCCTTGCACCAACATCGATATGAGGCTCGATGCCCAGAGTTGATGTTACTCTAAGCATCAGCATCAATCTTTGTGAGATTCTCATAGTTATCAACCAAATCTCCTATAAGGTTATAAAGCCCAAGCCCTATCACTACCATAAGTACACCATTGAGTTATTGGCCCAAATCCTATAGTTACCATTTATAATATTCCGAGGAGAGAACATCATAGCGTATCTGGAGCTAAGCTTGCCAAGGACTTGGCATGTCTAGAGGATGAGTCCATATCAATAAAGGTCCAAAATAGATCATTTTTATCCCTTATTGATATTGAACTCATCAGAAAGTACTCTCTTGAAGGGGAGATTTCCAATGCCAAGAAGGACGAGGAGTTATATTGGAGGTAACCATTAATAAATTACCCAAATAAAGGCAAACTACCTCAAGGAAAGTCCCAAGCCTATTAGATGAAGCAGATGCACTTTCCTATGCTCTTGTGGATGGTGTCTTGTACCGGTCTTTCGATCATATGTATATTTGTTTAGACAAGCACGAAGCCCATAAAATTGTGACCCAAGTACACTCAAGATTATGTGGAGCCAACAAATCTGGTCTGAAGATGAAAGCCAAGATCAAGAGACTAGGATACTATTGGCCATCGATGATCAAAGATTGTATGGATACTACTAGGCGAGGCCACCAATGTTAAATACATAGTGTCCTACATACCCAACAAAATACATCGCATATTGGCTCATGGCCATTCGAGTGTTGGGGTACCAACATAGTGGGTCCGATTGATCCTCCTTCTTCCAAGGGTCATCATTTCATCTTAGCTGCTACTAACTACTTTTCCAAATGGGTGAAGGATTTCCACTGAGAGGTCACACTCATCATGTGCTCCAATGTTTTAGAACCATATTGTATATATTTTAGAGTATCTTGATGAATTATATCGATAATGGTAATTTCAAGAGCACTAGATCAACAACTTTGCTGGAGACACAACAGATTGAAGATATTCTACAATCAACTACCCGAGGGAAATGGCTTAGTAGAAGCCTTCAATAAAACTCTCATCCAAATACTAAAGAATACACTCAACAATAACAATATAGTGGCATGAGCGTTAGTTGAAGCCTTATGGGCCTACACACATATAGAACTCCAACTCGCCTACCTTTTCTCCTTAGTGTATGGTCCAAATTTCTACCATTAGAAATCCAATTCCATTACTAAGGATAGTTGTAGCAAAGATCACAACAAAGCATAATGCCAAGTTACGATTATAAGAGCTCAAAGGTTTGGAGGAGAGACTCTATGGGCATGCCAAAACCTAGTTATACAAAGCTAAAATGATTCAAGCTCACAACAAGTTGGTCCATCCTAGAGCCTTTCAAGTAGGAGAGCTTATTTTAGTTCTAAGGAGACCGATTGCTTGCATAAGATGGGAGGCAAGTTTGAACCCACTGGAAGGCCCTTTTCCATAGGAAAGGCCTACCAAGGATGATCTTATCACTTATTAATCATAAGGGAGAGCCAAATGCTTCCAATCAATGGGCTCTACTTAAAGAAATATTATAAATCATGTTTGAAAGCAATTATCAATTAAAATTCCATTTCAAATTTAATCTCTTCCATGTTGAAAGTATTCTTGTTATAAGCGCCAAATGATTTTTTAGGTAAGGAACGAAAAGATCCTATCATTCATCGACACAACACAAACACAAACAATACACAAATATATAAAATAAACACATATTTTTTCTCATGCTCCTCTGAGTTGAGATAACGCCCCCAGTGGCACTCACTCAGTAGCTGCTTTAGGTTGGTCTAACTTGCTACCCTGCTACTGTGTCACCTCAATGGTCTTCTTGGTCTGAAAGATGTAAGTCTATACTCTTCTTCTTACTTGGCCACCACACATTGACAAAACCTTGTTAGTTTTGGTAGGCCTTATCATGGCCTAAGTTACCTCATGTTGGCTTCATTTAGAGGATGTGAGTCTATATGCTTTCTTCTTGGATTAGCCTTTGTGCACTGACTAGGTCAAGTATATTTGAGGTTTATCCCTAGTGGCTCCTTCCCTCCTAACTGCTTCAAGTCTAGGTCCAGTCCTTCTTAGGGGCTCCCCGCTTAGTAGTTTCTCTAGGTTAGAGCATATGTCTCACGATGATAGACTATCCCGATGATCAATTCTACTTTGGAAAGTTGTAAGCCTACAAGCTTTCTTTCCAGTTGATCATTGCAAATCGACGCACCTTAGGTTTGTTTCACCAAGTTGAAAGATACACCACTCATGCTAATGGATACAACTTATGTTGGTTAGTTCTCGCACCTTAGAATACACCACTCAAGGCAGATGTAAGTCTGCTATGCTTTGTCCTTGAGTTGGCCACTGTGCACCTATAGGCTATCTTTTTCAAGGCTTAGGATAATTCCCTAGCAAAGACCTCTAATGTGAACTTATATTTGGATCACATCCGACACCATTTAGACATACCCGGTTACTATTAAATTGGACAAGCCCCTTTTGGTAACCACTATGGTTGGAGAATCCCTATATGCAAATTTACCATTGGTCCAAGAATCTGATGATCAAGGTCACATAGCCTTCTTAGTGTGTCTCTTGCACATAAATAGGGTCCACGCAAACATATAAATAAAATATATATTCACTGTAGATTAGAGGACACTAATGGTACCATTTCCTGTGTATCCTCTTTTAGAAGTGTCGCAAACTCCATAAAATCAAATTGAGATATAAGTCCCCAAAGTGGCATTCACCAAGACATTCACCTAAGTCGGTTGATTTGTTGTGCTACCAAGAGTCACCCCAATTGTTCTTCGCTCAAAAGATGTAAGTTTGCTATGCCTTCTAGCACAATCATTGCACATCGAAAGGCATCCCATTAGGTTGGCTAGCTCTACCCCATAGCTGGTGGACTATCCTTTTGGATTTGTAACCCTAAGGTAGGCCAAGGATGATATAGCCCCTTCTCGGGCTCCATCACACACGATGGACTATACATTAACTCATTAAATTAAACCCTTTTGATTTTCCTAGTGAGTTAAATCACCTGGAGCCCTAATCATATATATAAATAAGTAAAATAAATCAATTTCAAAACCAACCTCCCTAGTGGAGCCAAATTAAACCAACTCCCCAAATAGAGTCTAAATAAAATAAATCCAACCAAACTCTTATCCCCAGTAGATACATCCCCATACAAATTTATGAAATCAAACTCAAATCCCAATCCCAGATAGCCCAAACCTCTTCTAGTGGAAGGTTCATATACCCATCCCTGAGCCCATATCTCTAGCAGATATGCCTCCACATCAAAAAAATAGAACAAATTAAAGATGATTTGATCTTAATCATCATGGATTATAGATTCTTATCCCCAGATCTTCTTTCCAAATCATATAATCAAATCAAAATCAAACCTTATCAGAAATTTTCTTCTTTGCCCTCGAATAGACCACTCACATGTCATGTCCAATGCATGTGTGATCCCTATGGATCTCCTCCATGTCCTACAAGGAATTCTCATCAAATTCTATTTCTTTTCTTATGCACACCTTTAATACTTCAACCAAAAGCCTAACAATGTATTCATTCAAATTACATCATCTTAACATTATAATCAACATTTTATGATTTGTGATGGTGCAAGCTCAAACTAACTATACAATATCATGCTAAAGATATTATAGTGTGAATTAACACACTATATTATAATATAATATATGATGTTATATTATAATTTTATAATATAATATATTGTCTAACATTACTCATTAGAATCACTTAATTGGAACAAATAACAAAGTTTTCTCAAAATATGAATAATGTTCATTTTAGATGTAAAATTGTTATTTTTCTATTAGAAATGGTACAAAATAGCATAATTTTAGTGTTGTTGGTGTGTGCCATGAATTTGGCCAAATTCTTCCATCTCAACCTTCAAATTAACATTTTTGTGAGTTTTGACCCAATGTATTATAAAAGAAAACAAAAAAAAATGTACAATAACACTTAGTAACACCACATTCATATATATATGAAGTTATATTTTATGTACATTATATTTAATATGCTTTCATATAATATATTATCTTACATTAGACCTTAAAATGAATCACTTTAAGCAAAAAATTTATAAAATTTGGTTGAAAAGTGAACATTTATTTTGGATGCAAAATTAAATTCTTTTGATTAAATGACACACCATAGCACACCCCCAATGATGTTCCCTAAAGCTTACCTTAAATTTGGCCAAATCCCATCATCTCAACCTATTAATTAAGACTTTTATGAATTATACTACAAACTCTACTACATCATATTATAACAAACTAAAATATGCAATAAAGTAGTAAATAGTATGCTATAATGCATGATGCTACACTATGTTATGTCATTCTATATTATAATACACTATGACATATTATATTATATTATATTGCATATCACATCACAATGGATTGCTTAAGAAAAAAATCATAAAATTAGTCTAAACAATAAAAAACTATAGATTTTAATTGTATCATTTACATATTTTAAGTTGAAATAATATATTATGTTGCCATGTTTCTACCTATTATGAATTTGGCCAAATTCCACCATTTTAAAGTCTCGCTTATGATGCTACAACATATAATATTTATTTTGAACATAAAATCTTACTTTTTAGACTATAGGTGGCGTAGCACACCTTTGGTACTACAACCTAATTCCCAGTTCAAATTTAATAAACTTCATCATCTGATTTATTAAATCAATATTTTTATGATTTATATTAATATACTATGCACAACACCATAATATACTAAAACATTTCAAAACATCTTATAACATCCAAAACACATCACTACATGCTCAAATATATGATGATACATTATACTACAATATATGGTATTATAATATGATTTAGGTATTCAAATCTCTAATAGTCAAGAGAAAGTCTCTTGAAGACATTTTCTTTAGCTACCATAACTATGTTAGATTAGGTCATTCTTTAGATATCTACTCTAATGACATCTTTATTCAAGGTTTATGGTTAGTTTAGATTTAGGGTTTAGGTTTAGGGATTAGGTTTTATTTAGGTTTAGGTTTGGGGTTTGGGGGTTTAGGTTGTAGGTTTTATAATTGGGATTTTAGGTTTATGGTTTGGGTTTAGGGTTTAGTGTTTTAATGTTTAGTGTTTTAGGTTTAGGTTTTTTTGGTTTAGTTTAGGGTTTAAGGTTTAGTATTTGTTTAGGTTTTAGGTTTAGGGTTTAAGTTTTAGTTTAGGGTTTAGGTTTAGGGTTTTTTTAACAAAGAACAAATTCATATTCAATATTTATTCTTTTGATTTAATCAACCAAGTAGCACCCCAAGTTTTCTAAGACATGACATTGATAAAAAATGAGCACCATAGAGCAAATCAAAACCCTAGATAAGTAGAACCTCTTATAAATATACTATTCCATAAGCATCGATGCATTCTTCTTTCTAGTTTCCATTAAAACTAACCCCACCTCTCGAGGATCTGCCATCATATCCCTAATCTCTCTTCCTCCACCACCACTATAATCTCGCCGCTCATCTTCCTCCATAACCACCACCTCCATATCCACCAAGACCTCGATCCCCCACCACTCATGATAACCACCACCTCTCTTCACCTCCACTTTAGATCTACAAGCCTAGTTGACAAGTGATGTTCGCCATCAAGGTTGCCCATTCTTAGGTTTAGGTTAGTTTGGGGTTTAATGTTTAGGGTTAGTTTAGGCTTAGGATTTAGGGTTTAGATTTTGGGGTTTAAGTTTTAGGGTTTAGGGTTAGGTTTAGGGTTTAGGGATTTAGTGGTTTATGGTTTAGGGTTTAGGGTGTGAGTTTAGGGTTTAGGTTTGGTTTAGGTTTAGGGTTTATTTGGTTTAGGGTTTGGGGGGTTTAGGATAGTTTAGGGTTTAGGTTTAGGTTTAGGATTTTGGGTTTACAATTTAAAAGCAAACCATAGGTTTAGTTTATTTAGTTTATTTATTTATTTGACTATTTTAATTTTATTTAGGTTTATTTTATATTTTATTTAGTTTAGTTTATTTATTTTAGGTTTATTTATTTTAGTTTAGGTTTTAGTTTATTTTAAATTTGGGTTTATTTTAGTTGAGTTTTATTTTATTTTATCTTTAGTTTTTTTATTTTATTTTATTTTATTTTTTTGGTTTAAGTTTAGGTTTTTAAGTTTCTTTTAGGTTTATTTTAGTTTAGGTTTAGTATTTTAGTTTATTTTATTTTATTTTAGCATGTTTAGATTAAGGTTTAGTTTATTTTAGGTTTACGTTAATTTTTTATTTATTTTAGTTTATTTTATTTTAATTTAGGTTTATTTTTTTTGTTTATTTTTTTTATTTAGGTTTAGATTTTTTTAGGGTTTAGGTTTTATTTATTATTTAAGTTTAGGTTTATTTTAGTTTAGGTTTCTATTTGTTTATTTTTTATTTTATTTTATTTTTAATTTTATTTTAGGTTTAGTTTTTATTTGATTTAGGTTTTATTTTTTTAAGTTTAGTTTAAGTTTCATTTATTTTATTTTAGTTTAGTTTTATTTTTTTATTTTATTTTCTTTAAGTTTAGGTTTAGGTTTTAGTTTTAGTTTTATTTTATTTGATTTTATTTTGTATTTTTTTTAGGTTTTTATTTCTTTTATTTTTCAATTTTATTTAGCTTAGGTTTAGGTTTTAGCTTTAGATTTTTAGTTTGGGTTTTTTGTTTGAGGTTTAGAGTTTATTTAGGTTTAGTTTAGGGTTTAAGTTTTTAGGGTTTAAGGTTTTTTTAATGAGAACAAATTCAGATTCAATATTTTTCTTTTGATTTCATCTACCAAGTAGCATCCCAAGTTTTCTAAGACAAGATAAAGATAAAAAATGAGCACCCATAGAGCAAATCAAAATCACTAGATAACCATCTCTATTTATATAGACATTTCATAAGCAGACAGATCAACCGTTTCTTTAGTTTCTCCGTTCCCATCAACCACCTCCTGCCTTCACATTCACCTCCACCTACAGATCTAGACTGAGCCTGTTGATGGTGATGTTCAGCATCAAGGTTTTATTCTTAGGGTTTAGTTTATTAGTTTTAGGGTTTAGTTTATTTTTAATTTATTTAGTAACTTTAGGTTTAGTTTTGGGTTATTTGGGTTTAGGGTTTAGGGTTTTGTGGGTTTTATGCTTAATGTGGGTTTAGGGTTAGGTTTAGGGTTTAGATTTGTGGTTGTTTTTAGGTTTAGTTGAGGGTTTAGGTTTATGATTTTAGGATTTTTTTAGGTTTAGTTTTATGTTTTAGATTGGGGATTTAGGGTTTTGGGTTTAGGTTTTTGGATATTTTAAAATTAAGTAACCATAAGTTTAAGTTTATTTAGTTTATTTAGTTTTTATTTTATTTTATTTTATTTTTTATTTTATTTTATCATTTTTATTTTATTTAATTTATTTATTTATTTAGTTTATTTTTATTTTAGCTTATTTTAGGTTTAGTTTAGTTTATGCATATTTTAGTTTAGTTTATTTTATTTTATTTTATGTTTAGGTTTTATTTTTATTTTAGTTTAGGTTTTATTTTTTTTTTTATTTTATTTAGGTTTTATTTTAGGTTTATTTTTAGGTTTATTTTTTATTTATTTTATTTAGTTTATTTAGTTTGGGTTTTTATTTAGGTTTAGGTTTATTTTATTTTGTTTTAGTTTAGGTTAAGTTTTATTGTTTTATTTTTTTTTTTAGTTTAGGTTTTTAGGTTTATTTTTAGTTTAGGTTTTTTATTTTATTTTTTATTTTATTTTTTATTTTACATTTAGTTATTTTATTTTAGTTTTTTTATTTTGGGTTTATTATTTTATTTTTTAGTTTTTATTTATTTTATTTAGTTTAGTTTTTATTTTTATTTTATTTTATGTTTAGGTTTAGGTTTAGTTTAGTAGGTTTTATATATTATTTTATATTTTTTTTAGGTTTTTTTATTTATTTTTAGGTTTTATTAGTGGTTTTGGTTTTGGTTTGTGGGGTGGGTCAGGTTTGGTAGTAGGGCAGGTTTAGGTTTGGTGGGTAGGGTCAGTTTGGTGGGGTTTAGGTTTAGGGTTTTTATAAATTAAATAAAAGTAGGTTTAGTTTATTTAATTTATTTTAGTTTATTTTATATTTTTTAATTTAGTATTTATTTATTTTATTTTAATTTTAGTTTTATTTTATTTATTTAGTTTAGGTTTAGGTTTATATTTTAGTTTAGTTTATTTTATTTTATGTTTATTTTATTTTAGGTTAGAGGTTTTATTTTATTTAGGTTTAGTTTAGTTTTATTTAGGTATTTTAAGATTATTTTATTTATTTAGTTTAGGTTTAGTTTAGTTTATTTTTTAGTTTAGGTTTATTTAGTTTAGTTTATTTTTAAGGTTTATTTTATTTTATTTTTGGTTTAGTTTTTAGGGTTTAGATTTATTTTAATTTATTTTAAGTTTTTATTAGGTTTAGGTTTTATTTAGTTTTATTTTATTTTATTTTATTTTATTTTTTTATTTTATTTTAATTTTACTTTAGGTTTATTTTTTTAGTTTTTTAGGTTTTATTTATTTTATTAGTTTAGTTTTATTTTATTTTTTCAGAGTTTAGGTTTAGGTTTAGTTTTAGGTTTTATTTTTTTTTATTATTTATTTATTTATTTATTTAGGTTTTTAGTTTTATTTTGTGTTTCAACATTTAGAGGTTTTTGTGGTAGGGTTTAGGTTATGGTTTGTTTTAGGGTTTATGGTAGGTTTAGTTTAATTTAAGGTTTAGGTTTAGGCTTTGTAGGTTTAGTGGTTGGTTTAGTTTAGGTTAGGGTTTTAGGCTTTTTTTTATTTTTTAATTTTTTATTTTATTATTAAATTAAACTCAGGTTTAAATTTATTTTAATTTATTTATTTTTATTTATTTCAATTTATTTTATTTTTTTTTTTTATTATTTATTTTATTTAGTTTATTATATTTATTTAGTTTAGTTTTATTTAGTTTACTTTTAGGTTTAGGTTTAGGATTATTTTATTTAGTTTTATTTTATTTTATTTGGTTTAGTCTTATTTATTTAGGTGGGTTTAGGTTTATATTTAAGTTTTTTATTTTAGGTTTTATAGGAAGTTTAGGTTTATTTTAGTTTATCTTATTTTATTTAGGGTTTTTTAGCTTAGGTTTAGGTTTATGTTTTTTTTATTTTAGTTAATTTTTTTAGGTTTAGTTTATTTTATTTTATTTTAGGTTTAGGTTTATTTATTTTAGGGTTTGTATTTTGTATTTATTTTAGGCTTTTTTAGGTTTAGTTTATTTAGTTTTATTTATTTATTTTTTAATTTATTTTATTTCTTTAGGTTTAGTTTTATTTTATTGAGGTTTTATTTTTTTTAGTTTATTTAGGTTTTATTTATTTATTTTAGTTTAGTTTTAATTTTATTTTATTTTAGGTTTTGGTTTATGTTTTATTTTATTTTATATTTTATTTTATTTTAGTTTAGTTTTTTATTTATTTATTTTAAGTTTATTTAGTTTAGTTTAGTTTTATTTCTTTTTTTTTAAGGTTTAGGGTTATGGTTAGTTTAGGTTTAGTGTTAGGGTTTCTTGGTTTATGATTTAGGGTTTAGGGTTAAGGGTTAAGGGTTTAGGTTTAGGTTTTGGGGTTTGTGGGTTTAGGGGTTTAGGGTTTAGTTTTGGTAGGTTAGGTTTTAGTTTATAGGTTTAGGGTTTTTATTTTTTAAATAAGAACAAATTCAACATTTCTTATTTTTGATTTCATTAACCAAGTAACACACCAAGTTTTCTAAGACATGATGACATAGATCAAAAATGAGCATGCATCGAGCAAATCAAAAGACCTAGATAACTAGAGGCATCTCTTCTATAAAGACACAGTTTAGTAAGCAGCTGATCGAATATAGCATTCTTCAATTTATTCAGTTCCCATCAGAACCACCCCTGCCTCTTGAGTAGCAGGATTTACCATCATATCCCCGATCTCTCCCTCAGCCACCACCACGGCTGTAACCTACATCACTCATTCGGCCTTCATAATAACAATTGCTTCAACCACCACCTTAATATCCACTGGCACCTCTAGATCTACCACGATAATCGCCTACCTTCACCTCCTTGCCGATCTAGATGAGCCTAGTTGATGGTGATGTTCAAAAGATTCTGCCCATTCTAGGGTTTAAGTTTATTGTTTTAAAGTTTAGGTTTATTTTTAATTTATTTAGTTACTTTAGATTTAAGTTTAGGGTTTGGGTTTATTTAATTTTAGGTTTAGGTTTATGCTTTTTAGGGTTTAAGGTTTAGGGTTAGGTTTTGGGTTTGGTTTGGGTTTTAGGATTTAGAGTGGTTAGGTTTAGGGTTTGTGGGTTTAGGATTTAGTTTAGGCTTTGTGTGGGTTTATGATTTTAGGGTTTAGGTTTAGGTTTAGGAGTTAGGGTTTAGGTTTAGTTTAGGTTTAGGGTTTAGGGTTTAGGTGAGTTTAGGGTTTAAAGTCAGTTTCAGTTTAGAGTTAAGGGCCCAGGGTAGTTTAGGCCCAGGTAGGTTGTGGAGAGTCAGACTAGGGCCTAAGTCAGTCAGTGGTGGATTTGGAGTTTAGCTCAGTTTGGTTTTGGCCTCAGTCATCAGTTAGAGGTTTAGGGAGGGTAGGTGGTTTGTGGTCAGATAGGTCAGGGTCATGGGTAGGGTTTGGGTTAGGGTCAGTTTTTAGGGTGTGGTCAGTTTGGATTTGGGTTTAGAGGGAGATCAGTGGTAGATTTGGTTTAGGGTTTAGTTTTAATCAAGCAAACCAGAGGTTTAGTTTATTTAGTTTTTTTTATTTATTTATTTATTTTAATTTAGTTTATTTTATTTATTTATATTTATTTTTAGGTTTATTTATTTTAGTTTATTTTTAAATTTAGTTTATTTTTAGGTTTAAGTTTAGTTATTTTATTTAGTTTTATTTTATTTTATTTTTTAGGTTTAGGTTTATTTTATAGTTTAGGTTTATTTTATTTTATTTTAGGTTTAGTTTTAGGTTTTATTTTAGTTTATTTTAGGTTTTTTAGTTTAGGGTTTATATTTTAGTTTATTTTATTTTATTTATTTAGGTTTAGGTTTAGTTTATTTTAGGTTTAGGTTTAATTATTTTTTTTATTTTAGTTTAGGTTTATTTTGTTTTGTTTATTTTAGTTTTTTTTTAGTTTTGGGTTTTTTTATTTTTTTTATTTTTAGGTTTATTTTTAGGTTTATATTTATTTAGTTTTATTTTATTTTTTTTTACATTTAGTTTTATTTAATGGTTTTTTTTATCTTTAGGTTTATTTTAATTTATAGTTTAGTTTGTTTTTATTTATTTGTTTTTTTTAGTTTTATTTTATTTTATTTATTTTAGATTATGTTTAGGTTTTTTATTTTTATTTTATTATTTATGTTTTTATTTTATTTTTTTTTTTAGTTAGGTTTTAGGTTTAGTTAGGTTTTTAGGGTTTTGGGGTTTATATTTTAGGTTTGTGTAGACTTTTGTGTTTTTATGTTTAGGTTTGTAGGTTTAGGGTTAGTTTTTTGGTTTAGGGTTTGGGGGTTTTAGGTTTGGGGTTTTCAGGGTTTAGTTTTAGGTTTAGGGTTTAGGTTTAGTGGTTTTAATAGTATTTAGTTAGGTTTTTTTTTAATTTTTCTATTTTTTTTTTTAAAAGAACCCAGTGTATAGGTATATTTTATTTTATTTATTTAGGTTTATTTTATTTTTAATTTAGTTTATGCATTTTAGGTTTATTTATTTTAATTTAGGTTTAGGGTTATTATTTTTTGTTTTGTTTTATTTTATTTTATTTTTTAAGTTTTGGTTTATTTTTTTTTCTAGTTTAGGTTTTATTATATTTTTTTTAGGTTTTAAGTTTTTATTTTAGGTTTATTTTAGGTTTTATTTTTAATTTAGGTTTATTATTTTAGTTTATTTTATTTTATTTAGGGTTTTGGTTTAGGTTTAGGTTTATTTTATTTTAGGTTTAGGTTTTATTTATTTTAGTTTAGATTATTTTAGTTTAGGTTTATGTTTATTTTAATTTTATTTTAGGTTTCTATTTTTTTAGTTTAGGGTTTAGGTTTTTTTTATATTTATTTTTAGGTTTTATTTTAGGTTTAGATTTTATTTAGTTTTATTTAATTTTATTTTGTCTTTATTTTAGGATTATTTTATTTTATTTAGGTATTTTAGTTTTTTTTAAATTTTTATTTATTTATTTTATTTTAGTTTTATTTATTTTTATTTTTTAGTTTAGGTTTAGGTTTAGGTTTTAGTTTTTTATTTTATTTTATTATTTAATTTTATTTATTTATATTTTATTTTGGTTTAAATTTTTTTATTTATAGTTTTTATTTGGATTTTTTTAGTTTTGGTTTAGGGTTTAAGGTTTAGGGTTAGTTGAGGGTTTAAAATTTAGGGTTTAGGGTTAGTTGAGGGTTTTGGGTTTATGGTTTAGGGTTTATAGTTTAGGTTTTTAGGTTTAGGTTTAGAGTTTATAGTTTTAGGGTTTAGGGTTTAAGTTTAAGGGTTTATGGTTTTTAGGATTTAGGGTTTAGGTTTTAGGTCAAGGGTTCAAGTTTTAGTTACGGCTTAGGGTTTTTAGTTTTTCATTTTTTTTAACAAAGTATAAATTCAGATTCAACATTTCTTTTTTTTATTTCATCAACCAAGTAACATTCCAAGTTTTCTAGGACACAAGCGACGACATAGAAAAAAAATGAGCACACATAGAACAAATTAAAGACCCTATATAACTAGAATCATCTCTACTAAAAAAACACGCCCATAAGTATAGATTGATCACGTTCTTTGGTTTCTCCATAACCACCCCGCCTCTCTCAAGTAGCGGGATCCACCATCATATCCCCGATCTCTCCATCTGCCACCACCATGGTTATAATCCATGTTGCTCCTCCTCCATAACCAACACTGCTTCGATAACCACCTCCATATCTACTAGCACCTCTAGACCCCCCACCACCATTATGATAACCTCGCCTCATCTCCACCGCCAGATCTATAGCCCGGTTGATGTGATGTTCTCCCAAGGTTACCCATTCTAGGTTTAGGTTTAGGTTTAAGTTTATTATGTTTTAGGGTTTATGTTTATTTTTTAATTTAAATAGTTATTTTAAGTTTAAGTTTAGGGTTTGGGGTTTAGGGTTTAGGGTTTAGGGTTAGGTTTGGAGGTTTAGGGTGTGGGTGGGTTTAGGTTTAGTGTTTAGGACTAGGATTTAGTGTTTAGGTTTAGGTTTGGGTTTGGTTTTTAGGATTAGCTGGGTTGTAGGTTTAGGGTTCTAGGTTTAGGGTTTAGGGTTCAGTGTTAGTTTTAGGGTTTGGGGTTTAGGATTTAGGGTTTAGGTTTTAGGTTTTTTTTTAATAATTAAGTAAACTAATATGTTTAGTTTAATTATTTTATTTAGTTTATTTTTATTTATTTTAGTTTATTTTAATTTTTTATTTCTATTTAGTTTTATTTATTTATTTTAGGTTTTATTTTAGTTTATTTTTTACATTTAAGTTAGTTTAGGTTTATTTTTAGTTGAGTTTTAGGTTTAGATTTTATTTTATTTTAAGTTTAGGTTTAGGTTTTATTTTATATTTTAGGTTTTGGTTTTAGGTTTATATTTTAGGTTATATTTTATTTTTATTTTAGTTTTGGTTTATTTTATTTTTAGTTTATTTTATTTTATTTTAGGCTTAGTTTATTTTAGGTTTAAGTTTAAGTATTTATTTATTTTATTTTAGGTTTATTTTATTATATTTTATTTTATTTTATTTTTGGTTTAGATTTATTTATGGTTTAGGTTTATTTTAGGTTTATGTTTATTTAGATTTTATTTTATCTTAGGTTTATTTTATTTTTAGTTTAGTTTAGGTTTTTTTTATTAGATTATTTTATTTTTATTTTATTTTAGTTTGGGTTTATGTTTAGTTTAGGCTTTTATTTATTTTATTTTATTTATTTTATTTAGGTTTTATTATTTATTTTATTTATGTAGTAGCTTAGGTTTAGGTTTGGGGATCATGGTCCTGGTTTAGGTTTAGGTAGGGTTTAGGGTTTGGTCAGGTAAGATGTGGCTTAGGGTCAGGTTTAGTAGTGGTAGGATTTTGTTTAGGCTGAGGTTAGCCTAGGGCTCATAGTTAGGTTTTTTTTATGGTAGGTAGGGTCATGGTAGGGTGTAGCACAGGTTTTTGGAGGGTTAGGATTAGTTTGGAGGGTAGGGGTTAGGTTTTAGGGCCAGGGTTAGGTTATTGGAAAGGAGAATATGAAGTAAATGGTTTTAAAACCCAAGATTTATTTTAGTTTATTATTTATTTAGTTTTATTTTATTTTTATTTTTTTAGTTTATTTTTTAGGTTTAGGTTTATGTTTAATTTTAGCTTAGGTTTTATTTTTATTTTGGTTTAGTTTAGGTTTTATTTTATTTTTAGATTTAGGTTTTTCATTTAGGTTTATTTTAGATTTTATTTTTAGTTTAGTGTTTAGTTTTATTATTTATTTTAGGTTTATTTATTTAGTTTGGTTTAGGTTTTATTTATTTAGTTTAGAGTTTATTTTATTTTATTTATTTTAAGTTTAGTTTTTTTTTAGTTTAGGGTTTAGCCTTATTTTATTTATTTTTTAGGTTTATTTTTTAGGTTGAGGTTTTTTTTTTAGTTTTATTATATTATATTTTAGTTTACTTTATTTATTTTTATGTTTTAATTTTATTTTATTTAGATTATTCTTAGGTTTATTTTATTTTTAGTTTAGTTTATTTATTTTATTTTAGTTAGTTTTTATTTTTTTTTTTTAAGTATTTAGGTTTAAGTTTAGTTTGGTTTTAGTTTATTTTATTTTATTATTTTATTTTAGAATTTTAATTTTTATTTTTTAGTTTTATTTTATTTTAAGTTTGGGTTTAGGTTTTTATTAGGTTTAGGCTTTTTAGGTTTTAGGTTTAGGGTTTAGGGTTATTTAGGTAGGGTTGTAATTTTAGTGTTTTTTTTATTTTTTTATTTTTTTTTTCATTTTTTTAAATTAAGTAAATAAGTAGATTTAGGTTTATTTTAGTTTATTTTATTTTTTATTTTTATTTAGGTTTAATTTTATTTTTATTTAGTTTTTAGTAAATTTATTTTATTTATTTAGTTTATTTTTGTTTTAGATTTAGGTTTATTTTTTTATTTCATTTCATTTTATTTTATTTTAGGTTTAGGTTTTATTTTTATTTTAGGTTTATGTTTAGGTTTTATTTTATTTTAGTGAGGTTTAGGTTTTATTTTAGGTTTATTTTTAGGTATTATTTTAGTTTAGTTTAGGTTTATTTTAGTTTATTTTTATTTTTAGGGTTTAAGTTTAGTTTATTTTAGTTTAGGTTTTATTTATTTTAGTTTATTTTATCTTATTTTAAGTTTATTTTATTTTTTTATTTTAGTTTAGTTTTAGATTAGGGTTTGGGTTTTATTTTTTATTTTTAGGTTTATTTTAGGTTTTTTTTTTATTTAGTTTTCTTTAATTATATTTTAGGTTTCTTTATTTTATTTTAGGTTATATTATTTTATTTAGGTTTTAATTTTTTTTAGTTTAGTTTAGATTTTTTTATTTTATTTTAATTTAGTTTTATTTTTTTATTTTATTTATTTTTTAGGTTTATTTTAGTTTAGTTTATGTTATTTTATTTTTTTTATTTTATTTTGTTTAGTTTTTTTTAATTTATTTTATTTTATTTATTTTATTTAGTTTTTTAGCTTTTTTAGGGTTTAGGGTTTAGGTTTTAGGTTTTATTTTAGGTTTATTTTTAGGTTTTATTTTTTTAGTTTAAGTTTATTTTTTAGTTTATTCTATTTTATAGTTTAGTTTAGGTTTAATTTATTTTAGGTTTAGGTTTAAGTATTTATTTTATTTATTTTATTTTAATTTTTTGTTTATTTTATTTTATTTTATTTTATTTTTTATTTTTAGGTTTAGTTTTTTTTTAGTTTAGGTTTATTTTATATTTATTATTTTGGTTTTATTTTAGGTTTATTTATGTTATTTTATTTTATTTTATTTATTTTATGAAGTTATTTTATTTAGGTTTTATTCTAGTTTTAATTTAGTTTTATGTTTATTTATTTATTTTAGTTTTATTTTTTAGTAGGTTTAAGTTTAGGTTTAATTTTATTTATTTTATTTTATTTAGGTTTTAATTATTATTTAGGTTTAGTAGTTTAAGGTTTAGGGTTTAGGGTTTAGGGTTTAGGGTGGTTTAGAGTTTAGGGAGTTAGTGGGGTTTAGGGAGGTTTAGTGGTTTAGTAGGAGTTTAGATTTAGGGTTTAGGTTGGGCAAGTTTAGGGTTTAGGGTGGTTAGGGAGTGGGGTAGGGTTTTTGGTTTAGGGTTTAGGTAGTTTAGGGTTTAGGGTTTATTATTTAGGGTTTGTGGGTTCAGGTTGGGTTCAGTTTTAGTTTAGGGTTTAAAGTTTTTGGTTATTTTTTTTAACAAATTCATATTCAACATTTCTTCTTTTCGATTTCGTCAACCAAGTAACACACAAGTTTTCTAAGACATAAGCAATGACATAGATAAAAAATGAGCACGCCTAGAGCAAATCAAATGCTCTAGATAACTGAAATCGTCTCTACTATAAAGACATAGTTCCATAAGTAGTAGATTGGATTGATCGTTCCTTAGTTTCTCCAATTCCCATCAGAACCACCCCGACTCCTTCAGTAGCAGGATCCACCATCATATCCCCAATCTCTGGCTCTACCAACACCACGGCTATAACCTCCGTTACTTCTCCCACCTCCATAACAACCACTGCTCAGACCACCACTTCCATATCAACTAGTAGCTCCAGATCCCCCACCACCACTATGATAACCGCAGCCTTTGCCTTCTCCTCCATCACAAGATCTAGACTGAGCATAATTGATGGTGATGTTCCTGTCGTCAAGGTTTTGCCCATTCTTAAGTTTCAAGTTTAGGTTTATGATTATTAGTTTTAGTTTAAGTTTATTATTTAATTTTTAGTTACTAGTTTAGGTTTAGGGTTTAGGTTTAGAGTTTAGTGTTTGGTTGTTTGTAGTTTAGGGTTTAGGGTTTAGGTTTAGGGTTTAGGGTTTAGCGTTTGGGTTTGGGGTTAAGGATTTAGGGTTTATGTTTTTTTAAAAATTTTGTGAGCTAGTATGTTTAGGTTTATTTATTTTATTTAGTTTATATTTAATTTATTTTACTTTATTTTTTATTTAGGTTTATTTTTTATTTTAATTTATTTTAGTTTATTTATTTTAGTTTATTTTATTAAGTTTAGGTTTTATTTTAGTTTATTTTTAGTTTTAAGTTTAGATTAAGATTTTTTAGGTTTATTTTATTTTATTTTTGGTTTATTTATTTTATTTTTATAGTTTATTTTATTTAAGTTTAGGTTTTAGTTTTATTTTAGTTTAGTTTAGGTTTATATTATTTTTATTATTTAAGGTTTAGTTTTGGATTTTAGTTTATTTATTTATTTTATTTATTTATTTATTATGTTTATTTTATTACATTTAGGTTTATGTTTTAAGGGTTTATTTATTTATTTTTAGGTTTTATTTTTTTATTTTTAGGTTTAGGGTATTTATTTTTATTTTATTTTAGTATTTTATTTTATTAGGTTTTATTTTATTTATATTTAATCCAGGTTATTATTTTATTTAGGTTTTATTTATTATTTTAGTTTATTTTTATTTATTTTATTTTTAGATTTAGGTTTAGTTTAGTTTTATTTTATTATTATTTAATTTATTTAGATTTAGGTTTTATTTATTTATTAGGTTTATTGTAAAGTTGGGTTTAGGGTTAGTAGTAGGGTTTAGGGGAGTTTAGGGTTAGTGGATATGGTCAGGTTTGGAGTGGGGTTTGTGGCTCAGTAGTGAGTGGGTTAGAGGTTAGGGCCAGGTCAGGGTTTAGGGTATTGTGGTTTAAGGTTTAGGGTTTAGGGTTTAGGGTCAGTTAGGTTTGGGAGTTTAGAGTTTAGTGGCTCAGTTAGGTTTAGGGTTTAGTTTTAGGTTTTAAAAAAACAAGCAAACCCAGTTTAGGTTTTATTTATTTTGTTTATTTTTTATTTATTTTAGTTCAATTTATTTTTTATTTTTATTTAGGTTAATTTTTTATTTTATTTAGTTTAGTTTATTTATTTTAGGTTTATTTATTTAAGTTTAGGTTTTTTTTATTTTAGTTTATTTTTTAGGTTTAGGTTTACTTTTTTGTTTATTTTTTAGTTTAATTTTATTTTTATTTTATTATTTAAGTTTTGGTTTTTTTTAGTTTTTATTTAGGTTTTTACATTATTTTTTAGTTTTAGGTTTTATTTTTTTAGTTTAGGTTTAGGTTTATTTTTAGTTTATTTATTTTATTTAGTTTAGTTTAGGTTTAGTTTATTTGAGGTTCAGGTTTAGGTTTTATTTATTTTGGTTTAGTTTATTTTAGTTTAGGTTTATGTTTATTTTTTTATTTATTTTAAGTTTAGGCTTCTTTTGTAGTTTAGGGCTTAGGTTTGATTATTTATTTATTTTTAGGTTTATTTTTTAGGTTTAGGTTTTTATTTAGTTTTATTTTATTTAGATTTTTTGCCATGATCCTTCAACATCTTTGATTGGATTGGAAGCCCATGATAACACATTGCACACTTTAAAGCCAGCTATTGCAACACCGGTGGTAGCAACGCACTCCTCTTCCACCTTTTCATTAGCAATTTGTTAGTTGTATCATTTGATTGGTACGCAACTCCAATGTTCGATGAAGACTTTTGAGTTGGAGCACCTCTTCATCAAGAGGTTTATAGCTCGAGAGGGTGAATGTACCTTATTGTAGAGAAATAGAAACTCAACGAGTCCCTTGTTGATTATATTCTCAGGTGGCGCAACCTGAGCATGAAATGCAAACTATAGCTATCCGAACATCATGCCATTGAGATTCTTCTCAAGAATATCCATGGCCCGGTCACCTTCATTCTTTAGGGCTTTACCATCATAACATTTGAGAAATTAATCAACAAGGTGGCTAGCCTACAAGAGAAAGCCAAATAGTTTTTCTTTCCCGACCAATCATCTAGTCCAAGTAAGATGTTTGAGAAGAATAGCGCAAGGATGAGGGAAGCCGCCCGTGAGTTCAATAGAGAGATTATGAGCTCAAACCTCCTTTGACACCTCCCTCTTCCACCACCTTGGACATCATACCATCGCAACAACACCATTTCCACCACCTCAATACCTACCAGTGGTATTCATATCGATCACGTGTAGCTACTTTCCACCTACTCATGTCGATAGATTGAATAAGCCATATTCATTCAAGAGGGAGGTAGTTAGAAAATCTTTAAGAATCTCTTAAAGATTTGACTTTCGCCACTGTAAGCCTAAGAAGCTGGAGGAAGTGGGCAAGAGCGATGATCTTAGATATTTCCCCTACCACCGCATGTTAGGCCATGTCTTAGAGGACTGTATCAATTTTATTGACTAGCTTGAGTGCAACTACAAGTTGAGGGCCATAGTTATCCCTAAGGAATACTTATTAGAGCAACCATCCAGTTATGTTAGAGTAATCCTTGGGATACTACATCCTCTTAAGACCAAAGAAGTTTAGGATATCTTCCTATCCTAAACCTCTAAGAAGATCATTTTAAGATCAGCTTTCCGTGCAAGTAGCTCAAACCTCCAACAAAGGAAGGTTTGCTAGTTGCAAAGGACAATCGGGAAGGTGACATCCCAAAGAGTTGTAACTCACCATACTTGCTGGGATAGTCCAGAGTAGCCCACCATCCAGCGTACTCTCCACCGCTAGCTACCACTCTTCTACTAGCTCCTCTTATACTGGTAGGAGCATAGTATTTGCTTATAAAGGACTAAATCCCTTACTCTACTTACTTTAGTTGATTTCTATCATGTACCTCCACCCAAAAAGAAATTATTAAAAAAAAGCTGATTCTACTTATATATTGTCTACTTCTGGTGCTCTTGATTTATTCTTATTGAAAGCTCTGAATCTAAATAAAAAATAATAGCTCTAGTAGTTCCAATCCTTTCCTTTTGATTCAAAGTCGACTATCCTTCTAATCAATCGTTCACCTCTTGAGATTGACTTGGAGTCAAGTGACACCGAGGATCCCATAAGAAAAGTGTAGGTATGAGAAGGTAGAATTTTCCACAAGCTCATCATTCCAAGAAGTCATTGAAGTCAACCTATGCAAAGGCAATGTTCTACCTCTATGGTAACACCTCGTGATAAGGGTAAGCAAGTCATTGGTTCCAGTGAGCAAATAGCCCCTCCATAGGATGCTCCACCCATGGATATGCTTGTGGAGGACCAAGCCAGAGTTGATTACAATGTCCAAGCTCACCTTAGAAAGTTTCTAGCTAAGTTAAGCATATGCAACACCCTTATCTTATCCAAAGAGATGAGGGAATCTCTAATCAAGGCCTTACTTGATCTAGAGATATGCTTAGCTCAGCTGATCGCTACTAAAGAGGAGGCATGCCACTCGAAGGACATCTTAGGAATTACATTCAATGAAGACTTACACCTGGGGACGACCAGCACAACCACCTCTTTATATTATAGTGGATGTTGGCATATAGGCTATCTAGAGTTTTGTTGACCCGTGTGTATTAATCAATATTGAGTCTAAGAACCCTTGCCTACTTGAAGATCGACATCACCAAACTCCAAAAAAAAAAGGATGATGTTGAGAGGATTCAATGAACAATGTGAGAGGGCCTTGTGGTGTTTATTTTGGATTTATGGGGTGGGGATTGAGACACCACGCAGATCGTAGTGGGGGTACTTTTGAGGTGATTGGGTATAACATTGAGGTATGATGTACTATCTCAAAAGATAAAAAGCATCAGCCTATAATAGACCTAATCACGTAATAAGGACTCCTAAGGCATGATGGGTCTATGAATGTACAAGAGATTTTTCTCCCACTTTACATGAATGAATAAAGTAGGGTTTATATTAAACCAGGTTCTTAAGTTCTCTATGGAGGCAAGCCTCCATAGTTAATTATATCTTAGGAAATGAAATTTTTTAAGAATACTCTCGATCAAAGTAGACAATTATCATCTAAAAAGATTTCAAGGTTAGACTATCAAAGGATTGGATATATTTGGAAAATCAATTGGAAAAGTTCAAGGAGAAGACTTATTTTTGGAATCCAATTAAAATAAGTAGGAAATGCTCATGATATTAGAAAGCTAGCATTCCAATCTATCCTATGATTAGGCTTTATAATTTTTAAGTTGAGGAGATTTATATGTTTTGAGTTGAAATTTAATTAGATTACTAGGGCTTTAATCCACCAACACAAGGTTGTGGGAATGCCTAAGAGATTAGGATTTATGCTTGTAGCCCAAAAGAAATAGCTACCATAGATCCTAAATCTAGGGAGCATTAGTACGAGCTAAAGTATGACCTGAATCTAAGCGATAGGTGGACCTAAGGGTAACTTCCATAATAGAGAATAAATTGTCTAACTTCTGGACTTATAATCACTTGAAGTGGTCTCCAGCTAACTCCTCCTACAATTTTAAAACCATATAATCCAATCTTATTAATTGCAAGATAGCTAGGGTAGTTATTTAATTAGAAAGAGACTAAAGTCCTAAACACACTTCCTAAGAGACTAGAGCATGAGTGGTATGGCATATGACTTAATCTATAGATGCAAAATCTTTTCAAATTTTATTTCATTATAGACACATCATTTTGATAGAGGCTTTAGGATTTATTATGCCTAAATGCATGATGAAATAGGTTATGGGTCAAATAAACTTGAAGAAGGTGTTCTCCACCACAAGGGAAGACCTCACAAGTCAAGCATTCCTTTATCATGCAAGGTCCTTCATGTTCAAGAGAGAAAGAATATGCATGCATGATGTGAAACATACAACCATACAGCTAAGGGGTTGCAAAATCTTTTAATTATCTTATTTATGTCTTCAGCTTTATGATGAGGTTATGAGTTGTTTAAAATTTAGTTATGAGTGATTAGTTGGGTAGAAAAGTTATTTTTACCTAAGATCCTAATCGTATCCAAGCCACACATTAAAGCATCAATCATTTAAGTAACTATCAAAAGCATGCCATCCTAATGCATAATGTAAACATAACATCAAACAATTATATGAACTATCACAAAAGAATAAAAGGTTGGTGCAGTCGAGTACCACCGTATAACCCAAAGAGAGAAAAGATGGGTAGCCGAGCTCTACCCTTATACAACCTAGAATATGAAAGAATAATTATAATTGTATTAAATGCTATGGGGTCTTCTTTCTTCATATCTCCATTTCTAATTTGGTTCCTTCTTTAATTTGGATGGTGCTTACTTTAAAGGAATCATCGGGCAGGACAATGCCTTCTAGCCACTACTCATCCTAATCCCCCATAGCACTAACCCTAATTCCTATTGCAAAAAATATATTTATGTGGGAAAAGTAAATCTAACTACACTTGCAAAATAGAGGTTAGCTAAATATACATATAATCCCAAGCAGTTGTATTTATAATTTGGAGTTAGCACCCTACACATGGGTAACTAAGCCCATATGTCCTAACTTGTATTATGCTTAAGGATTTAAGCAAGCTGCAAAATGAGCACTCACATTTATTTTTAAGCAACTCTTAAGCATTATCCCTTGCAAAAAACATGATTAGGATAAAATTGGCTAATCATCCAGTCTATGAAGCATAGATCCTAACATTCAATCTAAAACAATGCATCATAAAATAAAACATACATCACATCATACATCCCCCTAACTTAGAGCTATAAGTGGTGACTTAATTCTAATGTGTGTATTAAGGCTTGTGTGGTAAGTCTTGTTAGGCATTACTATTGTATTTTCTAAGTGTATAAGGATTCAATTTAACATGAAAGGTTGATTTCACTTAAAGTAGTTTAATTGATTTGAGAATTTTAATCTGTGTTTTCCTTTATTTCATTTGATTACACTTATAAACTAAGTGTTATAAAGAGAGAAAAGGATTGCCTCTTTCATCCCTACCTTAAGTCACTTTCTAAAGTATATTAATTTGATTTAGTTCTCTTTAGTATGTCTTATTAAATGATTTAATTAATCCTAAGTGTATATACATGCAACATATTTTAGCACGCTTAAATCATGAATGTATGTGTATGTTTCAATTTATATTTTATTTGATTAAATTATTTAAACATATTAATTTAAAACTTTATCCAAATTCTTATACAAAAAGGACATAAGAATGAAATTAAATAGGCATGTGCCATTGTTAAACCAGGGAAGTGAGCTAATCAAATGACCTCCTTGGAGCTAGCTAAAGCCTCATATTCTCGGGATGTCCAGCTTATATACCCATTTGCATTCAAACATATGTAAATTCGTATACATGAACATACAAAGTAAGCTCCAAATCATATGGCTAATTAATTTAACCACTTAGTCAATTATGAATGCATACAATTTTAATGTCAAATGGGATTTTCATTTACTAATGACATATACATATACATGTACAAAGATATAGTAAGTACGTGTCATTGTTAAACCATAGTGAGGTAATCAAATGACCTCCTTGGGGCTAACTAAAGTCTCATATTCCCAGGATGTCCAGATACTTGCTTTTCCTGGACACACATGGATGTATACATAAATGAGGGAAAGAAAACCATGCAAAGATTGTATATTTTTTATTGAATCATTTATATATATGAATTAAAGCTCTATCCAAATTCTAATATTGAAATACATAAGAATGAAATCAAATGGGTATGTGCCATTGATAAACGGGAAGTGAGGTAATCAAATGGCCTCCATGGCACTACTAAAGCCTCATATTCTCGGATGTCCGCTATATACCCATTACCATTCAATCTTATATAAATCAACACTTGAATAGAGGAAAGATAACTCAACATTCATACACTTAAGCTTTAAGCACATGCATTTCTTATGTATTTATAACAGCATCACAACAAATATAATTATTCATTTATAAGCTTTTGAAAAATACATTTGATTTAATAGTGATAATAGCCACATATATTAAATTAAATCAACACATGCAAGCTTACATAAAGGAAATACATTTTATTTTACTTGATTTTGAAAATATGGATGCATGAATTGAAATGACATACCAAATCTAACATGATTGGAAAAAGGACAATGAAATATAAGCATGTGATTCATTCAACCAAACTAGTTCTTAAGGACAATCAAATCAAATAAGATTATTTAATGCAAACCAAAGCTTCTTTATTAATTAAGTTTTAGATTTGATTTGATTTAAAGAGGAGAAAACAAATCATCACTTGTTATTTTAAAGCCATCCCCACATTAGTGATTTGATTTAATTTAAGTAAATGTAATTAATTTAATTTTATGGGTTAATTAAGTTGAACCCTTAATTAGATGAATTAATTACCCTTACCTATGTCACCTAAAAGTAATTAACTAAATAATTATGAGCCAACATGATATGCATGGAAAATAAACTTGCAATGATCCTAGGAAATAAAATGGGCCAAATGCAATTGGCTCATGATTATTAGTTAATTAGATTAAGGACTTAATTACTCTTATGGTTTTCCCACACATGTGGACTAACCATAATTTTATTAAATGCCTTTAGGTTATTAAACACCTAAAGATCTACCCCATGATTTAATTAATCAAGGTCTGATGTGATTATGATTTCAATTTGATTAAGTGATTTAATTAATTGGTTAAATCTTAATTAATTTCATTTTAAAAGGGTGAAATGAACTTGGGAAAGGGGTCCCATCCCTATTCCTTAGTTCACTTATTGAACAATGATTAATAAACTTAATTAACCAATTTATTACTATTCATGGGATTAATTAATCATTAATTAACTTAAAAGAGTAATTAAGGTTTAATTAGTCAATTTTCCTAACTAAGTGAGCAAGAAATCCAAAGAAAATCATGGGAGGCAGAGGTCATCCCATTTAGTTAACCCATAAAATTTGGGATTAATTACTCTAGTAATTAAGGGGTAATTAAGCTAATTAATTTTGTATTTAAACCTTAATTACTATTCAAAATAAAGTAAGATGATTTTTAATTGATTCTCCTTTAAAATACCTTTAAAATGAGTATTTATTTGAATTTTTTATTTTTCTATGATTTTTTATGATTTTTAGAAGTTTCAGCCATTAAAAATAATTAATTAAGCCTGATTAAAGCCGAATCATGTTGGCGCCATGTGGCACGTTAATGCGGTGCGCTTTCCACAGGTGCTGCGGGATTGGCTACTTAAAACTTATCTAACTCTATGCCTACATGGTGGAGATGGATGCGCTTTCTCATCCACCATTTGATCGAAGATCGAATGGCTATGATTAATCCCATAGCTTAATAGGATTAAATAAGATCGATCTAGCAGATCTTATCACGATCGTCATTCCGATCACATAGAAGAACAGACGGTGCGTGATCTAATGTCACATAAGTGTTGGATAATGGAGCTCTACTGCCATTGATCACTTGATCCGAGCTTACTCGAGCTTGGATCAACTCTAAAAGGATCCCACACCTCCACGACATCAATCAGAGGGGATATAATGGTCAATATCACACGAGATGCAAGTTTTCTTCAAAAAGCTCCAACCCATTTTTTCTTAAGGATCGATTTTGGAAGCATACCTCATCGGAGCTCAAGATTGGTGGCTCAAATGATTGAGGAAGTTTGATCTAGTGGAGACAAAGCCCTTTTGACCAGCAATTTGATAAATTCCTTGATGTTCACTCAGAATGCCATGAACTAGAAATTTGGAGCTCGACTTTGATCGAAGTCCCACCTTTAATGCTTGGGAAGCTTGGGAGATGATTCGTTCTTTCTCGATGAGGCCTAGGGAAGGTGCATGCAATGTTAATTTGAGTTTGATGGAGAAATGGGGAAGCTAGGTCAAAAATGGGAGTGTCTTATTTTGAGATTGACAGGAATGGCATTTATCGATTGAGGAATGATTTTGGAGCTGGGAATGGATCTAGCTCATCTGGGTAGTGGCTCGAGGAATGATTTTTGTGTGTTTGAGTGGAAATGAGTGTATACTCCCCTTCATCTTCATCGATGTGGGATTGAGTTTGGCTTTAGTGGTCATCACCATCTCGAGTCATGGTGGCAGGAGGAGGTGAGTTGGCTTCTCTTGGTTGGTTGAAGTTGTGGAGGTGGTTGCCAAGGAGGAATCATGGGTATCCTACGGGTTTCAAATGCTCCAATGGGGAGGGTGAGGTGATTTCATCTCCCATGGGTCATGGCAGACCTAACCACCCCTTATGTCAAGTTGGACAATGTCCTAGGTGCCTAAATTGACCATTGGGAGAGTACCAAGTGGCCAAGGAATGGAAATGACCACTTACATGGGTGATTTGTCTAATGATGCCCTTGACCCAAGGGTAGAATTATCATTTGGCATTGGATTTGATTTGGGTAGATTTAAAATGAGTGAAGAGTGGGTTAGCCCAAACTTCAAGTCAATTGGAGTTTATTTTAGTTTGCTTAATTTGACTCATTTAGGTCAAATTGGTTAGGTTCAAGTTGACCAATTGGTCAACTGGGTCAAACCAAGGGTCAGTCAAGTTCATATGATCATTTGGGATATTTTGGTTCAATTGGTTTGGTTTAGTTTGGCTTAAATTTTATTTTGGATCATTTGAATTCATTTGGGTCAAATGGATTAAGTTGACCAATTTGACCAAATTGGCCAAATTTGCTTGGGTTGGGTGTTGGTTTGGGTTTAGTTTCAATTGATGATGATTGTAGGCTTTGGTTTCAATTAATTTATTTGATTTAGCCAACTTGAACCTTTAGATTTAGGAAACAATTAAGTTCAATCCAATCATGGCTTTGGTCAAGTTCAATAATCAATTTGGAATGAACTTGAGCCTTTGGTTGCAATCAATTTAGTTTATATTTTCATTTGACCCAATTTGATCTTTTAGGTCAATTTGGGTCAACATGGGTCAAGAGGGCTAATTGGGTTTAGTTTGACTCAATTGAAGGTCAAGTCATATTCAAATATTGATTTTGATTTGGTATGAATCATTAGTTTCAAAGGATTTGGCTTGGTTGTAATTTGGATAGTTTGCATTCATATGGATTAAGGGGTTGATTTGGTCAAATGACCAAGTTGACTTGGTTTGACCTAATTTGTGATAATTGATCAACCTAGGGTTATCAACAATCATGATGGAAGGTTTTGATCGGCTTAGTTCAATCCAATTTGGGTAGGATTAAAACTTGGCTCAAATAGGTCAAATTAGCTATTATGGGTCAAGTGGACCAATTAGGTTTAGTTTGCTTGATTTTGGGTTGTGTTTGATTTAGTTGAGTTTATATATGGATTTGGGATTAATATATAAATTCAATTGTAATTGCTGGTTCAAATGAGTTTTGGTTCATTTGAACATTTCAAGTCAAGAGGGTTAAGTTAGGTTTTACTTGAGTTGATTTTGGTTTGGCTTGATGATTATAGAATTCATTTATATTTGTGAATATGATTGAAGGTATGATTGATTTATTAGAAAATCAATTGAATTTGGGTTTTAAATGAAGGAATCTAAGTCCATGGAGTTGGTCATGTATTTGGTTTGGATTTTATTTGGTTTGATTTAGTTTTGATGATTTAAATGTATATTTCATTTAAATTTATGAAGATGATTGATATTGATTATTTTAAGAAAATCAATTGAGTCTCAATTGATTTGGATTAAGATTTGACTAAGTCCATGGGATAGTCATGGCTTAGGAAGGGTTTTGATTTAATTTGATTTAGTTTTGATCATTTGAATGTAGATTTGATTTATATTTAGGAAGATGATTGAAGATATAAAATTATGAGAAAACCAATTGATTTTGGATTGATTTGGATTAAGATTTGGCAAGTCCATTGGATAGGTCATATCTTAGGAAGGGTTTCATGTTTGGATTTGATCATGGGCTTCAATCATTTGGTTTTAATTAGGCTTGGATTTGGATCTAATGATGCAATTGAACTTGAGGTTTGGTTTGAGAAGGTGAACATGGATGGATTTGGGGTGTAGGTAAGTGGATTATCCAATCCCTACATAACCTAATCCTATGGTTACCCTTCTAAGTCTTTAGGCTTAGGTTAAGGTTTACATATTTGTTAGAAGTGTCTTATAACTAGGAAGTCTTAGTGTCTAAGACTCTAAAGATAAGAAGATTGAATCACTCCAAAAGTGAGGTCTGGCATTGGGCTCCATAGTGTCTTGAGATAGATGATTGGAAGACCAAGCCATGTTTCACATTATATACTCGGATACATCTTTCAACACTTTGCTTGTGAAAACATGGATACATGAGAACAACATAGTTCCATCCTCTCTACATCAGTGTATGAAGTTTGTGAGACGTGGGATCATCTACTATGTCAAAGGAGATCTCAAGCCCTTTATAGTTCACGAGGTCGACATATATGAGGATGCAGCTTACTACCTCTCTCAACATCAACAAGTCTATTCTCAAAAACTTGGGCCAAGTTTAAAAAAAAAAGAAAAAGAAAAAGAAAAAAGAAAACCAAAAAGAAAATGGAAAAGAAAATAAAAGTGAGCGAAAATAAACTTGTAGGAGGAAGTGGATCCTAATATTAAATTCCACCCATAGTTCGTTACTCCATTCGAACATATGGTTAAGATGACCTGACCTCCACCAAGCAGAGGAAGAGGCCAGTTCAGACCTCTTTATTGGCCACCCAACAGAAGATATGTCCCAACTACGTGAGTACACCGCTATCCATATGAGAATCTAGTTCATGGATGAGTCTTAAATGGTTAGTAAACTCTTAGTAGATTCCCTTAAAGGTGACACTTGAGCTAGATAGGGATGAAGACTGGGCTCCAAAGAAAAGTATAAGTGTATCGAACACTATATGTAAAACAGTTAGGCATTAGTTGAGAACCTTAGCTCTAACCCTACTTTCCTATTAAAATGCTAAGGGTTTGGTAGTTAAGGAAGCCCCTAAGTCATCCATAGGTGTGAAGACTCAGAGGTTCCTTCTGGGAGCATCATCCTCAAGTCAAGAAGTTGATGTAGAACTTGAGAATGATTCATATAAAGGGTTAATAGAGTTACCTTTCGATTAGTACTTCCCTTGTGTTCATAATTTAGCAAAGAAAGGGTTAATCCCACATACTTAGTCAAAGCATAGGTCATACTACTTCAAAAAAATATGGAAGGACAAAAGCAAAAGCTCTCAATCAAGACTAACACTAGGATTCAATATAATAATGTGATGATGATAATTAATGCTCATCATCAATCATTTGGAATGACAGGTTCTTTTCAAGTAACATTAACTCATATGAGAGTCGTTTAAAAACTTTGATGATCCATGATTTAAAGTCAAAGATGCACCGCCAAGTTTGAAGAAGAGATTCAAGTCAACCATTGATGAGCTCAAGGAAAGAAACTTAAATTAAAGAAGATCCACAACATACATCGCTTTATTGAATTAAAACAAATGACTTAGGCTATTGAAGTTTAAGGACTATTTTGCATGGATTTATGAAGAGATGCCTAGATTGGCTCCTAACGAAAAGCCATAAACTAATAATAGCTCGCTAACCCTATCAAGCAAGCTCCTAGATGCATGTGATTAGACATAGAACAATAGGTCATTTATGAAGTCAAGAAACTGATCGATGATGGCTTCATCTAGGAAGAAAAATGCCCTACCAAGTTAGCCAGCATCATCCTAGTTAAGAAAATGAATGGCCAAATTCATATATACTTTGATTTAGAGATTTAAATAAGGCATGTCCAAAAGATGAATTTCCACTACCAATTCTAGAGCTGATGGTAGACATTGCCTCATCTCATATAGTCTTTTTATCCATGGATGGCTCATCTGGAAATAACCAAATAAAGATGCCCCCTAAAGATAAAAGAAACACTACTTTTAGAACCCCTGATTAGAATCTATTACTATAAGGTCATGCCTTTAAACCTTAAAAATGCTCGTGCTACATACCAGCGACTATGACTCGAATCTTTGATGAACTCATTTATCATCAAGTCGAGTGCTATGTAAATGATCTCGTGATCAAAAGTAAAAAAAGGAGAGAACACCATAATGTATTAGGTTATAAAGCACAAGCTCAAGCTTCAAGTCGAGTCCTATTAGGTTATAAAGCTCAAGCTCCATCACTATCACAAGTACACCATGGAGTTGTTGGCCTAAATTCCATAGATTACCATTTATAAGATTCCTCGATGAGAGAACACCATAATGTATTCTTTAGCCATGCTTGCCAAGGAGTTGGCAAGTCCGGAGGATGAGTCCATATCAATAAAGGTCTAAAATAGACAAGTCTTATTCCTTATTGATATTGAACTCATCAAAAAATACTCTCTTAAAGGGGAGGTTACCATTGCCAAGAAGGATGAGGAGTTAGATTGGAGGAAACCATTCATAGATTACCTAAATAAAGGCAAACTATCTCAAGAGAAGTCCCAAGCCGATCAGATGAAATAGAGAGCACTTTCCTATGCTCTTGTGGATGATGTCTTGTACTAGAGATCTTTCAATCAAATGTGGTTATGTTGTTTAGACAAGCACGGAGCCCGTAAGATCGTAGTCACACATGATTATGTGGATCCAACCAATCTGGTCCAAAGATGGAAGCCAAGATCAAGAGACTAGGATACTACTGGTTTCAATGATCAAAGATTGCATAGATATAGCTAGGCAATGCCACCAATGTCAAATACATGGTGTGGTCCTATACTAACCACCCAACATTCTACATCCTACATTAGCCTCATGGCCATTCGAGTGTTGGGGTACCAACATAGTGTGTCTGATTAATCCTCTTTCTTCCAAGGGTCATCGATTCATCTTAGCTGCTACCCAGTACTTTTGCAAATGGGTGAAGGTGATTTCACTCAGAGAGGTCATAGCTCAGTGTGTGCTATAATTTTTTAGGAACCATATCATATATAGGTTCGGAGTGCCTTGATGAATTATATCTGATAATAGTATTGCATTCAAGAGAACCGAGATCAACAACTTTGCTCAAAGACACAACATAGATTGGAGATATTCTACCATCAACTACCTAAGGGCAAATGGCTTAGCAGAAGCCTTCAACAAAACTACCATCTAAATACTGAAGAAGACACTCAGCAATAATAAGTGATAATGGCATAAGCAGTTAGTTGAAGCCTTATGGGCCTACCGCACCACATATAGAACTAGAACTCAGTCTACTCCTTTCTCTTTAGTGTATGGGTCCAAAGCTGTTCTACCATTAGAAGTCCAACTTCCATCACTAAGGATAGTTGAAGGTAGCAAGATCACAACATAGTAGAATGCCAAGTTATGATTATAAGAGATCAATGGTTTGGAGGGGAGATGCTTGTAGATATGCTAAAACTCGAGTTGTACAAAGCTAAAATGATTCAAGCTTATAACAAGTTGATCCGTCCTAGAGCCTTTAAAGTAGGAGAGCTTATTTTAATTCTAAGGACACCGTTGTTGCCCATCATAAGATGGGAGGCAAGTTTGAACCCACTTAGGAAGGCCCTTTCGCCATAGAGAAGGCCTACTAAAGAGGATCTTATAACCTTATTAATCATAAGGGAGAGCTCCCAATGCTTCCAATTAACATGCTCTACTTAAAGAAATATTATATATCATGTTTGAAAATAATTATCATCAATGAAAATTCTATTTTAAATTCAATCTGTTCCATGTTGAAAGTATTTTTATTAATAAATCCCCCACGATGTGTTTAGGGTAGGTGCAAAAACCACGAGCGACATTCTATGCTTCATCGACATAACACAAACACAAAATACACACAAACATATAAAATAAATACATATCTTTTGTCTCTAGCTACTCTAAGTTGAGATAACTCCCCAAGCGGCACTCACTCTATAACTGCTCTAGGTCGGGCTGATGTGCTACCCTAGCAGTCTTCTTGCTTTAGAGGATGTAAGTATGCTACACTTTCCTTCTTTAGCCACTACACACTGAGGAGTGCCTTGTTAGTTTGGTAGGTCTTACTATGTGGTCGGTAAGCTACCTCATGTTGGTTTCATTTAAGAGGATGTGAGTCAGCTACACTTTATTCTTGGATTAGCCATTGTGCACTATCTGGGTCGAGTATATTTAAGGTTTAGGATAAGTCCACTAGCGGCTCTTTCCCTCTTGACTGCTTCAAGTTTGGGTCTAGTCCTTCCTAAGGGCTCCCCACTTAGTAGTCACTCTTGGTCAAATAGCATATGTTCCACCGATGACAGACTATCTCGATGATCAGTTTCACTTGGAAAGTTGTAAGCCTACATGCTTTCTTTCATATTGATCATTGCAAACTGACGAGCACCTAATCTTGGTTGGTTCTAACTATGACCGATACACCACTCATACACACTTTAGGTTGGTTGGTTCTCACACCTTAGGATACACTACTCATGGAAGATGTATGTTTCGCTTTCTCCTTGAGTTGGCCACCGTACACCTATAGGCTTTCTTTTCCAGGGCTCAAGATAATGCTTCTAGCAACACCTCCCTTTGTGGGCACTATATTTGGATTACGTCCTTTGCAATCCCATTTAGACACTACCCGGGTTACTATCGGATTAGACAGTACCCCTTTCCTAGTAACCACCCCTATGGTTCGAGAATCTATCCTGTGAATGTGCAGATTCTCACTTGGTCCAGTAAATGTAAGATAAGTCAAGGCACATAACCCCTTCTCAGTGTGGTCCCTCGCACACCAACAAGATCCACAAAAATATATAAACAAAATATATATTCACTTGTAGATTAGGAGGACACCCCTAGCAAACCTTTTCCCAAGCATGCATCCTATCTTTATGGTAATGTCAGCAAAACTCCTTATAGGAATTGCCTGACTACTCTTGAGTTGATATAAGTCCCCTGCGACATTCACTCAGTAGTCTCTCCTAATTTGGGTTCTATTTGTTGTGCTACCAATTGGTCACCCCAGTGGCTATTCCCTGCTTTAGAAGATGTAAGTGTGCTACACCTTCTTCCTAGTACAACTATTGCACACCAAAAGGCAACCCTTTAGGTTCGCTAGATCTACCCCATGGCTAATAGGCTATCCCTTTGGATTTATAAATCTAAGATAGGACAAGTCTAATATAGCCCCTTCTCAGTGGGTCCATCACACACCAACATAGTCCATAAATTAAGTATATCAAATTTTATTGAGCTCACATCTCTAATGGATATGCCCTCAATTCAAAATCAAACTAAACCAAACAAACCATATTAAATAACATAAAATTAAGATAAAATTATTCCTAATTACTTTTGAGTTGATATAAATCCCCAATGACATTCACTTTGTAGTCGTCCTAAGCCAGGTTTGATTTGTTGTGCATCCAACAGGTCACCCCAGTGGTTGTTCCTCACTTTGGAAGATATAATTCAGCTACGCCTTCTTTCTAGCACAACCATTACACTCCGAAAGGCAACCCCTAAGGTTGGCTAGCTCTACTTCGCAGCCGGTAGACTATCCCTTTAGATTTATAAACTTGATGTAGGTCAAGGATGATATAGCCCTTTCTCTGAGGGTCCATTGCACACCGACTGGGTCTATACATTAACTAAGATAAAATTAAACCCAACCTAGTTTTTCCTAGTGGAGTTAAATCACACCCTTTCCCTTAGTGGAGCCCCAAATCATATATAAATAAGTCAAGTAAACAAATCAAATTCAAAACCAACTTCCCCAGTGGAGCCAAATTAAGCCAACTCCCCTGGTAGACTTAAATCAAAGAAATTCAACCAAACTTTTATTTTCAGTGGATACATCCCTAAATAAATCTATGAAATCAAACTCAAACCAAAATCCCCAGCGGATAGCCCGAACCTGCTTCCCTTGTGGAAGGTTCTTATACCCGATCCCTAGCAGACTCAAGCCCATATATCTAGCAGATGTGCCTCCACATTAATTAAAATAAAATAAATTAAAGTCAATTCGATTAGGTTATAAAGCTTTATAACCTATTAGGTTATAAAGCTCAAGCTCCATCACTATCACAAGTACACCATGGAGTTGTTGGCTCAAATTCCATAGATTACCATTTATAAGATTCCTCGATGAGAGAACACCATAACGTATTCTTTAGCCATGCTTGCCAAGGAGTTGGCAAGTCTGGAGGATGAGTCCATATCAATAAAGGTCTAAAATAGACAAGTCTTATTCCTTATTGATATTGAACTCATCAAAAAATACTCTCTTAATGGGGAGGTTACCATTGCCAAGAAGGATGAGGAGTTAGATTGGAGGAAACCATTCATAGATTACCTAAATAAAGGCAAACTATCTCAAGAGAAGTCCCATATGAAATAGAGCACTTTCCTATGCTCTTGTGGATGATGTCTTGTACTAGCGATCTTTCAATCAAATGTGGTTATGTTGTTTAGACAAGCACGGAGCCCGTAAGATCGTAGTCACACATGATTATGTGGATCCAACCAATCTGGTCCGAAGATGGAAGCCAAGATCAAGAGACTAGGATACTACTAGTGTCAATGATCAAAGATTGTAAAGATACAGCTAGGCAATGCCACCAATGTCAAATACATGGTGTGGTCCTATACTAACCACCCAACATTCTACATCCTACATTAGCCTCATGGCCATTCGAGTGTTGGGGTACCAACACGTCGATTAATCCTCTTTCTTCCAAGGGTCATCGATTCATCTTAGCTACTCGACTTTTGCAAATGGGTGAAGGTGATTTCATGAGAGGTCATATGTGTGTACTATAATTTTTAGGAACCATATCATATATAGGTTCGGAGTGCCTTGATGAATTATATCTGATAATAGTACTGCATTCAAGAGAACCGAGATCAACAACTTTGCTCAAAGACACAACATATATTGGAGATATTCTACCATCAACTACCTAAGGGCAAATGGCTTAGCAGAAGCCTTCAACAAAACTACCATCTAAATACTGAAGAAGACACTCAGCAATAATAAGTGATAATGGCATAAGCAGTTAGTTGAAGCGTTATGGGCCTATGCATACATAGAACTAGAACTCGCCTACTCCTTTCTCTTTAGTGTATTTTCTACCATTAGAAGTCCAACTTCCATCACTAAGGATAGTTGAAGGTAGCAAGATCACAACATAGTAGAATGCCAAGTTACGATTATAAGAGATCAATGGTTTGGAGGGGAGATGCTTGTAGATATGCTAAAACTCGAGTTGTACAAAGCTAAAATGATTCAAGCTTATAACAAGTTGATCCGTTCTAGAGCCTTTAAAGTAGGAGAGCTTATTTTAGTTCTAAGAACACCGTTGTTGCCCATCATAAGATGGGAGGCAAGTTTGAACCCACTTAGGAAGGCCCTTTCACCATAGAGAAGGCCTACTAAAGAGGATCTTATAACCTTATTAATCATAAGGGAGAGCTCCCAATGCTTCCAATTAACATGCTCTACTTAAAGAAATATTATATATCATGTTTGAAAATAATTATCATCAATGAAAATTCTATTTTAAATTCAATCTATTCCATGTTGAAAGTATTTTTATTTATAAATCACCCACGATGTGTTTAGGGTAGGTGCAAAAACCACGAGCGACATTCTATGCTTCATCGACACAACGCAAACACAAAATACACACAAACATATAAAATAAATACATATCTTTTATCTCTCTACTAAGTTGAGATAGCTCCTGCGCACTCACTCTATAAGCTCTAGGTGGGTGATGTTACCCTAGCTTCTTCTTGCTTTAAAGGATGTATGCTACACTTTCCTTCTTTAGCCACAACACACCGAGGAGTGCCTTGTTAGTTTGGTAGGTCTTACTATGTGGTCGGTAAGCTACCTCATGTTGGTTTCATTTAAGAGGATGTGAGTCAGCTACACTTTATTCTTGGATTAGCCATTGTGCACTGTCTGGGTCGAGTATATTAAAGGTTTAGGATAAGTCCACTAGCGGCTCCTTCCCTCTTGACTGCTTCAAGTCTGGGTCTAGTCCTTCCTAAGGGCTCCCCACTTAGTAGTCACTTTTGGTCAGATAGCATATGTTCCACCGATGACAGACTATCTCGATGATCAGTTTCACTTGGAAAGTTGTAAGCCTACATGCTTTCTTTTCATATTGATCATTGCACTCTGATGAGGACCTAAGGTTGGTTGGTTCTAACTATGCTGACTGATACACCACTCAAGCTGATGAATACACTTTAGGTTGGTTGGTTCTCACACCTTAGGATACACTACTCATGGAAGATGTAAGTATGCTACACTTTCTCCTTGAGTTGGCCACCGTACACCTATAGGCTTTCTTTTCCAGGGCTCAAGATAATGCTCCTAGCAACACCTCCCTTTGTGGGCACTATATTTGGATTACATCCTTTGCAATCCCATTTAGACACTACCCGGGTTACTATCGGATTAGACAGTTCCCCTTTCCTAGTAACCACCCCTATGGTTCGAGAATCTATCCTGTGAATGTGCGATTCTCACTTGGTCGAAATGTAAGATAAGTCAAGGTCGACATAACCCCTTCTCAGTGGTCCTCACACCAACAAGATCCACAAAATATATAAACAAAATATATATCACTTGTAGATTAGAGGACACCCTAGATACCTTTTCCCAAGCAGGCATCCTATCTTTATGGTAATGTTAGCAAAACTCCTTATAGGAATTGCCTGACTACTCTTGAGTTGATATAAGTCCCCTGCAACATTCACTCAGTAGTCTCTCCTAATTTGGGTTCTATTTGTTGTGCTACCAATTGGTCACCCCAGTGGCTATTCCCTGCTTTAGAAGATGTAAGTGTGCTACACCTTCTTCCTAGTACAACTATTGCACACCAAAAGGCAACCCCTTAGGTTTGCTAGATCTACCCCACGGCTAATAGGCTATCCCTTTGGATTTATAAATCTAAGATAGGACAAGTCTGATATAGCCCCTTCTCAGTGGGTCCATCGCACACCAACATAGTCCATAAATTAAGTATATCAAATTTGACTGAGCTCACATCTCTAATGGATATGCCCTCAATTCAAAATCAAACTAAACCAAACAAACCATATTAAATAACATAAAATTAAGATAAAATTATTTCTAATTACTTTTGAGTTGATATAAGTCCCCAACGGAATTCACTTTGTAGTCGTCCTAAGCCAGGTTTGATTTGTTATGCATCCAACAGGTCACCCTAGTGGTTGTTCCTCACTTTGGAAGATATAATTCAGCTACGCCTTCTTTCTAGCACAACCATTACACTCCGAAAGGCAACCCCTAAGATTGGCTAGCTCTACTTCGCAGCCGGTAGACTATCCCTTTAGATTTATAAACTTGATGTAGGTCAAGGATGATATAGCCCTTTCTCTGAGGGTCCATTGCACACATCTATACATTAACTATAAAATTAAACCCAACCTAGTTTTTCCTAGTGGAGTTAAATCACACCCTTCCCCTTAGTGGAGCCCCAAATCATATATAAATAAGTCAAGTAAACAGATCAAATTCAAAACCAACTTCCCCAGTGGAGCCAAATTAAACCAACTCCCCTGGTAGAGTTAAATCAAAGAAATTCAACCAAACTTTTATTTCCAGTGGATACATCCCTAAATAAATCTATGAAATCAAACTCAAATCAAATCCCAGGATAGCTAACGCTTCCCTTGTGGAAGGTTCTTATACCCCATCCCTGCACTCAAGCCCATATATCTAGCAGATGTGCCTCCACATTAATTAAAATAAAATAAATTAAATTCAATTCGATCTTAATCCCTGGTGGATAATAGATTCTAATGCCCATCAAATCTTTTTTCCTTAAATCATATAATCAAATCAAATTCAAACCTTATCCTCAATAGATTTTCTTCTTCTATGCCCTTGACATAGACCCCTCACATTTCATGTCTAATGCATGTGTGATTCCCTAGCCGATCTCCTCCATGTCCTTGACATGGAATTCTCATCAAATCTTATTTCTTCTCTTATGCACACCTTTAATACTTCAACCAAAAGCCTAACAATGTATTCATTCAAATTATATCATCTTAATATTGTAATCAACATTTTATGATTTATGATGGTGCAAGCTCAAACTAACTATAAAATATCATGCTAAACATATTAGGGTTTAGGAATTAACACACTATATTATATTTTAGTATATGATGCTATATTATAATTTATTATAATATAATATATTGTCTAACATTAAACCTCATTAAAATCACTTAAAAGGAACAAATAACAAAATTTTCACAAAATATGAATAATGTTCATTTTGGATGTAAAATTAATATTTTTCTATTAGAAATGGTACACAATAGCAAAATTTTGGTGTTGCTTCTTGGTTTTTGCCATGAATTTGGCAAAATTCTTCCATCTCAACCTTCAAATTAACATTTATGTGAGTTTTAACCCAATGTATCATAACAAAAGTAAAGCATACTAAAATGTAGAATAACAGTTAGTAACACACCACCACATTCATACATATGTGAAGTTATATTGTTATGTAGATTATATTTTAATATGCTTTCATATAATATATTATCTTACATTACACTGTAAAATGAATCACTCTAAGCAAAAAAATTATAAAATTTGGTTGAAAAATGAACTATTAATTTGGATGTAAAATTCCATTCTTTTGATTAAATGACACCCCAATGATGTTCCCTAAAACTAACCTTAAATTTTTCCAAATCCCATCATCTTAGTCTATAAATCAATATTTTTATAAATTATACCAGTAAAAACTCTACTACATCATACTATAACAAACTAAAATATGCTAAACAATAGGTAGTAATACATAATAGTATGTTATAATGCATGATGCAACAATCTGTTATGGCCTCCTATATTATAATACACTATAACATATTATATTATATTATATTGCGTATCACATCACAAGGGATTACTTAAGATTAAAAATCATAAAATTTGTCTAAATAATAAAAAAATTATATATTTTAGTCATATCACTTATATATTTTAAATTCAGACAATATATTATGATGCCATGCTTTACTTATTATGAATTTGACCAAATTCCACCATTTTAAAGTCTATATCAACATTTTTATAAATAATGCTAGTGTAGGCTCAACTGCATGATTGTAAAATACTAAAAGAATTTAAAATGCACAGAATAATATATTACGATATATGATGCTATACTATGTTACAACATATAATATTTATTTTGAACATAAAATATTACTTTTTTTACTACAAGTGACATAGCACACCTTTGGTACAACTAATTCCCACTTCAAATTTAACAAATTTCATCATCTAATTTATTAAATCAATATTTTTATGATTTATATTAATATAGACTATAGGGCATAATACCCTAATATAATAAAACATTTTAAAACATCTTATAACATCCAAAAACACATCACTACATGCTCAAATATATGATGATACATTATACTATAATATATGGTATTATAATATGATTTAGGGTTAGGGTTTAGGGTTTTCAAATCTCTAATAGTCAAGGGAAAGTCTCTTGAAGAGATTTTCTTTAGCTACCATAACTATGTTAGGATTAAATCATTCTTTGGATTTACCCCCTAATAACATCTTTATTCGAAGTTTAAAGTTTAGTGTTTAGGGTTAGTTTAAGGTTTAGGGTTAGTTTAGGGTTCAATGATTAGGGCTAGTTTAGGATTTACGATTTAATGTTTGTTGTTTAGGGTTTAAGGTTGTAGGTTCTAGGGATTAAGGTTTATGGTTTTAGGATTTGTTAGGTTTAGGTTTGCGGTTTGTGGTTTTGTATTTTGATTTAGGTTTTGGTGGTTTAGGATTTTAGGGTTTAGTAGCAGTGTTTAGGGTTCATGGTTTAGGGTTTAGGGTTTAATGTTTATGGTTTAGGGTTTTTAGGGTTTTGAGTTTTGGTTTTAGGGTTTAGTGTTTAGGGTTTAGGTTTATGGTTTATGGTTTATGGTTTAAGTTTTAGTTTAGTGTTTAGGGTTTAGTGTTTTGGGTTTAGGGTTTAAGATTTCTTTTAATAGAGAATAAATTCAAATTCAACATTTCTTTTATTCAATTTCATAAAGCAAATAGCATCCCAAGTTTTCTAAGACGTAAGCAATGACAGATACAAAATGAGGACTAATAGAGCAAATCAAAAACACTAGATAAATCTCTACTATCCATAAGTAGCAGATCAGATCGACCATTATTTAATTTTTGAGTTCCCATTAGAATAACCCCCGCCTCTCGAGTAGCGAGATCTGCCATCATATCCCCGATCTCTCCCTTTGCCAGCAGCACAGATGTAACCTCAATCGCTCCTCCTGCCTCTATTATCACCACTGCTCTGACCACCACCTCCACATCCATAAGCACCTCTAGATCCCCCACCACCATTACAATTATCGCTGCATCTACCTTCGCCGACACCGTCAGATCTAGATTGAGCCCAATTAATGATGATGTTTCAGCCATCAAGGTTCTGCCCATTCTTAGGGTTTAGAGTTTAGGGTTAGCTTAGGGTTGTAGGTATAGGCTTTAGGGTCTAGGGTTAGTTTTAGCATTTAGGGTTTAGGGTTTACGATTTAAAAAAAAAACTAAGTAAACTGGTAGGTTTAGGTTTATTTAGTTTATTTATTAATTATTTTAGTTTATATTATATTTTTATTTTTATTTAGGTCAATTTTTTATTTCTATTTAAGTTAATTATTTATTCTTATTTAGTTTGGCTCATTTATTTTAAGTTTATTTATTTTAGTTTAGGTTTTTTTTTAAGTTTAGGTTTTGGCTTACATTTATTTTTTCAATTTTTTTTATTTTTATTTAATTTTTTAGGTTTAGGTTTTATTTTTTATTTTTAGGTTTTGGTTTAGGATTTTTTTTCTAGGTTTAGGTTTAAATTTTTATTTTAGGTTTATTTTTAGGTTTTATTTGCTAGTTTAGGTTTAGGTTTATTTTTAGTTTATTCTATTTATTTAGTTTAGGGTTTAGGTTTAGTTTATTTTATGTTTAAGTTTAAGTTTTATTTATTTTAGTTTAGTTTATTTTAGTTTAGGTTTTGGTTTATTTTTTTATTTTAGGATTAGTTTTTTTTTAGTTTAAGGTTTAGGTTTTATTTTTTATTAATTTCTAGGTTTATTTTTTAAGTTTAGATTTTTATTTAGTTTTTATTTTAGCTTTATTTTTTACGTTTAGTTTTTATTTTATTTAGGTTTTTTATTTCTAGGTAATTTTATTTTTTAGTTTAGTTTAGGTTTTTATTTATTTTATTTTAGTTTAGTTTTTATTTTTTATTTTATTTTACTTTTAGGTTTATGTTTAGGTTTTAGTTTAGGTTTTTATTTTATTTTTATTTTTTTTTATTTTTAAATTTTTTTCTTTATTTTATTTCTAGGTTTTATATAGTTTAGGTTTAGGTTTTTAGGCTTTTAGGGTTTATTGCTTAAGGTTTAAGGTTTAAGGTTTAGGGTATAGGGTTTGGGGTTTAGGGTTCGGGGTTTAGGATTATAGATTTCAAGGTTTAGGGTTCTAGGTGTAGGGTTTATAGTTTAGGGTTTAGGTTTTTTTTATTTTTATTTATTTTTTATTTTTAATTTTTTTAAATTAAGTAAATTGTATATTAATATTTATTTAGTTTATTTAGTTTATTTTTTATTTAATTTAGTTTATTTTATTTTTTCTTTTTATTTAAGATTATTTTTATTTTTATTTAGTTTAATTTATTCAATCTAAGTTTTATTATTTTAGTTTATTTAATAGGCTGAGGTTTAGGTTTAGGTTTATTATTTAGTTTAATTTTATTTTTTAGGTTTAAGTTTTATTTTTTATTTTAGGTTTAAGTTTAGGTTTTTATTTTATTTTTTTAGGTTTAGCATTTAGGTTTTTATTTTAAGTTTATTTTTAGGTATTATTTTTTAGTTTAGGTTTAGGTTTATTTTTAGTTTTTATTATTTTATTTAGTTTGGGTTTAGGTTTAGATTTAGTTTACTTTAGGTTAAGGTTTAGGTTTTATTTATTTTAGTTTAGTTTATCTTAGTTTAGGTTTATTTATTTTTATTTTAAGTTCATGTTTTCTTTTTAAGTTTAGAGTATAGGTTTTATTTTTTATTTATTTTTAGGTTTATTTTTTTTGTTTTAAGTTTTTATTTAGTTTTATTTTAGGTTTATTTTATTTTTATTTTAAGTTTAGTTTTTATTTTATTTTTTAGGTTTATTTATGTATTTTATTTTATTTTATAGTTAGGTTAGTTTAGGTTTAGGGTTTAGTGGAGTTAGGGTATGGTTTAGGGTTTAGGATTAGTTAGCTTTAGGGTTTGGTTTAGGGTAGTAGGTGTCATCAGATCAGCAATAGGGTAGTTTAGGGTTTAGAGCTCAGTTTTTAGCTTTAGATTAATGGTTTTTATTAGTTTAGGTTTTATTTTAGGGTTTGGCTCAGTTTAGGGTTAGGTTAATGTTTAAGGTTTAGTAAGTGTATAGGATTTAGGGTTAGCTTGGGTTTAGGGTTTAGAGTTTAGGGTTTTATTTTTTTAATTTTTTATTTTTTATTATAGGTATTATTTTTTAATTTTTAATTTTAGGTTTTATTTTATATTAGTTTATCTTTAAGTTTAGGTTTATTTTTATTATATTTTTATTTTTAGGTTTAGCTTTAGGTTTATTTATTTAGTTTAATTTAGTTTATTTTTGGTTTATTTTATTTTTGTTTAGCTTATTTTATTTTTACTTTATTTATTTTGGATTATTTAGTTTGTTTTTATATAGGTTTAGGTTTTAGTTTAGCTTATTTATTTTAGTTTAGTTTATTTATTTTTATTTTGGATTATTTCATTTTTAGGTTTATTTTTTATTTTAATTTTAGTTTATTTTATTTATTTTAGGGTTCATTTAGTTTAGTTTTTAGTTTATTAATTTTTTGTATATTTGATTTTTATTTATTTTTTTATTTATTTTCATTTTAGTTTATTTAGGTTTAGGTTTAGGTTTATTTATTTAGTTTACTTTATTTAGTTTTATTATATTTTATTTTTTTAAGTTTGATTTAGTTTAGGTTTTTTTATTTAGTTTATTTTAATTAATTTATTCCATTTTTATTTTATTTTATTTTTATCTTTATTTATTTTTTTAAGGTTTATTTATTTATTTTTTAGTTTAGTTTAATTAATTTATTTTTATTTATTTAGTTTAGTTTAGTTTTATTTAGTTTATTTTTATTTACTTTATTTACTTTTATTTTAAATTTTTTATTTAGTTTAGTTTAGGTTTAGGTTTAGGGTTATTATTTTTATTTATTTTATATTTAATTTTGTTTATTTTATTTATTTAGGTTTATTTTATATTATTTTAGGTTTATTTAATTTATTTAGTTTAGGTTTCAATTTATTTATTTATTTTAGTTTATTTTTATTTTAGATTATTTATTTATTTTATTTTATTTTAGTTTATTCAGGTTCTAGGTTTTATTATTTCAATTTATATTTATTTTAGGTTTATTTTAGTTTACTTTTTGTTAATTTAGTTTAGTTTAGTTTATTTTTATTTTTATTTTTATTTAGGTTTTATGTTTATTTTTATTTAGTTTATTTTTATTTTATTTAGTTAATTTATTTTAGGTTTAGGTTTAAGTTTATTAGTTTATTTTATTTTTTAATTTAGGTTTTTTTCCTTATTTTTATTTTAGGTTAATTTTATTTTTTATTTTTTATTTATTTATTTTAGTTTAGTTTATTTAATTTATTTTAGGTTTAGGTTTAATTTACTTTATTTACTTTTATTGTATTTTTAGGTTTATTTAGTTTGTTTATTATTTATTTAGTTTACTTCATAATTTTATTTATTTAATTTTAGTTTAGGTTTAGGTTTAATTAGTTTAGTTTAGGTTTTAGCTTTAGGTTTAGCTTTAAGTTTATTTAGTTTTTTTCTTAGGTTTTGTTTAGTTTATTTTATTTTTTTTGTTATTTAGTTTTTTTCTTAGGTTTTGTTTAGTTTATTTTATTTTTTTTGTTATTTAGGTTTAGGTTTATTTTTATTATTATTTTATTTAGTTTATTTAGTTTAGTTTAGTTTATCTATTTTATTTTATTTAATTAATTACTTATTTATTTTATTATATTTATTTATTTAGTTTAGTTTACTTTATTTAGTTTAGTTTAGTTTAGTTTATTTTATTTTATTTTATTTTCTTTATTTTTAATTTAGGAATATTAAGTATATTTTAGTTTATTTATATATTTTAGTTTATTTATTTTTAGTTTATTTTTATTTAGTTTAGTTTATTTAGGTTTATTTAGTTTAGTTTAGTTTATTTAGGTTTATTTATTTTATTTTATTTTCATTTAGTTTATTTTAGGTTTATTTATTTAGTTTAGTTTATTTATTTTTAGTTTATTTTATTTTATTTTATTTCAGTTTAGGTTTAAGTTTATTTATTTATTTATTTAGTTTAGTTTAGGTTTATTTTACGTTTAGGTTTAGGTTTTTATTTTATTTTATTTTAGTTTATTTTATTTAGTTTATTAATTTATTTAGGTTTTTATTTTTATTTTTTTAGTTTATTTTATTTTGTTTTAGGTTTAGGTTTAGGTTCAGGTTTAAGTTTATTTTTTTAATTTAGGTTTTCTTTTTATTTCGTTTATGTTTAGTTTTTATTTATTATTTATTTTATTTTATTTATTTTATTTTATTTATTATATTTTTTTAGTTTAGGTTTTTTTTTTATTTAGTTTTTTTAATTTTTATATAGTTTATTTATATTTTTTATCTTTTAATTTTTAGTTTATTATTTTAGGTTTTTGGTTTAGTTTAGTTTATTTATTTTTAGTTTAGGTTTATTAATTTTTGTTTAGTTTATTTATTTTAATTAATTTATTTTATTTTTATTTAGTTATGGTTTAGGTTTCGGTTTAAGTTTATTTATTTTATTTTGTTTAGGTTTATTTATTTTTATCATATTTTAGTTTATTAAGTTTATTTTTTTAACTATTTATTTTAAGTTTAGGTTGTTTTTCTTTTAGGATTATTTTAATTTTATTTAGTTTATGTTTAGTTTAAGTTTAGGTTTAGATTTATTTTATTTAGTTTAGTTTATTTTTAGGTTTATTTTATTTAGGTTTATGATAATCTTGTTTAGGTTTATTTAATTTTATTTTAGTTTATTTATATATTTTAGTTTATTTATTTATTTTTATTTAGATTATTATTTGTTTAGGTTTAGGTTTAATTTATTTTAGTTTACTTTATATTTAGGTTTAGGTTTATTTTATTTATTTATTTATTTATTAATTTATTTAGTTTAATTTATTTCTTTATTTAATTTTATTTTAGTGTATTTTTTTATTTATTTAGTTTAGCTTTTATTTTAGTTTATTTATTTTATTTTTACTTTTAGTTTATTTTTAGTTTAGTTTATTTAGTTTTTTGTATTTATTTTTTATTTTAGGTTTAGGTTTATTTTTATTTAGTTAATTTTTTTAGGTTTATTTTTATTAATTATGTAATTAGGTTTGTTTAGTTTCTTTTAGGTTTAACTTTATTTATTTTCAGTTTAGTTTATTTTTAGTTTATTTTATTTTAGTTTATTTATTTATGTTTATGTTTTTTATTTTATTTATCTTAGGTTTATTTATTTATATATTTTATTTTGTTAAGTTTATTTATTTTATTTATTTTATTTATCTAGTTTATTTATTTTAGTATAGTTTATTTTAGTTTAGGGTTATTTATTTATTTTAGTATTTATTTAGTATATTATATTTATTTCATTATTTTATTTAGTTTATCTTAGTTTATTTAGTTTAGGTGTTTATTTATTTTTTTGTTTATTTAGTTTAGTTTATTTTAGGTTTACTTTTATTTAATTTAGGTTTTTAATTTAATTTATTTATTTTATTTTAGTTTAGTTTCGTTTAGTTTAGTTTATTTAGTTAATTTTAGTTAATTTTATTTACTTATTTTAGTTATTTATTCATATTAGTTTTTTTTATTTAGTTTTATTATTTTACTTTATGTTTTTGGGTTTATTTTTTATATTATTATTTTAAGGTTAGGTTGAGGATTAGTTTTTTTTATTTACTTTAGTTTTTCTAGTTTTAGGGTTTAGGTTTTATTTTAGTTTATTTTTTTAAGTTAGTTTACTTATTAGGCTTATTTCTTTTTATTTATTTAGTTTAGTTTTATTTTATTTAATTTTTTTTGTTCTATTTATTTTAATTTATTTTATGATTATTTTAGTTTATTTTTGTTTATTTGGTTTTGCTTCATTTTATTTATTTAGTTTATTTAGTTTACTTTATTTTTGTTTATGTAGTTTATTTCTTTATTATTTATTTATTTAGTTTATTTTAAATTTTTATTTTTATTTAGGTTTATTTTTTATTTTTTGTAGTTTATTTTATTTATTTTAGTTTAGGTTTTTTTATTTTAGTTCATTATTTAGGTTTAGGTTTAGGTTTATGTTTATTTATTAGTTTTGTTTTATTTTATATGATTTTTTATGTTTAAGTTTTATTTTATATTTTCAGGTTTAGGTTTAGCTTTTTATTTTAATTTTTTAGGTTTAAGTTTTAGGCTTTTATTTTAGGTTTATTTTTAGCTTATTTTATTTAATTTAGTTTAGGGTTTAAGTTTAGTATATTTTAGGTTTAGGTTTAGGTTTTATTTATTTTAGTTTAGTTTATTTCTGTTTAGGACTGGGTTTATTTTATTTTGTTTATTTTAGGTTTAGGTTTTTTTTTTAGTTTAGGTTTTAGGCTTTATTTTTTTATTAGGTTTTATTTTTAAGTTTATTTTTTAGGTTTAGTTTTTATTTAGTTTTTATTTAATTTTATTTTATGTTTATTATATTTTTATTTTTGGTTTAGCTTTCATTTTATTGAAGTTTTTTTTATTTTTTAGTTTAGTTTAGGTTTTTATTTATTTTATTTTAGTTTAGTTTTTATTTTTCTTTTTAAGGTTAGGTTTATGTTTTACTTTAGGTTTTTATTTTATTTTATTTTTAGGGTTTAGCATTTTATAATTTTGGGTTTAGGGTTTAGGGTTTAGGGTTTAGTGTTTAGGCTTTAGGGTTTTTAGGGTTTAACGTACAGGGTTTAGGGTTTAGGATTTTTAGGGTTTAGGCTTTATGGTTTAGGGTTAGTTTAGGGTTTAGGGTTTAGGCTTTAGGGTTAGTTTAAGGTTTACGATTTTTTAGGGTTTAGGGATTATTTCTTATTTATTTATTAATTTATATTATTATTTTAGATTTAGTTTTGTTTTTTAGGTTTATTTTTATATTATTTTAATTTTATGTTTAAATTTATTTTTATTTTATTTTTATTTTCGGTTTAGGTTTATATAATTATTTTGTTTAGTTTAGGTTCTTTTTAGGTTTATTTTATTGTAGTTTGGCTTATTTTATTTTTACTTTATTTATTTAAGTTTATTTAGTTTATTTTTATGTGTTTTATTTAGGTTTAGGTTGTAGTTTAGTTTATTTATTTTAGTTTATTTTATTTTTTATTTCATTTTAGTTTATTTATTATATTTATTTTTATTTAGGTTTATTTTATTTTTAGGTTAAGTTTTTAATTATTATTTTTATTTTAATTTTTTATTTTAGGGTTTATTTAGTTTAGTTTAGTTTAGTTTATTTATTTATTTATTAATTTATTTAGTTTAGTTTATTTCTTTATTTAATTTTATTTTAGTGTATTTTCTTATTTATTTAGTTTAGCTTTTATTTTAGTTTATTTATTTTATTTTTACTTTTAGTTTATTTTTAGTTTAGTTTATTTAATTTTTTGTATTTATTTTTTATTTTAGGTTTAGGTTTATTTTTATTTAGTTTATTTTTTTAGGTTTATTTTTATTAATTATGTAATTAGTTTTATTTAGTTTCTTTTAGGTTTAAGTTTATTTATTTTTAGTTTAGTTTATTTTTAGTTTATTTTATTTTAGTTTATTTATTTATGTTTATGTTTTTTATTTTATTTATCTTAGGTTTATTTATTTAAATATTTTATTTAGTTAAGTTTATTTATTTTATTTATTTAGTTTATTTATTTTAGTATAGTTTATTTTAGTTTAGGGTTATTTATTTATTTTAGTATTTATTTAGTATATTTTATTTATTTTATTATTTTATTTAGTTTATCTTAGTTTATTTAGTTTAGGTGTTTATTTATATTTTTGTTTATTTAGTTTAGTTTATTTTGGGTTTACTTTTATTTAATTTAGGTTTTTAATTTAATTAATTTATTATATTTTAGTTTAGTTTAGTTTAGTTTAGTTTATTTAGTTAATTTTAGTTAATTTTATTTACTTATTTTAGTTATTTATTCAGATTAGTTTTTTTATTTAGTTTTATTATTTTACTTTATTTTTTTGGGTTTATTTTTTATATTATTATTTTAGGGTTAGGTTGAGGTTTAGTTTTTTTATTTACTTTAGTTTTTCTAGTTTTAGGGTTTAGGTTTTATTTTAGTTTAGTTTTTTGAGTTAGTTTATTTTTTGGGCTTATTTATTTTTATTTATTTAGTTTGGTTTTATTTTATTTAATTTTGTTTGTTCTATTTATTTTAATTTATTTTAGGATTATTTTAGTTTATTTTTATTTATTTGGTTTTGCTTCATTTTATTTATTTAGTTTATTTAGTTACTTTATTTTTGTTTATGTAGTTTATTTCTTTATTATTTATTTAGTTTATTTTAGGTTTATTTTTGTTTAGGTTTATTTATTTAGTTTATTTTAAATGTTTATTTTTATTTAGGTTTATTTTTTATTTTTTGTAGTTTAATTTATTTATTTTAGTTTAAGTTTTTTTTATTTTAGTTCACTATTTAGGTTTTGGTTTAGGTTTATGTTTATTTATTAGTTTTGTTTTATTTTATATGATTTTTTAGGTTTAGGTTTTATTTTATATTTTTAGGTTTAGGTTTAGCTTTTTATTTTATTTTTTTAGGTTTAGGTTTATTTTTAGCTTATTTTATTTAATTTAGTTTAGGGTTTAAGTTTAATATATTTTAGGTTTAGGTTTAGGTTTTATTTATTTTAGTTTAGTTTATTTTATTTAGGGGGGGTTTATTTTATTTTGTTTATTTTAGGTTTAGGTTTTTTTTTTAGTTTAGGTTTTAGGCTTTATTTTTTTATTAGGTTTTATTTTGAAGTTTATTTTTTAGGTTTAATTTTTATTTAGTTTTTATTATATTTTATTTTATGTTTTTTATATTTTTATTTTAGGTTTAGTTTTCATTTTATTGAAGTTTTTTTTATTTTTTAGTTTAGTTTAGGTTTTTATTTACTTTATTTTAGTTTAGTTTTTATTTTTCTTTTTAAGGTTAGGTTTATGTTTTACTTTAGGTTTTTATTTTATTTTATTTTTAGGGTTTAGCATTTTATAATTTTGGGTTTAGGGTTTAGGGTTTAGTGTTTAGGCTTTAGGGATTTTAGTGTTTAACGTACAGGGTTTAGGGTTTAGGGTTTTTAGGGTTTAGGCTATATGGTTTAGGGTTAGTTTAGGGTTTAGGGTTTAGGCTTTAGGGTAAGTTTAAGGTTTAGGTTTTTTTAGGGTTTAGGGATTATTTCTTATTTATTTAGTAATTTATATTATTATTTTAGATTTAGTTTTGTTTTTTAGGTTTATTTTTATATTATTTTAATTTTAGGTTTAAGTTTATTTTATTTTATTTTTATTTTAGGTTTAGGTTTATATAATTATTTAGTTTAGTTTAGGTTCTTTTTAGGTTTATTTTATTGTAGTTTGGCTTATTTTATTTTTACTTTATTTATTTAAGTTTATTTAGTTTATTTTTATGTGTTTTATTTAGGTTTAGGTTGTAGTTTAGTTTATTTATTTTAGTTTATTTTATTTTTTATTTTATTTTAGTTTATTTATTATATTCATTTTTATTTAGGTTTATTTTATTTTTAAGTTAATTTTTTAATTATTATTTTTATTTTTATTTTTCTTTTTGGTGTTTATTTAGTTTAGTTTAGTTTAATTTATTTATTTATTTATTATTTTTATAAATTATTTATTTATTTATTTTATTTAAATTTTTATTTTATTTTATTTTATTATTATTTATTTACGTTTAAGTTTAGGTTTATTTAGGTTTATTTATTTAGTTTTGGTATATTTTTTAATTTAGTTTATTTTATTTTATTTATTTTTTATTTTATTTATTTTAGGTTTAATTTATTTTTATTTTATTTTATTTATTTTATATTTAGTGTTTGATTATTTATTTATTAGTTTAGTTTAGCTTATTTTATTTATTATTATTTATATAGTTTAGTTTAGGTTTAGGCTTATTTAGTTTATTTTTATTTTTATATATTTAGTTTATTTTTTTTATTTTGTTTAGTTTAGGTTTAGGTTTATGTTTTTTATTTTTATTTATTTTATTATTTATTTATTTATTTAAGTTTATTCAATTTTATTTTATGTTTATTTTTTGATTCATTTAGTTTAGGTTTAAATTTATTTATTTTATTTTATTTTAGTTTATATATTTATTTTATTTATTTATTTTTTTATTTTAGTTTATTTATGTTTTAGGTTTTATTTTTTTAGGTATGTTTTATTTATTTATTTTTAATTTAGGTTTATTTCTCTTTAGTTTAGGTTTATTTAGTTTAGTTTAGTTTATTTTTATTTTTATTTTAGTTTAGGTTTAGGTCTATTCAGTTTATTTTTAATTACTTTATTTTTTTATTTTTTTATTTTTATTTATTTAGTCTATTTTTTGTTTTTTATGTTTATTTTAGTTTATTTATTTAGTTTATATACAGTTTAGTTATTTTAGTTTAGTTTAGGTTTAGGTTGTAGGCTTAGGGTTTAGGGTTTAGGGTTGTGGGTTTAGGGTTATAGGTTTAGGGTTCAAGGTTAGGGTTAATTTTAGGGTTTAGGGTTTTTAGGTTTTTAGGGTTTAGGGTTTATGGTTTAGGGTTTTAGGGTTTAGGGCTTTACGATTTAGTGTTTTAGGGTTTAGTGTTTAGGGTTAAGGTTTATGTTTGGGTTTAGTGTTTTGGCATTAGGGGTTTAAGGTTTTTAGGGTTTAGGATTTAGGGTTTTTTAAGGTTTATGGTTTAGGGTTTAGAATTTAAGGTTGTAAGTTTAGGGTTTATGGTTAGTTTTAGAGTTAGGATTTTTTAGATTTTATTTATTTTAGTTTTATTTATTACTTTTAGTTTAGGGTTTTTAGGGTTTAAAGGTTTATATTTTATGATTAGAGTTTTAGGTGAGGATTTAGGGTTTTAGTTAAGGTTTAGGGTTTAGGTTTATTGTAAATTTTAGGGTTTAGGATTTAATTAGGTTAGGTTTAGGGTTTTTTTAAGGTTTAGGTTTTAGGGTTTAGGGCTAGGGTTAGTGTTTAAGGTTTAGGTTTGGAAGCTTCAACATATTCAACTAAGTGAGCTTTCTCAAATTACTTGAGTTTATTTTCTTGATCTTAATTTGTTTTTAGTTGTTCATACTATTTTCACCATCTATTTATTCTTTCAAATTTAAATTTTTTGGTGGATTAGCCTTTCGACATCAAAGTCAAAGTTTTTCACCTCAAAGTTTCTTCAATCATTTTTTGTGAAAAACTCTTGCAATAGTTTGTAGGATTTTTTTCAACTTGTTGAAATTTTTATCTTCCTACAAATTTCTTTTGGTTTCTTGAAATATTTTTTCATTAGTCTTATTTGAAAGATCATTTATTCTTAGATCTATTTTAGAAGTATATTTTAAGCATTTCAAATTAAATTATTGTGCTGAGATTATTTTCATATTTGTTATATCTCCCTTTTTAATTAAAAGCTTACTAGCCTACTTAGATCTATCATATACTAATTTTATTTAAGTATTTTGTGATCATTTGCATTAATTGAAAGCATCTTTCTGGCTAAAATAAAATAAATTATTTCTTGCAGAAATTTATTTTATTGTGCAAAAGAATATTGTGAATTAATTTTGAAATCATTTTTATATTAGTCTACAAATTGTAATAGCATAAACATCTTAGTAAGATCACTTTAAGATATTTATTTTATTATTTCTTATCAATATTAAGTGAGCATTTTATCTTGCCAAAATTTTAAATTTTAAAGTGATCATTTATAAGTAGTGAGCACTTTTTGAATTGGATAGCTTGGTATATTTGTGAGAAATTTATTTTGTCAAAATTTATTATTTTATATTTTTCTTTTTATGCTATAAAATTTATATTGGGGTTGTACTCACCCCTTTGTAGGAGGGTACATATTGTTGTAAGGGTTGTACTCACCTCGTTATAGGAGAGTACAATTGTAAAGTATTTTTTTATTTGGATTCTTAGTCGGGGTGGTAGGTGTGGATGTTGGTTTTTGACCCGTAAAGTGTGTGACTACTATCTCTATTTACTTTCTTGTACTTTTATTTTGTTTAAAATTGTATCTTGTCATTATAAAATCTAAAATTAATTTTCTTCTAAAACTTAAAATTTAAGATTTAACATTTTAAATATTCAATATCACGCAATTCACCCTCCCTCTTAGGTGCTATAGTGACTCACAGTTTAGGGTTTATGGTTTAGGGATAGTGTTTAAGGGTTAGGGTTAGTGTTTAGGGTTTATGCTTTTAGGGTTTAAGGTTTAGGATTTAGGGTTTATGGTTTTAGGCTGAGTGTTTAGGGTTTTTTTTTTAATTAAGTAGTGATAGTTTATTTAGTTTATTTTTTTATTTGTATTTTTTTATTTAGTTTATTTTTTTTATTTTATGTATGTAGGTTTATTTTTTTATTTTTGTTTAATTTATTTGATTTATTTTAGGTTTATTTTTTTTAGTTTGGGTTTTTTTTTTAGTTTATTTTTTAGGTTTAGGTTTAGGTGTAGGTCTTTTTTTAGTTGAGTTTAATTTTTATTTAATTTTTTAGGTTTAGGTTTTATTTTTTTTTTTAAGTTTAGGTTTAGGTTTTTATTTTATTTTTTAAAGCTTTAGGTTTTAGGTTTTAATTTTCGGCTTATTTTTAGGTTTTATTTTTAGTTTAGGTTTAGGTTTATTTTTACTTTATTTTATTTTATTTACTTTAGGTTTATGTTTAGGATTAGGTTTACTTTACTTTAGGATTAAGTTTAGGTTTTATTTATTTTAATTTTGTTTACTTTAGTTTAGGTTTAGGTTTATTTTCTTTTATTTATTTTATTTTTATAATAAGTTTAGTTTTTATTTTTTGTTTAGGGTTTGGGTTTTATTTTTTATTTATTTCTAGGTTTTACTTTTAGGTTTATTTTTTAAGTTTAAGTTTTTATTTGCTTTTTATTTTATTTTATTTTAGGTTTATTTTATTTTTATTTTACATTTAGTTCTTATTTTATTTAAGTTTTTTATTCTTAGGTTTAATTTATTTTTTATTTTAGTTTAATTTTTTATTTATTTTAATTTAGTTTTTTTTTATGTTTAGGTTTATGTTTTAGTTTAGTTTTTCTTTTTTTATTTTATTTTATTTAGGTTTAGGTTTATTTATTTATTTTACTTTTAGGTTTTATTTACATTAGGTTTAGGTTTTTAGGTTTTTAGGATTTAGGGTTTAGGGTTTAGATTTAGGTTTAGGTTTTATTTGTTTTAGCTTAGTTTATTTTAGTTTAAGGTAAGGTTTATTTTATTTTTATTTTAGGTTTAATTTTTTTTTTAAGTTTAGGGTTTAGGTTTTATTTTTTATTTATTTTTATGTTTTATTTTAAGGTTTACTTTTAGGTTTAGATTTTTATTTAGTTTTTATTTTATTTTATTTTTATTTTAGGTTTAGTTTTTAATTTATTTAGGTTTTTATTTTTTAATTTAGCTTAAGTTTTTATTTATTTTATTTTAGTTTAGTTTTTATTTTTTATTTTATTTTTTAGATTAAAGTTTAGGTTTAGGTTTAAGTTTAGGGTTTATTTTATTTATTTTATTATTTTATCTTAGTTTAAGTTTTTTTATTTATTTTACTTTTAAGTTCTACATTGTTTGGGTTTAGGTTCTTAGCATTTTAGATGTTAGGGTTTAGGGTTCAGGGTTTAGTGTTAGTTGAGGGTTTAGGGTTTAGGTTTTGGGGTTTAGGGTTTAGTTAGGTTTTAGGGTTAAAAGTTTAGGGTTTTAGGGCTTAGGGTTTGGTGTTTAGGGTTTTTAGGATTTATGGTTTAAGGTTTAGAGTTTAGGTTTTAGGTCTAAGGTTTAGGTTTTAGTTTGGGGTTTATGGTTTCTAGTTTTTTTAAGAGAGTTTAAATTAAGATTCAACATTTCTTCTTTTTGATTTCATCAACCAAGTAACACACTAAGTTTTTTAAGACACAAGCGATGATATAGATAAAAAATGAGCATGCATAGAGCAAATAATAAACCCTAGATAACTAGAATCATCTCAAAGCCCTAGACATAGTTCCATTAGCGATGAATAAGTTGGGTTCTTTAGTTTCTCCAGTTCTCATCAGAACCACCCCATCCTTTCAAATAACGGGATCCACCATCATATCCCTGATTTCTCCCTCCGCCACCACCAGATTAGATTGACCGTTCTTCAGTTTCTCTTGTTCTCATTAGAACCACCCTGACCTTTTGAATAATAAGATCCACCATCATATCCCTGATTTCTCCCTCTGCCACCACCACGGTTGCAACCTCCATCACTCCTCCAGACTCTATAACCACCACTGCTCATACCACCACATTTATATCCACCAGCATCTCCAGTTCCCCCACCACCACTGTGATAATCGCCATACGCCTTCACCTCCCTTTGCGGATCTGTAGGCACGGTTGTGATCTGTTCACGTCAAGGTTCTTCCCATTCTTAGGGTTTAGATTTAGGATTTTGAGTTTAGGGTTTTATGGTGTAGGGTTTAAGATTTAAGGTTTAGGATTTTGGGTTTAGGGTTTTAGGGTTTATGCTTTTAGGATTTATGCTTTAGGATTAGGGTTTTGGGTTTTGGGTTTTTGGTTTTTTAGGGTTTCGGGTTTAGGGTTGTAGGTTTAGGGTTTAAGGTTTAAGGTTAATTTCTAGGTTTTGGGTTCAAGGATTAGGCTTTATGGTTTTCTTATTTTTAAAATTAAGTAAACCTGTAGATTTGAATTTATTTAGCTTATTTTTTACTTATTTTAGGTTATTTTATTTTTCATTTTTATATAGGCTTATTTTTTATTTAGTATTATTTTTATTTATTTTAAGTTTATTTATTTTAGTTTAGGTTTTTTATTTTAGTTTATTTTCTAGGTTTAGGTTTAGGTTTAAGTTAGTTTTTTTTGTTTAGTTTTATTTTTATTTTATTTTTTAGGTTTTGGTTTTGGTTTTTAATTTTAGGTTTTATTTTATTTTTTTTAGGTTAGGTTTTGGATTTTAGGTTTATTTTTTTACATTTTATTTTTTAGTTTAGGTTTAAATTTATTTTAGTTTATTTTATTTTATTTTATTTAGTTTAGGTTTAGGTTTAGGTTTAGTTTATTTTAGTTTAGTTTAAGTTTAGTTTTATTTATTTTGGTTTAGTTTCAATTTTTTTTTATTTTTTATTTTATTATTTAAGTTTTTTTTTTAGTTTTATTTTTATTATTTTTTATTTTGATTTTATTTTAGGTTTTGGTTTTTTATTAGTTTTATTATATTATTAAGTTTTATTTTAAAGTTTATTTTATCTTATTTTTTTCTTGTGTTTTATTTTGTTTTTTCTTAGTCTTTTTATTTTATTTAGTTTATTTTATTTATTTTAGGTTTTACTTTTTTATTTTATTGTTTAGGTTTTATTTTATTTTATTTGGTTTATTTAGGTAGTTTAAGTTTTTATAGTTTTTAACTCAGTGTTTTGGTTTAGTAGTATTTTGGGTTGGCTCAGTATAGGGCTCAGGTTTAGGGTCAGGTTTGGGTGGGTGGTGGGGTTTTGGCTGGTAGTGGTTTTGGGCTCAGGTTTAGTTAGTGGTTTGGGTTTAGAGAGGGTTAGAGTGTGGCCTTGGGTTAGGGTAATTTGGGCTCAGTTTGGGCTATAGGTTATTTTATTGTGGGTAGTTAGTGGTTTGGCTTTAGGGTAAAGATTTGGTTGTGGTTTTTTTAAAAAAAGAAAATTAAACAAACCCTATTTTAGGTATTTATTTATTTATTTATTTAGTTTATTTTATTTTTATTTTTATTTTTTATTTTATTTTTATTTAGTTTAGTTCATTTATTTTAGTTCTATTTATTTTAGTTTAGGTTTTTTTATTTTTGTATATTTTTTTAAGGTTTTTCTTAGGTTTATGTTTATTTTTTAGTTTAGTTTTTTTTAGGTTTAGGTTTATATTTTTTTTTAAGTTTAGGTTTTAAGTTTATTTTTAGGTTTTATTTTTTAGTTTAGGTTTAGGTTTTGTTTTAGTTAATTTGATTGTATTTAGTTTAGTGTATAGGTTTTATTTATTTTAATTTAGTTTATTTTAGTTTAGGTTTAGGTTTATTTTGCTTTATTTATTTTATTTTTATTTCAGGTTTAATTTTTATTTTTAGTTTAGGATTTGTGTTTTATTTTTATTTATTTTGTTTGGTTTTATTTAGTTTTATTTTATTTTATTTTATGTTTATTTTATTTTATTTTACATTTAGTTTTTATTTTATTTGGTTTTATTTATAGGTTTATTTTATCTTATAGTTTAGTTTAGGTTTTTATTTATTTTATTTTAGTTTAGTTTTTATTTTTTATTTTATTATGTCTTAAGGTTTATGTTTATGTTTAGGTTTTTGATTTATGTTACTTTAAGGTTTTATTTACTTTAGGTTTAGGTTTTTTCAATTTTATGTTTTGGGTTTGTGGTTTGGTTTTGGGTTTAGGCTTTAGGGTTTAGGGTCTGTGGGTTTAAGTTTTATGTTTATGCTTTAGTTTTGTTTTAAAGTTTTAGAGTTTAGGGTTTTATTTTATTTTTAAATTAAGTAAACTTGTAGGTTAAAGTTTATTTAGCTTATTTATTATTTATTTTAGTTTATTTTATTTTTTATTTTTATTTAATTTTATTTTTATTTTAATTTAGTTTAGTTCATTTATTTTATGTTTATTTATTTTAATTAATTTTTTAGATTTAGGTTTAGGTTTAGGTTTATTTTTAGTTTAGTTTTAATTTAACTATATTTTTTAGGTTTAGGTTTTATTTTTTATTTTTAGGTTTAAGTTTAGGTTCTTTTTTTTAGGATTAAGTTTTAGATTTTTATTTTATGTTTATTTTAAGGTATTATTTTTTTCATTTAGGTTTAGGTTTATTTTTAATTAATCTTATTTTTTTAATTTAGTTTAGGTTTAGTTTAGGTTTAATTTATTTTAGTTTACTTATCTTAGGTTTAGTTTATATGATTTTTATTTTAGGTTCGTTTTAACAGGGTTTAGGGTTTTATTTAAGTTTTAGGTTATTATTTTAGGTTTATTTTGGTTTTATATTTTGTTTAGGTTTAGGTTTACTTTTAGTTTATTTTATTTTATTTAGTTTAGGATTTTTTTATTTATTTTAGGTTTTAGTTTAGTTTTTATTTATTTAAATTTAGTTTATTTTAGTTTATTTAAGTTTATTTTATTTTTGTTTAATTTATTTTTATTTTAGGTTTAGTTTTTATTTTTAGTTAAGGGTTTGAGTTTTATTTTTTATCTTTTATTTTTAGGTTTAATTTTAGGTTTAGGTTTTTAATTAGTTTTTATTTTATTTTATTTTAAGTCTATTTTATTTTTATTTTACATTTATTTTTTATTTTATTTAGGTTTTTTATTCTAAGGTTTATTTTATTTTTTTAGTTTAGTTTAGGATTTTATTTATTTTATTTTATTTTATTTTATATTTAGGTTTAGGTTTTGGTTTTTATTTTACTTTATTTATTTATTTTATTTATGTTTAGGTGTTTTGATTTATTTTCTTTTTAGGTTTTAGTTACTTTAACTTTAGGGTGTTAGGTTTTTAGGGTTTAGGGTTTATGATTAAGATTTATGGTCCGTGGTTTAGGTTTTATTTAGGTTGTGGGTTTGGTGGCTATGATTTGTTTGGGTTTAGGTTCTGATTTAAGGGTGCCAGTGGTTTAGTAGTGGTGGGTTTTTGTGGGTTTAGGGTTTAGGTTTAGTTCCGTGGTTTTGGGGTTAGTTTTGTTGGTTTTAGGGTTTAAATTTATGATTAGGTTTAAGGTTTAGTTTTATATTTATTTTTTTAATTAAATAAACTATAGGTTTAGGTTTTAATTTAATTTATTTTTATTCATTTTAGTTTATTTTATTATATATTTTTAATAGTTTATTTATTTATTATATTTTATTTTATTATTCTTTTTATTTTAGTTTAGGTTTTATTTTAGTTTATTTTGTTTAAGTCATTTTTTTACTTGAGTTTTATTTTATTTTAGTTAGTTTAGTTTAGGTTTTTGGCTCAGGTTTGGGTTTGTGCATGTGGTAGGGTTGGGTTTAGGGTTTAGGGCTCAGAGTTTAGGGTTTAGGTTTAGGGTGTGGTTAGGGTTTAGTTTTTAGGTTTGGGTTTAGGTTTAGGGTTTTGGTTTAGAGTTTTTAGGGTTGGTTTTTTGGTAGTGGTTGGTAGTGTTATTATTATTTTATTTTATTTTATATTTATTTTTTATTATATTTTTTAAGTTGGGTTTGTGGGTTTATTTTGGTAGGTTTAGGGTTTTAGGGTTTAGGTTTAGTTTGTAGGTTTAGAGTTTTTAGAATTTGGGGTTTTGGGTTTAGGGTTTAGGTTTTAGGTTTATGGTTCAAGTTTTAATTTAGGGTTTAGGGTTTTTAGTTTTTTTTAATAGATAATAAATTTAGATTAAACATTTGTTCTTTTGGATTTCATCAACCAAGTAACACACCAAGTTTTTTAAGACACAAGTGATAACATAGATCAAAAATGAGCACGCATATCCACCAACTAGTCTAGATCCCCCACCTTTGGTCCTCCTGCCTCCATAACAACCACTGCCTGACCACCACCTCCATATCCACAAGCCTCTAGATCCCCACCACCACTATGATAATCCACATGCTCGCCTCCACGAGATCTAGATTGAGCCTAGATGTGATGTTCTTGCCTCAAGGTTCGCCCCATTCTGGGTTTAGGTTTAGTTTAATAGGTTTAAGGGTTTAGGTTTATTTTTTAATTTATTTAGTTACTTTAAGTTTAGGTTTAGGTTTAGGGTTTAGGTTTAGTTTAAGGTTTAGGTTAGGGTTTAGGGTTTTAGGTTTAGGGTTTGTGGTTTAGGTATGCTTAGAGAGTAAGGTTTAGGTTTTAGGATTTAGGTTTATTTAGGGTTGTTTAGGTTGGGTTTAGGGTTTAGGATTTGGGTTTAAGTTCTTTTTTAAATTAAGCAAATGGCAGGTTTAGGTTTATTTAGTATATTTAGTTTATTTATTTATTTTAGTTTACTTTATTTTTTATATTTATTTTAATTTTAATTTATTTATTTATTTTATTTATTTTTGGTTTATTTTATTTTATTTTATTTTAGTTTTTTTTATTGTTTCATTTTAGTTGAGTTTTATTTTAATTTTATTTTTAGGTTTATATTTTATTTTATTCTTTTTTAGGTTAATCTTTATTTTACTTTTAGGTTTTCTTTCATGTTTTTATTTTAGGTTTATTTTAGGTATTTTTTTGTTTAGTTGGTATATTTAGTTTATTTTATTTTATTTATTTAGGTTTAGGTTTAGGTTTTATTTATTTTAGTTTATTTAGTTTAGTTTAGTTTATGTTTATTTATTTTATTTTATTTTCTTTAGGTTTAGGTTTTAGTTTAGGGTTTATTTTATTTTATTTCAGGTTTTATTTTAGGTTTATTTAGGTTTAGGTTTTATTTATTTTATTTTATTTTATTTTAGGATTTATTTTATTTTAGTTTAGTTTTATTTTTTAGATTTTATTCTTAGGTTTATTTTATTTTAGTTTAGTTTAGGTTTTATTTATTTTAGTTTATTTTTATTTATTTTATTTTATTTTAAGTTTAGTTAGTTTAATTTATTTTAATTAGGTTTATATTTTAAGTGTTTTAGTTTAGGTTTGGGTGGGTTTAGGGGTGGTAGGGTTTAGTGTAGTGTGGTTATTTTATTTAGGTTTAGTGGGTTTAGTTTTAGGGGAGGTCAGGGTTTGTGGTTTATTAGGGTTTGTGGTTCAGTTTTGTGAGCAGTTAGTGGTGTAGAGGTTTAGGATTTAGGCTTGAGGTCTTTTTTTAAATCTAAACCGAGGGTTTATTTAGTATATTTAGTTTATTTTATTTATTTTAGTTTACTTTATTTTTATTTTATTTAGATTTATTTTATTTTATTTAATTTAGATTATTTATTTAGTTTTTTTTTTTTTTATTTTAGTTTTTTTAGGTTTAGTTTATTTAGTTTATTTTAGTTGAGTTTTATTTTATTTTATTTTTATTATTTTATTTTTTTTTTTTATTTTAGTTCTTTATGTTTAGGTTTTAGTTATTTTAGGTTTTATTTTAGTTTAGGTTTAGGTTTATTTTTTAGTTTTATTTTATTTTATTTAGTAGGTTTAGTTTTATTTTAGGTTTTAGGTTTTATTTATTTTAGTTTAGTTTATTTTGTTTAGTTTAAGATTATTTTATTTTGTTTATTTTATTTTATTTTTTTTAGTTTTTTTTAGTTTAGGGTTTTATTTTATTGTTTATTTTATTTTAAGTTTATTTTTATTATTTTATTTATTTTATTTATTTAATTTTATTTTAAGTTTAGTTTTATTTTATTTTTTTTATTCCAGGTTTATTTTTTAGTTTTTAGGTTTTATTTATCTTATTTTATATTTTTATTTATTTTTCTTTATTATATTTATTTATTTTTAGGTTTTATTAGGTTTTTTATTTTATTTATTTTATATATTAGATTTAGGTTTCTTTTATTTATTTTAGTTTATTTAGTTTGCCCAGTTTAGGTTTTGTGGCTGTGGTTAGTTTAGTGTTGTGGTTGGCTCAGGTCAAGTTTGTGGTTAGGGCCTAGGGTCAGGCCTGGGTTTGTTATTTGGTTTTAGTTTTGTGGCTCAGGGTTTGGTTGTTTAGGTCAGGTTTGGTAGGGTTTAGGGTGGGTGTGGTTTAGGATTTACTATTTGGGGTTTAGGGTTAGTTTAGGATTTAGGGTTTAGATTTGGGGTAGGTTTAGGTTGGTTTAGGGTTATAGATTTAGGGTTAGTTTAGTTTTGGGAAATTAAGAAAATTTTATTGCCAAAGAAAAGGTAAAAGTCCTTAGAGGGTAAATCTCTAAGCTAATGCTCAAAGAGCTACAAAGAGTCCTAAGAGATAAGCCTCTAACTAATACAATAGTTAAGCAAGCTAAGAAAAAAGAAACAGAGATCCAAAAAAAAATCCCATGAAATTAGCAAACTTCCTCTACTTCTTTTGAAACCAGACAATCAACAAAGATCTCCCAACCCGTATTTAGATCGCATAAAGAGTAAGAGCTGATAGAAAAAATAAGATAAAGAAAAGGCTCAGGCTCAGTTATAATCATCTCAAGGAGCAACACCATATGTAAGCATCCAAACATCAAGTGTTTAGGTTTATTTGTAGATGATAAAAGCAAATTTTTTAGGTTTAGGTAAATTTTCTGTCATCCTACTTTGGAGAATATTAGATCATTTTTCCATAGCTTGAAACTCTCTGTATCTTTTCTCACAAATTGATTGATTCCCTTCATGTCTTGATTCGCCTTTCAAATGACTTAGATTATTCTCGAGTTTTCGATGCTCATATTTTGTTTTCAATTGTCGATGTTGTTAAAAAATGGAGGCCCCATTTTAATATTAAGGAGGAATATCTTATTGTTCTTTGGATCTCTCTTCCCAATTTGCATGTCCATTTCATTAATCATGAGTTTCTTTTACCGGGTGTGTGTTGTCCACCCCTCCGATATGGCGACCGCTTCTACCCACCATCTCATGTTGGTCAAATTCTAGTCAAGTTGGATATAACTAAAAAATTTCCAAAGGAAATTTGGCTAGGATCAATGAAATATGGATATTTGCAAAAAGTGGATTTTGAGAATTTTCCTTTTTTTTGTCCATTGCAAAATTCATGGTCATGGAGTTTGAATTGCTTTGTGGTTCACCCTCACCTTAAGAAACCCAAACCCATTCATAATAACGGATCCCACTCTTAAGGCCCTTGGTTAAACCAAAAGTTGTTCCAATGGATAACTCTTTACCTAAAGCGAGGGTCATCCTTGATCCTCCCACCGCCCTTTGGACAATGCTATGGTTCTTAAGACTTTTGGATGTCATGGTAATAAGGATGCATTATTTTGTAATGGGCCTATACATTTGAATCCCATTGATATTGGTAATAATATGGACAATAATATGTTTTGAAACTTATGGATGATGATTTTATCTCAAATGATTCCATTCCGCTTTGCCACCTTTAATTGAAGAAAATGTGATCCTTGATGAGGGCTTGAATGGTGAGCAAACTAAGGATATAAGTTTCTATTGGGCACTGTTTTAAATGGTTCTAATCCTTCTCCGCTTCTTCATCTAATTTTGAACTGATTTCTAATGATACTTCAACATAATAATGATTTGGAAGAAGGTGAAGTGGCATGCAATGATGGTTTAAATGTGCAACCTTATTCCAAACATACCCCTGAACAATCTCTATTGGAAGGTGATGTTGTGGATATGACTAATAAATTACAAATGGTTTTTAGAAAGAAAAATAAAACTCCTAAAACTAAATTTCCTAACTTTGCTAGAGTTACTAGATCTAGCTATTTTGCCCAAAAATAAATGGTTTCTTTCTTAATTTGGAATGTGAGAGGGATTGGTACCCTCTATGTTAGAAATAGAATTAGAAATTTAGTTCATTCTCATAACATTTCCTTTTTGGCTATTTTGGAACCTTTTATTCTTCCTTATAACTTTTCTTTTGTTGCGAGAATGATTAGTTTTTCTAATTTTTTTGCTAACTCGAGCAATAAAATTTGGATTTTTTGGAATAGTCCTTATGTTCTATAGGTTTTGGATGATTTATCCCAAGTTGTGAATTAAGATTACTTATGATAATTGGTGTTGTTTTGGCTCATTTGTTTATGCTTTTGTAATAGAAATGGTAGACGCTTCTTTGGAAGGATCTTATTAGTTTTTCTTCTTCTCGCTGATGCCCTTGGTTTGTGGGTGGGGACTTTAATACTATCTCTTCTTCCTCTAAACGAGTTGGTTGGTGGTAATGCTCTAAAACTTATTTTCTATGGAAGATTTTAATAACATGATCCTTGATTGTCATCTTATTCATATTGGCTTTAGTGGGTCTCAATTTACTTGAAATAATTATAGACTCGCAAAAGCTAGATTGGGTTCTTTTTAATCATTTATGGATTAATATTCTCCCTAGTACTTCTGTGGAGCACTTAAGAAAAACCCTTTCAGACCATTCTCCCTTGCTTATCACTATGAATTTTATTGCTAGTAAATCCTCCTCCCCTATCCCTTTCGCTTCCAAAATCTATGGCTCATGGATGATAAATTTTTGGATGTTGTTGATACTAACAGGGGTGAACCTCTTCATCCTGGTGATTCTATTTTTGGGATGAGGAGATTGTGGTTAAAATTAAAAAGGCTTAAACAATGCCTTACTTGGTGGAATTAACATTATTTCAAGAACCTTTTTGTCAATATCAAAGATATGGAGAATGAGGTTATAGTTTTGGAAGACGTTGTTGTTAATGATCCTTATAAAATTCATTTATTGGCTCAAGCTAAAGATAGGTTAACATGTTTTCAAGACATGGAGGAGACCTATTGGTTGCAAAAGGCTTCTATGAAATGGATCTCTGATGGTGATCATAATACTAAATATTTTCATGCCATTGTTAAAAGAAAAAGGCTATAAATCACATTCACAAAATGAAAATTAATGATGGAGTTTGGTGTTCGGATAAAAAGGAGCTTATTGATTCTACTGTTTCTTTTTATAAAGAGATTGAATAAAATGTTGCTTATGATGATATTTCTTGACTTGAAGTTATTCTTAATCTTATTTCTTATGATTATAACATTATTCTTTCTTCCTTACCTTCGAAAAATTGATACTTTGTAGAGTATGAATAAAGACTCTGTGGCTAGTCTTAATTATTATATTACCCTTTTTTTCCAAAAAATTTTGGATTATTATTAAAGAGGACTTAGCTAAAGCTGTCCTTGATTTCATTAAGGGTAGTACCCTTCCTAAATATTTTGCTAGCACCTCCATTATTTTAATTCTAAAAAAAGACAATCAAGTTTGGAGTGATTTTAGGCGATTAGCCTTTACTCTTTTTTAATAAACTTATTTCTAAAATTTTGGCTAAAAGCTTGACTATCTTGCTTTCTAAAATTATCTCCCCAATCAAACTAGTTTTGTTAAAGGAGATCCATGATAATGTTCTTTTAGACCAAGAGATGATCCATGACTTAAATGCCAATGTTCACGATGGAAACCAGTTTTTTTAAGCTTGACATTTCCAAAGCTTATGATAATATTGGTTGGGTTTTCCTATATAAAATTTTGGCTTTATTTGGATTCTCTAACCAATTAATTGCTTTAATTAAGAATGGGATTGAGAATTCTTGGTTTTCTTTGCTCCACAATGGTGAAGTGCATGGTTTCTTCTCTTCTTTTCATGGGCTAAGGCAAGGGGACCCTCTCTCCTACCCTTTTCATTATTGCTATGGAATATCTTTCTAGATGTATTCAATAGATGTTTAGTAGAATGCCTAACATGTACTATAGAACTATTGGTGGGTTTCCCATTTCTCACCTTAGTTTTGTTGAAGATTTCATTATATTTTGCAATGCCTCTACTCTTTATATTAAAAAAATTTATAAGTTCTTAACTATTTTTGGTAAGGAGAGTGGCTTGAATATTAATCTTGATAAAAGTTGTTTTATTACTAGATCTTCTATTTCCTTATCTAAGATCAATGCCATAAAAATATTACAAGTTTTTTCACATCAAATTCTCCCTATCAAGTATCTGGGACTCCCTTATATAGGGAAAAAAGATCTTCTTTATTTGATGAAGTTATTCAAAAAATAAATAAGAAAACCTCCTCTTGGGAGTTCCATTTACTTTTAGAGCTAGACTTATCCCGATCAAAAGTACCCTTTGCTCTCCTCAATCTATTGTTTACTATTGTCCTACACGCTTCTATTATTAAAAGATCAATAGATCCTTTAATAAATTTTTTAGGATCTAACTCTTTCTATCAAAAGATTACATTGGGCTAGTTGGCAATAACCGTTCTATTAATGAAGGTGGTTTGGGTTGCAAAACTTTAGAGGATTCTATTAACTATTTTTCCTATAAAATGCAATGGAATATTAGAAATAAACATAGTTATTGGTCAAAGTTTATGCATGCTAAATATTTTCAGGGAAAACATCCCCTCATTTGTGCTTTCAAAATTTGGGGATTCTCCTGTGTGGAGAAGACTTTGTAGTATCAAATGGAATGTTGAGAACTTAATTTCTTGGTGTGTCAATTCTAGTTCCTCTTTCTTTTGGCAAGATAATTGGTTAGGGCAGGACTCTATTGATTCCCTGCTCAATACTCATTCCTTGTGATGCTTAAGATTAATTAGTTAATTACTCATAATAAGTAAGATGTGGCTCAATTGAATATCCTTTTCCCTAATGTGATCTTTGACAAAATCCTTAAAATTTATCCTTTCCCTAATGAACCCGACCAAATTCTCTTCAATAATTCTTCTTCTGGAGATTTGGTTTTTAAGGATGTTTTAAAATTTCATCATATTTAAATATCAAGAGTCCTTGATTTTTACTAAAATATAGAATATTGGTGTCTCTACTTCGTTCTTAGTTTTAACTTGGAGCATGCTAAAGCATTATATCCCTATGGATGATACTCTTCTGAAAAAAAGGTTTCCATCTCCCCTCTAAATGTCAATGTTTTTATCACATTGAAAGTGTGTATCATGTTTTTGTGAATGGCCCTATTGCTGCTAAAATGTGGAATTGGTATGATAATATTTTTAATACTTTCCATTTTAATGGTTTATTTTCTATTATGCAACTTCTTGAAGCATGTTTCTCCCATACTTCTAAGGCCCATGTTAAAATTATTTTAGCTATTACTATTCTTTGGTATATTTGGATGGATAGAAATGATGCTAAGCATTTTAATATTTCTATGAATTATCATCATATTATTGTTAGAGCCAAATATAAAATTTTGTCTCTTTTCAAAGCTAATCTTCTTACTCACTCTAGTTTTAAAGGGTGCAAGTCTGTGGCCTTGAATTTTTGGATTATCCCCCAGGTAATGTCTCTCCTACCCACAAAATTATACTAGATTAAACCTAATTATCACTACATTAAGGTTAACGATATTTTTCTAATGGTTATTATATGGTGGTGGGATTTTGAGAGATCATAGTGGCAAGGTTATCTCTACTTTTACTGCCTCTTTCCCCTTTAGAGCCTTGATATGTGTTATTTGTTGAGCTCAAAGGCTTTCATTATGGCATTTCCATTTGTTTACAATAAGGTTTTCATAAGATCTTGTTTGAAGTTGATGCTCTCCTTCTTTTAGATTTACTCAAATCTTATGTCATGGTATCTTGAAGTGTATTATTTACTTAATCATACTAGGAGGCTTCTTGCTAACCTAGATTTTCAAATTCCTCATATTTATAGGGAAGCCAACTCTTGTGTTGACTCTCTTTCTAATTTGGGGGCCAAGTCTTCTTCTTTGCAAATGTTTTCTAATGATGACATCCCTTTCCTTTTAAGGGGTCTTATGAATCTTGATAAAATTGGTTTGCCTTATGTTAGAATCTTTTAGCCTTTTTCCCTCCTGTGGGGCTTTGGCTTTCCCCTTGTTATTATTTTTGAATATTTCTGGTTTTCTCTTTTGTTGGTTTGGTCTTGATTTTTTTCTTCTCATAAACCTACTTTTATTTTCTAGTTTGGTTTCTTCCCATTCTTTGGATGGGTTGGGGTATCTTTCCATTTATTGGATTTTGTTGTTATATTTATTTTGGTTTGTTTCTCTCCCAACCTATAGAGGTGTTTATGAGTGGAGGCTTTTGGGTTTTCTTGTCTTCTAGTTGGTGTGGTTCTCTTTATTGGTTGGATCTCTCTATAGTCTTTTTTATTTACTGGATTTTATGGTTGGTTGTTTACTTTGTTTTCTATGGGCTTTTCTCTTTAAGGTGTTGCTTATGCTATTTTTATGACCTTCCTGCTGTGGCTAGTTGATCTATCACCTTGTTGTTTGCTGATCAAGATGGTTTTTCCAGTTTCTTTTGGTTGTCCTTTCTCTCTTGGTTTTGCTCCTGCTGCTAAGAGGAGTTGTGTGACCATGAGGGCTCTTTGTTTTTTTGTTGTAGCTTGGAGAACTATTTTTCTACGGCTATCTATCCTTTCTTTAGTGTTGTTCTAGATGAGTGTAAGGTTGGATGCTTCTAGATTGTTATATATTTTGAATATTGGGTGTGCCTTCTGTAATACTAAGGTTCTATTTTTAATTTGTGTTATGAACTGGAAGGTTGCAAACTACTGGTTGGATGTTTTTTGGACTCAGCTAATGATGACTCTGTTGGGGTTCTTGTTTGCGACTGTCTCTAGTTGTTGGGTTATTTTTGATCCTAAAGGGCTCTTACTTTTTTTATTTTTTGTTGTTGTATCTAGCTGTTTAAAATAAATTCTCTTGTCCTTGGACTTGCATTGGTGGCTATTGTCTATGGCTTTCCCTTGGGATTTTTTCAATGTTTGTGACTGGATGACTCTTTCTATCTTTCATCCTGATGGTTCTAAGTCTATTGATTTGAATCCTTGGCAGTCTTGGTGGCTTGGTGGACTACTTTGTTGTTGCTTAGATTGGGTGCTCTACTTTTGGTTTGGTCAAAAGAGTATTTACTTTGTTATAATTTTCCTGATCTTTTCGAGTCTATGTTTGGAACCGGCTACTTTCTTTCCCATTCTTCTCTTATAGTTTCTACCTACTCGAATTTTCATTTCTAGACTATTGTTGAACCTCTTCCCTTTCTTATTTTGATGTCTGCCTTGGTTCCTAACATTCTTGATGTTAGTCTTACTGTTCCTCTAGATAATATTATTTTTGGTTCTTTGCTTGTTCATTTAATGAATGACCTTATCAACTATGGTCCTCATTTTGCCTTTGTTTGGTCTCTGTTTACTCCTTTTTCCCATATTATATGGTTTGCTTCTAGTAACTGTGTTAGCAACTCTTGGTGGTGGCTTTGGTGGTGCTCCCTCTGGTCTAATGCTTTCCTCGTAGGTTACCTCCTTACTTTGCTGAGTTTAATATATATTTCTTGGGTGTTTTGTGGTTATATTTGTTGTTTGAAGTTTATGCAAGTTTGTCGATGATCGTCATTGGATAAGGTGCTACAAGAGGTATGGCAATGATGGCCTTGATGTTTCCACTCCTTTTTGGGTAGTAGTACTATATGTAATTGTAACCCTTGAAGTTTGGATGCTTTCATATGGTGCTGCTCCTTAAGATGATTATAAGCCTCTTGAGCCTTTTCTTCATCTTTTTACTTCTTTCTACTCTTATATTTTATGCTTAATTAACTATTTCATTATCTACTCATCCTTTTACAAGCTTGTTGCGATCTCTAGTATAGGTTGGGAGACTTTTCTTTGGGTATGGTTTCAAAAGGAGCAAGTTTGTTGTTGATTGTCGATTATTTTTTGGTGGATGTCTATTTCTTTTTTTTATTAGCTTACTTTCATTATCTATTGTATTAGCTAGGCGGCTTATCTCCTTAGGACTTTTTGTAGCTCTTTGAGCATTAGCTTAGAGATTTGCCCCCTCTAAGGACTTTGTACCTTTTCTTTGTGGCAATAAAATTACCCAAATTTTCCAAAAAAAAAACCCTAAACCCTAAATCTTAAAAACCCTAAAACCCTCAACCCTAAAGTAAAACCTGAACCCTAAACCTAAAACCTAAACCCTCAACCCTATACCCTAAATCATAAAAACCCTAAATCCTAAACCATAAACCCTAAATTCTAAACCCTAAACCATTAAACCTAAACCTTAAACCCTAAACTAACCTAACCTAACCATAAACCCAAAAATAAAATAAACCAAAAAATAAAATAAATTAAAGACTAAATAAAAACCTAAACAATAAATCTAAAAAAAACCTAAAAATAAATAAAAAATAAAACTTAAACCTTAAACTATAAAAAATACCTAAACCGAATTTATCATAATGCAGACTTGAAATGAAACCTTAGATTTTATAGTATACAAAATATTACCTGATGTTTGATGTGATACTAAATTTCCACTTCAATTGTTCAATCTAAAGAGTATAAAGAAGAAAGTAAAATGCTTCATGAATAAACCTCTACTCTTCTTTACCTCTTTCATATCTTTGAATAATGAGAAATTGCTTATAAGCATTATCTATTATTTTCTTTTTGTTGATGGGGCTTGAAATGCTCAAAAGAAAGTGAAGTTTTAGTTTTATTCTATTTGAGCATGACTTGTGTTTATTGGCCTTATTTTAATGCTTTCTTAAGCTAGTATAAGCTCAAAACCTTTTTTAAGTCACAAAATCCCTACTTTTGTAGAATTGAAAAATTCCTTTCTTTTCATCATGTGAGGTTAAAAGCTTCTTTTCTATTCTTTTATGAACTTTCAGAACATCGTGCATAGTTCATCAAGTAAAAAAAAAGAAAGAAAAAAAAGGGAAACCTAAATAATATATTTGTAAAGAAAAGAAGAATTCAAATGAAGTAATGATAAAGTAGAGATATCAAGTCAATCATAACTCATAAGATGATAAAGGGAAGGTGAGATTAATTCAAAATGTAAAATTCCTTGATGCTTCTAAACCTTTTAAGAATGTAAATGAGAGAGAAAAGAAAATCCTCATGCAAATGAAATGCTCTCTTATTTATAGTGAATGTTAGCTTAATCCTAAAACTTCTTCCTAAATAAATATCATTCAGGCCCTTTTGCATGTGGCCAAAAATATTTAAACCATAAGGACAAAATGAATAAAATGTAGCCCATTTATTCTTATAAGTATCATATTAAGGAGTAAGAAAATTCTTTCTTCTTTCCTTTCTCTTCATAACATCATGTCATGAAAAAATATATATAAGTTACACATGAAATGGGCATGACAAAATGCATAAATAAGATTTATGTGCTCATTAAAGTCTTATGACTTTCTTTTCACATGATAATAAAGAGGAAGAAAATTCTTCCTCCTTTCCTCCACGACATCATGTCACAATATATATATATAAGTTACACATGAAATGAGATTGATGACAAAATGCATAAATAAAATTTATGACATCTCATTAAAGTCTTATGACTTTCTTTTTACATGATAATAAAGAAGAAGAAAATTCTTCGCCCTTTTCTCTTCTGACATCATCCATAAATATAAATATATATATATATATATATATATATATATATATATATATATATATATATATATAGACACACAACACATAAATACATGCATAAAGTGCATGATAAAAAAAAGTCCATCATCCCTTTACTGTCATTTCTTTTTAAATGACCCATGAAATATGAATTAAAAAAAGAGGAGAAGAAAAGAGATTCTTCTTTATCTCTATGAGATTATGTCATATAAAAAAAAGGAGAAAAGAAGAAAACAATAAATGAAAAGAAGAAAAAAAAAGAAAAAAAGAGAGGAAAATGGAATAAAGAAAAAAAAATTATTAAAAGTAATTTATTTTTTCTTTTCATAACTTACCTATACATGGTAATAAATAAATAAAATATAATTTCTTAATGGTTTGCCATGACTACAAAAGGAAATCATATCAAATAAAATAAAATAAAAATATATCATGATATTTTCTTTGTTTGGTCATTTTAAATTCCCTAAGTGAGCTTATGAAAAAGTAACTAGCCCATTTGAAATTATTAAGCTATATTTCTCTTAAAATCTAAAAGGTCCATTCGACCCAGATTCATAAATGGGCTCATAAAGGCCCAAACCCATAAAACATCCATTGGTCATAAATTCATAAATGGGCTCATAAAGCCCCAAGTCCATAAAAACTAAACTAAAAATAAAATAAATTAAAACCTAAACTAAATTAAAAAATTGCAAAACTTAAATAAAATAAAAACTAAACCTAAAATAAAAATAAAATCAACTTAAATATAATAAAATAAAACAAATAAAACTTAACCAAATAAAAATAATAAAAAACCCAAAATTAAATAAAATGAAACATAAACTAAATAAAAGAAAAACCAAAACTTAAAATAAAAATAAAATAGCAAACCTAAACTAAATAAACAAACTAAAATAAAGACTAAACCAAACCTAAATAAGAAATAAACTAAAATACTTACAAAGCTAAAAAAATAAAATGACCTTAAACCTGAGAACACAAATAAATAACCTAAATAAATGATCCTAAATAAGATGAAATATAGATTAAAATGAATAAGACCTAAACCTAAAAATAAAAAATAAAACCTAAACCAAAAATAGAAATAAAATATAATTAAAATAACAAGTAAACATAAACCTAAACCACCAGAAAATAAACTAACATAAATAAACATAAAATAAAACCTAAATAAAAATAAAATAAAATAAACTAAATGGATGATACTAAACTAAATAAACCTAAACCTGTCGGGTTTGCTTAATTTAAAAACCTAAAGGCCTATAACCCTAAAGCTGCACCCTAACTTTAAGCCTGATCTAAACTAAACCACATGTTAACCTAAACCTAAACCTAACCCCAACCTGTGCCCTAACCAGGCCCAGGCTCTAAACTAAACCTGACCCTGGCCCACTACTAAACCCTGCCCTGACCCTGACCAAGTCTGACTCACCTAAACCTTAAACCTAAACCTAACCTCCCTAAACCACCCTGACACCCAGGCTACCCAGGCCCTGGGCCTAAACCCCTCCCTAAACTGACCTGAGTCCTCTGACCCAAACCTCCCCCACAAACCCTAACCCTCTAACCACACTATAAACCCTAAACTTAAACTAATTCCACCCTAAACTAACCACCCTAAAATACTGAGCTAAACCCTAAATCATGATCCTAACCCTAAACCCTAAACCCTAAACCCTAAACCTAAACCCTAAACCAAACCCTAAAACATAAACCTAAACTAAATAAAAAATAAAATAAATAAAAGCATAAACCTAAATAAAATAAAAATAAAATAAAGACCTAAACTTTAACCTAAAAATAAAATAAAATAAAAAAGTAAAAATAAACTAAAATAAAATAAATAAAGACCAAAAATAAATAAAAATAATATAAACCTAAGAATAAAAGACCTATATAAAAGAAAAATAAAACATAAAATTAAAATAAAATAAACAAGAAATAAAATTAAATAAAAGCTAAATAAAAACCTAAACCTAAAAAATAAACCAAAAAATAAATAAAAAATAAAACCTAAACCCTAAACTAAAAAAAACTTAAACCAAAAATAAAAATAAAATAAATAAAATAAAATAAACCTAAACTTAAACTAAAATAGACTAAACTAAAATAAAACCTAAAATAAAATAAATTAAACATAAACATAAACCTAAACTAAATAAAATAAAATAAACTAAAAATAAATCTAAACCTAAACTAAAAAATAAAACCTATAATAAATCTAAAATAAAAGCTGAAAACCTAAACATAAACAAATTTAAAAAAAACAAAACCTACACCTAAAAATAATAAATAAAACCTAAACCTGAAAAATAAATAAAAATAAAACTCAAGTTAAAAATAAACTTAAACCTAAACCTACAACAACAACAACAACAACAAAAACATGCCTTAATCCCACTAGGTGGGATCGGCTACATGAATCCTTTGTCTCCATTGTGTCCTATTATGTGTCAAATTCTCATTTAAATCAAGTATACTAAGATCATTTTTTATACATCCTAACCAAGTCTTTTTAGGTCTACCTCTACCTCTATTAACATAAGGCAAATTTAATGCATCTACTCTCCTAAAAGGGTCATCGGACGGCCGACACTTTATGTGGCCAAACCATCTAAGGCGACTCTTCCTAATCTTATCTACCACTGGAACTACTCCAACTTTTTCCTGAATATACTCATTTTGCATTCTATCTCTCAGAGTAAAGCCACTCATCCACCTAAGAATCCTCATCTCTGTAACAGTTAACTTAGTTTTATGCTTCTCTTTTATTGGCCAACATTCTACACCGTAAGTCATTGCATGTCTTACCACCATCTTATAAAATTTTTCCTTAAGTTTAAGTGGAACTCTTCTATCACATAATAGGCCAGATGCATTCCTCCACTTCAACCATCCAACTTGAATTTTATTAATAACATCACCATCTATTTCACCATCATTTTGAACAATAGAGCCTAAATATCTAAAACGCTCACTCTTATTAATGACTTGTTCACCTAATGTCACAACACTACCACTGGAACTTCTACAACTAAACTTAAACCTAAACCTAAACCTAAAAAATAAACTAAAATAAAAACCTAAATTAAAAATAAATAAACTTAAAATAAATAAACTAAACTAAATAAAATAATAAAATAAACCTAAATAAAAAAAAATAAAATAAACTAAAATAAATAAAAAATAAACTAAATATACTAAATAAACCTAAACCTACCAGTTTACTTAAATTTTTTTTAAAAAAAACCTTAAACCCTAAATATTAAACCCTAAACCCTAAACCTACAACCCAAAACCCTAAACCCTAAATCCCAAAAACCCTAATCCCTAAACCCTAAAAGCATAAACCCTAAAACCCTAAACCTTAAACCCTAAACCCTAAACCATAAACCCTAAAACATAAACCCTAAACCCTAAACCGTAAACCCCAAAACCTAAACCTAAATTGAAAGTAACTAAATAAATTAATAAATAAACCTAAAACCTAAAACCTAATAAACCTAATAAACCTAAACCCTTAGAATGGGCAGAACCTTGATGGCAAGGACATCACCATCAACCAGGCTTAGTCTATATCTAGAGATGGAGGTGAAGGTGGAGGTGGTGGTTATGGTAGTGGAAGTGGGGGATCTGGAGCTGCTGGTGGATATGGAGTTGGTGGTCAGAGTAGTGGTGGTTATGGAGGTGGGCGGAGAGATGGAGGTTACAGCCCTGGTGGTGATCGAGGGAAGATCGGAGATATGATGGTGGATCCCGCTACTGGAGAGGCCAGGTGGTTCTGATGGGAACTAGAGAAAATGAAGAATGGCCAATCCGATCTACTATGTATGGAACAATGCCTTTATAGTAGAGGCGGTTCTAGTTATCTAGGGTTTTTAAATTTGTCTACGTGTGCTCATTTTTTATCTATGTTGTTGATTATGTCTTAGAAAACTTGGGGTGTTACTTGGTTGATGAAATTGAAAAGAAGAAATGTTGAATCTAAATTTGTTCTATGTTATAAAAAAAACCAAAAACTCTAAACCTTAAACTAAAACCTGAACCCTAAACCTAATACCTAAACCCTAAACCCTTAACTAAAACTTAAACCCTAAACTTAAAAGCTAAACTCTAAACCCTAAACCCTAAATAATAAACCTTAAATAAATAAAAAATGTACTTAATATACTAAATAAACCTAAACCTACTAGTTTACTTAAAAGAAAAACTTTAATCCCAAATCCTAAACTCTAAAACCCTAAACTAAACCCTACGACCTAAACCTACAACCAGTCTTAATAATAATTAGAATGAAAACAAACTTGAGAACTATATTCCTATTTCTATTTTTGACAAGTTTTGCAACATCGTTATCTTTTCTAATAAACTAGGTCAAATCCTTTTTAAGCTCTCTTACAATGGTGATTTTGTTCTTAAAGAGGTTTGGAATTTTATTAGAAATAAATAGAACACCTCTAATGTTTTCATTAAACTTTGGAATAATATCTTTCCCATTTTTTAATCAGTTTTAACATGGAGGATTTTGAATAACTTCATCCTATTTGTTTCCTTGCTCTATCTTAAAGGGTTTTACTTACCTTATAAGTGTTATTATTGCTTTCATATTGAAAATGTTAATCATGTTTTTGTCAATGGTGCTATTGCTTCCAAACTTTGGATATGGTATGATGATTTATTTAACACTTACTATTTTGATGGCTCTCTTTCATCATATCAACTTCTTAAAGTTTGTTTGCATAAAATTGTGAAAGGTCATATCAAAGTTTTAATTGTTATTACCCTTATTTGGTTCATTAGGATGGATAAAAATGATGCTAAATATCGTGTTATCCCTATGAACTATGAAACGATCCTTGCTAGAACTAAAGAAAAATTTCATCCTTTATTCAATGCAAATTTAATTAGCAATTTTCACTTTAGAGGTTATAAACTTGTGGCTAAAAACTGGGTATCACTTTCCATGATGATCCTTCCTACAAGAGTATTAGCATTATACATTTGATTAAGCCTAAAGAAAATTCTATTAAGATCAATTTTGATGGTTCTATTTCCCAAAACAAATATGGTTGTGGTGGAATTCTTAGAATCTAAAGGCAGCCATTTATGCTTTGCCTACCCCAAAGCTTATTTTGTTATTTATGTTGAACTCATGGCTGTTAACAAAGCTATTGATATTTATTTATGCAAAGGTCTCTACAATATTTGGATTGAAGTTTATGCTCTTCTTTTCCTTGATATGCTTACTAATAATAAAATGGGAAATGCTGACTTATTTTATCTTCTTAATCACACGAAAAGCTTCTTTCTCAAGTTTGCTACAAAATTTTTCACATTCTTCGTGAAAGTAATGCTTGTGTTCATTTCCTAGCTAATTTGGTAGGGGAATTAAATGAGCTCACTTTATTTGATAACCATAGCATACCTAAGCATCTGCATGGTCTAATCAATCCGGATAACACAAGACTACCTTACCTCAGATTTTAACCTTCTGCTATGGTGGCTTTATTCAGTCTATTTTTTGTTGTTTTTTTTTTGCTCCCCACACTAGGAAGTGGTTTTTTGTGAGTTTATTTCAATACTTAAACCCCCTTCCTCTTTACCCCATTCTATACTTTCCTGGCAATTTTTTGGGTCTTAGTGGTGCAATTTTTAATTGGTTTTCCTATCCTCTTAGCCTATCAGTTTTCTTTCTCTAGCTCATGCTTTGTGTCTCATGTTGGGTTGTGGTTGTGCCAAATTTTGGCCTACTTTTTTTACCAATGAATGTTACATTTGCCTTTAATTTTGCCTGGCTGTGGCCTTTTTTGAATTGGATTTGCGGATGCTATGGTTGGTTCTGATGGTTGCTGCTATTTGTTTCTTTCATTTTCCTAGCTATTTTGGGTGGTTATTTTTTCATGGCTACTATTAGCCTCTTCTGGCTTGGTTATCCTTTCCTAGTTTGTCTTGGAGGGATCTATTGGTTGGTTCTATCTACAATGTGAATTTGAGTTAACTATTATGTGGTTGTTGTCTCCCCATTTTGTCCTTTATAGTGACTATCTGCTCTTTGGGATTTGGAAGGGGTTTTGTTTGCCTCTAGCCTTATTCTTTTCCTTATAGTTTTTCTGCTTGTGGTTGGGTGGTCCTCCTTGGCCTTTTCTAGTTTGGCTAGGTGACTACCATTTTTATTTCTTGGTTATTTTGGAGATCTCCAAGTGGGTTGTTGCTTTGTCTGTTGATGTTCTTTTCCCCTTTTTTGGGCTTTGTATTAGCTCTATTTACTGGTTGGTTTTCTTGGCTGACTGGGCTGGTTGGCTATTTTGGCTATCTAGGTTGGTTGGTTGGGTGGACGTGTTGTCTGTGTTTGATGGTTGGTTTAGGTGCTTTTGGTTGGGTTTCTGGTCTGCTCCTTGGTTGGTTATCCTCTCTTGGGTGTAGTTATTTTTCCTTTATTTTTGCTTCCCAATTTTGGGTGTTGGTTTTCTCCTCTCTTGATCCTATCTTGACCTCGGTAGTTTTATTGGCTATTTTGTTGGTGGAGCATATGAGCTCTTGTGGTTTTTTTGGTCCTATTTTAGGAATTGTTGTTGGGGGTTACCTACTTGAGGGGTCTTTTATGGCTGATGTCTTGCCTTGGATGCTAGTGTAGTGGTTTGGTGTTTTGGGCTTTATGTTGGATGTTGGTATTGACTCCCTTTAGTTTAGTTGGCTATTTTTATTTCCTGATATTTGCCTCTTGGTTGGTGATGGTGGATTACCTTTCCTTTTGGCTGCCTTGGTGGTGGCTTTGATGGTAACTTCTAGATGCCTCTTGGTCTATGCTATGGCTTTCTTCTCTCTAGTGTTGCTTATCTTCTACTATTTTGCTACTTGGGTGGAGTTTTTTCCCTTTGGATTTGGATTGCTAGTGTTGTAGAGATAGTTGTGGGTTGTTCTTAGCCACTAACTCTGCTATAACTTCTGAGATACTGGCTTTATGTGTTTGGTCTATTGTGGGTTTTAGTTGGTGGGTTTGCTGCTGGCTGGCTTCTAGTTGGCTATTTCTCTCGATTTTTTGGTGCAGGAACTAGATCACTTTGGACTATTTTGCCTTGTATGATTTCTTAAATCAGGTATGTTGACTATGATGACATTGATGTTTTCCTATATCTTCTCTTTAGTTGGTAGCATGCATATGATTGTAACCCTTCTCATGAAGTTTGGATGCTTATATGTATTATTGCCCCATGAGATGATCTTAACTAAGCCCGAGCCTTCTCTTTCTCAGCTCTTTCTAAATTGTTTGCTTTATCAATTTTCTTTGAGCTATGGCCATTTCCTTTGTAATGTTTTGCAAATTTCTTTTGTAGGTTGGAACTTCACAGATGGAATGATCTTTACTCAGCCAACTCAAGTACTATTGATGTGGATCTTGCTTATCTTTCTTTCTCGAAAGGATCATGAACTATTGTTGACTAGTCCTTTTATTATTTTCTTAAGTTTTATTTGTTCTTTTTGTGTACTTTATGATTTGCTTTAATGCTATTTCTTTTGCTCTTTTATTTTCTTTTTTCCATTGTACTTAGATAGAGGTTTAGCTCTTTAGGTTTCTTGTAGCTCGGTGAGTAGTAGAAATTTGATCTTTACCCCTTTTAATGACATTGTATCCTTTATTTTTAAGGTAATAAAATTCCAACTTTCCTTAAAAAAAAAACTAAACCCTAAGAATGGGCAGAACCTTGATGGCAAGAACATCACCGTCAACTAGGCTCAGTCTAGATCTGGCGGTGGAGTCGAAGGCAGAGGCGGTGGTTATCGCAGTGGTGGTGGGGGATCTGGAGGTGGTGGTGGATATGGTGGTGGTGGTCAGATCGGTGGTGGTTATGGAGGCGGGAGGAGCGACGAAGGTTACCATGGTGGTGGTGAAGGGAGAGGTCGGGGATTTGATGGTGGACCCCACTACTCGAGAGGCCAGGGTGGTTCTGATAGGAAATGGAGAAATTGAAGAATTGCCGATCAAATCTATTACTTATGGAACTATCTCTTTATAGTAGAGAAGGTTCTAGTTATGTAGTATTTTTGATTTGCTCTATGCATGCTCACTTTTTATCTATGTTGTCACTTGTGCGTTACAAAATTTGGTGTGATACCTGGTTGATGAAATCAAAAAAAAGAAATGTTGAATCTGAATTTGTTCAATTTTTAAAAAACCAAAATAAACCCTAAAACCTAAACCCTAAAGCTAAAACTTAAACCCTAAAACCAAAATCCTAAATTCTAAACCCTAAACACTAAACTGTAGACCCTAAAAACCCTAAATACTAATCACTAAATCCTAAATCCTAAAACCTACACCCTAAACCCTAAATCTTAAACCCTAGACCTTAAACACTAATCTTTACACCATAAGAAACCCTAAACCCTAAACCTTAAACCCCACCTAAACCTAAAGCATAAACAAAATCCTAAACCCTAAACCCTAAACCTAAACCCTAAACACTAAAACTCCTAAACCTTATACCTAATACACAACCCTAAACCCCAAACTGGCTTAACTAAATAAATTAAAAAATAAACCTAAACCCTAAAACCTAATAAACCTAAACCAAAACCTAAACCCTAAGAATAGGCATAACCTTGAAGGCAAGAACATCACTGTCAACCAGGCTCAGTCTAGATCTAGTAGTGGAGGTGAAGGCGGAGTCCCGATTATCTTATTGGTGGTCAAGGATATGGAGGTGCCAGTGGATATGGAGGTGGTGGTAAAAGAAGTGGTGGTTATGGAGGCGGGAGCAGTGACGGAGGATAGATCCATGGTGGTGGCGGAGGTAGAGATCAGGGAAATGATGGGGAATCCCGCTATTAAAGAGGCCGGGGTGGTTTTATTGGGAACTGGAGAAACTGAAGAATGATCGATCCAATTTGCTGTTTATAGAACTATGTCTTTACGGTAAAGATGGTTCTAGTTATCTAAAGTTTTTGATTTGCTCTATGCGTGCTCATTTTTTATCTATTTCATCACTTGTGTCTTAGACAACTTGGTGTGTTACTTGGTGGATGAAATCAAAGAAGAAATGTTCAATATGAATTAATTCTTTATTAAAAAAGAAAAAAAAGAAAAATCAAAACCTAAAAATAAAACTAAACTTTAAACAAACCTAAAACCTAAACCCTAAACCCAAAGAACCCTAAAACTTAAAACCTAAACCTAAACCCTAAAACCCTAAACATTAAATCCTAAAACCTAAACCCTGGAACTAAACCCTAAACTAAACCCTAAACCTAAACCCCAAACCCTAAATCTAAACCCCAAACCACAAATACCCTAAACCCTAAACTACCCAAATCATAAATGCTAAAAAAATAAATCCTAAACCTAATAAAAACCTAAAAAAATAAATACATAAAAAACCTAAACCAAAATAAAATGAAAAAATAAACTAAAACATAAACCTAAACCTAAACCTAAGAAGAAAATAAAATAAAAAATAAAAACTAAACTAAAATAAATAAGTTAAAATCTAACTAAACTAAAAAAAACCTAAATAAAATTTAAATTAAACCTAAAATAAAAATAAAATAAAAACTAAATAAAACCTAAACCTAAAAAATAAACCAAAAGTAAAATAAAATAAATAAAATACCCTAAACTAAAAAAAAAACGTTAAATAAAATAAAATAAACTAAACCTAAACAAACTAAAATAAAATAAAACCTAAACCTAAACCTAAAATAAACTAAACCTAAATCTAAACCTAAACAAAAAAATAAAACCCAAAATTAAACGTAAAATAAAAACCTAAAACTAAAATAAAAACCTAAACTTAAACCTAAAAATAAAAAATGAAACTGAAAACTAAAATATGTAGTAAAAAGAAAACTACACTAAAAAATAAACCTTAAGCTGAAAAATAAACTAAAATAAAATACCTAAACTAAAATAAATAAACTAAACTAAATAAAAAATAAAAAAATAAAACTTAGATAAAAATTAAAAATAAAATAAAATTAAAATAAATAAAAACTATACTAAATAAACCTAAACCTACTAGTTTACTTAATTAAAAAAATTAAAAATTAAAAAAATTTTAAAAAACTTAAAAGCCATGGCTTAAACCACAGACCACATCTATCCCTAAAACCTAAGCTAACCATAAACCATAAACCCTAAACCATAAAAACCCTAAATCTTAAAATGCAAATAAAACTAAACTAAAAAAATAAATAAAACCTAAACCTAAACTTAAAAAATAAACTAAAATAGAAATCATAAACTAAAATTAATAAACTAAACAAAATAAAAATAAAAAATAAACCTAAATAAAAATAATAAAATAAAATAAACCAAAATAAATAATAAATAAAGTAAATAAAATAAATAAACCTAAACCAATCGGTTTACTTAATTTTTTTAAAAAACCCTAAACCCTCAATCTTAAACCCTAAACGTTAAACCCTAAACTCTAAACTCTAAAACCAACCCTAAAACCTAAATACTAAACCGTAAAAAACCCTAAATCCTAAACTACACCACTAAACCCCAAACCCACCACTAAACTCCTCTAAAAAACTCAAATCATGAACCCTAACCCAAACCCTAAACTCCATCCACCCACCCTAAACCCTAAATCCCAGGCCTGACCCTAAACTCACCCCCATCCTAAATTATAACCTAAACCTAAACTTAAAAACCTAAAAATAAAAATAAAATATAAACCTAAATAAAATAAAAATTAAACAAAAATAAAACTAAACTTAAACTAAACTTAAACTAAAATAAAATAAAATAAAATAAAAGCTAAATAAAATAAATAAATAAACTAAACTAAAAAATAAAAGTAAAATAAAAATAATTAACCTAAATAAAATGAAATTAAAATAAACCAAAAATAAAATCAAATAAAAACTAAATAGAAACCTAAACCTAAAAAATAAACCTAAAAATAAATAAAAAATTAAAGCTAAACCCTAAACTAAAAATAAAAACCTAAACCTAAAATAACCAAAATAAAATTAACCTAAACCTAAACTAACATAAACTAAACTAAAATAAATAAAACCTAAACCTAAACCATAAACTAAATAAAATAAAATCAACCTAAACCATGAACTAAAAATAAATCCTTGAAATAAGCCTAAAATAAAAACCTAAAACTTAAAGCTAAAAATATAAAATTGATACCTATTTCTAAACCTAAAAATAAAAAATAAAACCTAAACCTAAAATATAAAATAAAAGTAAAACTAAACTAAAAAATAAACCTAAACCTAAACCTTAAAAATAAACTAAAATAGAAAAATAGAAAGTAAAATAAATAAACCTAAAATAAATAAAGTAAATAATAACAAAATAAAAAATAAACTTAAATTCAAAAAAATAAAATTAGCTAAAAAAATAAAATATAAACTAAATAAAGCTAAACCTACCAGTTTACTTACTTTTAAAAAAAACCCTAAACCATAAACCCTAAACCCTAAATCTAAACCCTACCTAAACCTAAACCTGACCCTTGCTGCCCCTACCCCCCACTCTAAACCCTACACCCTCTAAACCCTGGGCTAAACCCTACCACTAAATCTAAACCCTCCACTAAACCCTAAAGCCTAAACTTTAAATCCTAAGCTCTAACACTAACATTACCCCTAGCCCAACCCTATTTAAAACCACTAACCATAACTAAACTAAACTCCAGCCACCCTAAACCCTAAACCCTTCACCTAACCCTAAACCTAAACCTCTATAAACCCCCCTCCTAAACTCTAAACCCAAACCCTAAACTAAACTAAATAAATTCAAAATAAACAAACCCTAAAACCTAATAAACCTAAACTTAAACCTAAACCCTAAGAATGGGAAGAACCTTGATGACATGAACATCACCATCAACCATGCTTAGTCTAGATCTGGCGGTGGAGGCGAAGGGGGTGGCAATAGTTATCGCAGTGGTGGTGGGGGATCTGGATGTGTTGGTGGATATGGAGGTGGTGATCGGAGCAGTGGTGGTTATGGAGGCAGGAGGAGTGATGGAGGTTACAACCATGGTGGTTCCGAAGGGAGAGATCCGGGATATGATGGTGGGATGATGGCGGAGAAAGCGAAGAATGGTTGATCCAACTACGCTTATGAAATTACATCTTGAGATGGTTCTAGTTATCTAGGGTTTTGATTTGCTCTATGCGTGCTCATTTTTGATCTATGTCGTCGCTTGTGTCTTAGAGAACTTGGTGTTTTACTTGATTGATGAAATCAAAAAGAAGAAATGTTGTATCTGAATTTCTTCTCTATAAAAAAAATTAACAATCCTAAGCCCTAAATTAAAACTTGAACCCTAAACCTAAAACCTAAACCTTATAAATAAAAAAATAAAAATATATAAAAAATACTTAACATTAAACCCCATATCTGAAACTATATAAACTTAAACCCTAAACTATAATCCTAAACCTAAAACCCATATAAAATAAACCCTAAACCTTAAAATAATAATAAAAAAACAAAACTAAGATTAATATATATAAAATAAAACTAATAAACTTATAATAAAAAAACTAATAATAAACAAAAACAAAACTAATAAAACAACTAAACTAAACTAATAATAATTAAATCTAATGATCTAATAATAACTAAAAACTAACTAAACTAAATAAAAATAATAAATTAACAAAAAAAACCACACTAAATAAACTAAAATAAACTAAACTAATAATAACTATAAAAAAAACTAATATAAACTAAATTAAAAATAAAATAAAACTATACTATATAACTAATAACTATAATAATAATAATAATACTAATAAACTAATAATAATAATTAATAATAAATAAAATAATAATAACTAAATAATAATAATAATAATAAATAAATAATAATAATAACTAAAAAAACTAAACTAATCTAATAAACCACAAACTAATAATACATAAATAACTAAACTATAATAACAAATACAAATAAACTAATAATAAAACACTAACTAAAAAATTAATAATAAAACTAATAAAACAAAAACTAATAACTAAATAAAGCAAAATTAACTAAATAAACTATGCTAATAAATCTAATAAATAAAAATAATAATAATAATAATAATAATAATAATAAAACTAACAATAAAAACTAATAATTTTAATAATTAATAACTAACTAACTAAAATAATAAATAATAACTAATAACTAATAATAATAATAATAATAAATAAAATAATAATAATTAATAATAATAATAATAATAATAAACTAACTAATAATAATAAAAAATAAATAAACCAATAATAATAATAAACTAAACCATAAACTAAACTAAAAAATAATAATAATAAATAATAACTAAACCCATAACTAAAATAAAATAAAAAATAAAACTAACAAATAAACTAATAAAACTAAACTAATAAACTAAACCATAACTAAAATAACTAAAAACTAAATAATAAAAACCATAATATTAATAACTAATAAAACTAAAACTAAAAATAATAAAATAAAAAATAAAACTAATAAAATAAATAAAATAAATAAACCTAAATAAATAATAAACCTAAACTAAATAATAATAATATAATAACTAAATAAATAATAAATAACCAACTAAAAAACTAAACTATAAATAAAACTAAACTAAAATTAAACATAAACTAATAATATAATAATAATAATAATTAACAATAAAATAATAAAACTAATAATAATAATAATAATAATAACAATAATAATAATAATAATAATAATAATAATAATGTAATATACCAACTAACTAATAATAATAAAAATAATAATAAAACTAATAAATAACTAATAATTAAACCTATAATTAAATAAATAAATTAAATAAGAATAATAATTAATATTAAAACATAAACTAATAATAATAATAAACTAAAATAATAATCTAAAATAAAATAATAAAACCAACTAACTAAACTAAAATAATAAATAAAATAAATAATAATAATAAAAAATTAAACCATAAACTAAATTAAAAAAAACTAATAATAAATTAATAAACCTAAACCCACAAACTAATAAACTAATAAAATAAACTAACAAAAAAAATAATAAAACCACTAACTAAAACTAACTAAAACTTAAATAATAATAAAACCATAAACTAATATAATAATAACTAAACTAAAATGGATAACTAACTAACTAATAATAATAATAATAATAATAACTAAAACAAAGTAAACCATAAGAAATAAACAAACTAAATAAACTAATAAACTAAACTAACCCCACCTAAACTAACCTAAAATAATAATTACTAAAATTAAACTAATAACCTAACTAAAACTAAACTAACTAAACTGAACATAAAGCTAATAATAAACTAATAATAATATAAACCTAATAAAACCTAATAATAACTAATAAACACTAAACCTAAAACATAAACCCTAAAACTAAACTAAACCCTCTTATTGAGCAATTTTGGGATCCCTCGTGTTCTTGGTGAGTTTTTGAGTGCTTTCTCTCTTGGATTCCTTATAGATTATCCGCCTTGGGCCGATCTTGACCTATTCTTATCACGGCACCATGACTCATGGCGTCGGCTTCTTGAAATCCATGGGGTAAATCCCTTGTGTCGATGGATCCTGCTAGGCCATCAGATTTTTGGGTAGCCCTACCTCTAAATTACCTATTGTTAATAAATCTTTCAAAGAGGCTTTAGCTGGTAAGAATTCCTCCACTGAGCCTCCTTTAAATTTGCTACATATGACATTTAAAGGTACTTCGTTAATTATAATTTTAGATGAGGATACTAAAAGATTAAATAAGCCTTTTGCTTTTTCTTTGATTGGAATGTTTTCATTTAAACGGCTAAAGATGGAAGATATTCATTTTTTTATAGCTTAAATTTATCTGGTTTTTTTTCTATTAGGTTGATTGATGGGAGGCATGTTCTAATTAAACATTCGAATAACCTTGATTACAGAATAATTTTTTCTAGGCGTTCTTACTATGCTTTTAATTGTCAAATGCATATTCTGAATTGGATGCCTATGTTTGATGTTAATGAAGAGTCTCCTATGTTCCCATTTGGATTTCTTTACCTAACATGAGGATTCATCTATTTAATTATCAGTTTCTTTATGCTATTGGGTTGATTTTTGGTTGGCCTTTACAAGTTGATCAAGCAATAGTTGCTTCTTCTAGATCATCTGTTGCTAGAATTCTTGTAGAGATTGATATTACTAAAAAATATCCAAAAAAAAATTTAGAGAAATGTTATTACTTTCAAAAAGTTATTTTTGAGAACTTTCACATTTTTTATAATCATTGTAAGATTCATGGGCATGAAATTTTTGAAAGCTTTATTGCTAATCCCTCTCTTAGGCAGAAAATCACCGGAATTCAATTGTTGAAAAGCGATGATTCTCTCAAGTTGGATAATGGAAAATATGCTTTTCAAACTTCTGATGTTTTGTAAAACCACATTTATGAATATTCTAAAAGTGTTTTACCTATTAATGATTTGTCTAATGTGAAAGGTAATTTTGATGTTTCTTAAAAAGTTTTAACTAATAATCATGCTCTAAGTGTTTCTTTAAATGATTTTGTTAAAGGAAAGACTTTAGAGGCTGTGGTTAATGATTATAATAGTTTGGATGTTGTGCATAAGTCTTTTCATAATGACAGTTCGAATATTATTGATACTAAAACCATTTCTTCCAATCAGTTGGATGTTCTTTCTCTTTCTCCTATGTCTACTTTAGATCATGGGAAAGAGACTATTTGTTTGCCTTCTTTGATTCAGAATGGTGGTGAAAAAAAAGTTCTTATTTTTGATATTTTAACTTCTAGTCCTAACAATCTTTTTAATATTGGTGATCTTTCTTTTAAAAAATAAGATTTAGATACTTATGACAAACCTCTCATTGTGAATAGTTCTATTTCAGTTCAAAATGATGGTTTTTCTATGGTTGGTAATTCTGTTCAAAATTTTGGTAAAATGCTATGTGTTTTTAAGGAATTTGAATCTTATTTTAATCCCTTACATGAAGATTATACTGAAATTCTAGATTCTGCTTTTCTTCCTTCTTTTATGAATGAAGATAAGGAGGATACTTTTTAGATTTTGTTGGAAGGTGGAAATATTGATGATTATCTTTTTAATAAAGCTATTTTTGCTCTTTCTTTCACTTCTGATTCTAAAATGCATACTATTTCTAATTTTCCTTTGTCAAATGTTGTGGATGATTCTGAATGCTCTTATTTGAAATTGATAGCTTCTGTTGATCCCCATGCCTTTCATAATAATAATGATTCATTTTTGAATGGAGATTTTTTGGAGAAAGGACATGTTTATAAAACTATTTATAAGAAGAAAAAGTGTTCAGATTTATGCCCCTCCTCACTTACCGAGGGTAACTCATTTTAAAGCTTCTTGGAAATAATCTCTCCTATCCTTGGAGGTTTTGCTTTTTTTTTTTTTCTCTGTTGGCTGAGCTTTTGTTGTGTGTTTTCTTGGTATCTGGAGTATTGGCTTCTTGGCTAATTTTCCTCCTTTTGGCTTGGGATTTTTGGCTTCCTATGTGGTGAGTTTTTATTGGTGCTCTTTGACTGGTTGGTTTTGTGCTAGTGGCTATGTTCCTATTGGCTTGCCTTTCTTTGGTTGGTTCTTTTGCTTTCTTTGTTGGTGGTAGGTTGGGCCTTTTGTCCTTGGCATGTGGTTTGTCCATTGGCTAGTTGTTTCTCTAGCTATTTATTTTATCTATTGCTAGCCTTCTTCTTTTTTTCTATTGGTTGGTTTGGTCCACTTGCTCTTTCCTGAGCTATTTTTCTTGGGTGCTCTATTGTGTGGTTGCTCTATTGGTTGTTTCCTTTCCTTTGGTTGGTGCCTTGGTTGCTTTGGATTGGTGTTGTTATTGGCTCTGTTGGATTGGTGCCTTGGTGGCTTTGGATTGGTATTATTGTGGGATCTGTTGGCTTTATCTTTGAGGGCTCTTTTCCTTTTATTTTTTTGGGCTATGGGCTTCGTTTCTCCCTCTTTTTTAAGAGGTGTTCATATTTTGTTTTGTTGGGATTGCCTTATGTTAATTTTATATGTTGGTCTCCTCTCTCTTTTTGTTTCCTTAGCTTCAGTTTTTTGTTTGGCTGGGGGGCTATTATGATAGGTTTATATTTTCCTTTGGTTGGGATGGCTATGATAATATGCTGGATTTTTCTCTTGATATTTTTTTGGTTGGTGACTTTTCCTATTTGTACCCATTCTTTGAAGTTGGATACACTTAGGATTTGATGCCCCTCATTATTGTGATTATCCTTCTTTTCTCATATCTCAGCCTGAGTTTTTTTCCCTTTATATTTTTTAATCTCCTTCTAGCTGAAATTTCTTGCAGGTTGTAGGTTCTCTTTTTCAGTTGATCTTTTTTCCTTCTTGGAGGGAGCTGGAGTCTTACTAATGGTCTATTTTTTCTTAGGTGGCTGGAGTTATTTTCAGTTACAGGTTGCAGGTTTCCATTTCTTATGGATCTTCATCTCTTTTGAGGTACTTTTGGAGCTCCATGGATTCTTCCCCTTTGTTCCTTTTGCTTGGCTTTCTTATTTTTGTCTTTGTTTTTTTTTTCGTTATTGCTCTTTAATTTATTAGTTTAGGGACTAAACTCTTTAGGGTTCTCCTGTTCTACATTTGAGCAATAGTTTCTTTTTTTCTTGAGTTTAGTCTCTAATATGGTCTTCTTGTACCTATTTTCTAAGCAATAAATTCCTTTTAGTTAAAAAAAACTCTAAACCCTAAACCCTAAACCTTAAACCCTAAAAACCATAAACCCTAAAGCCTAAACACTAAACCCTAAACCCTAAACCCTAATCCCTAAACCGCAAAACCCTAAACCCTAAAATGCTAAACCCTAAACCTTAAACTCTAAACCCTAAAATGTAAACCATTAACCCTAAACTTAAACCCTAAAAACCTACAAACCTAATCCTAAAGTAAATAAAACCTAAAAAAAAAAACTAAACCTAAATAAAATAAAATAAAAGCCTAAGATAAAACCTAATTCTAAAAATAAAATAAAATAAAAAATAAAAATAAACTAAAATAAAATAAATAAAAAATAAAACTAAATTAAAAAATAAAATAAACTTAAAAAACCTAAGTAAAATAAAACTAAATTTAAAATAAAAATAAAATAAACCTAAAATAAAATAAAATAAAAACCTAAACCTAAAAAATAATAAAAAAAAACCTAAACCCAAAACTAAAGAGAAAACTAAACCTAAAATAAAAATAAAATAAACAAAGTAAAATAAGCTTAAACTTAAACTAAAATAAGATAAACTAAAATAAATAAAACCAAAACTTAAACCTAAAATAAACTAAACCTAAACCTAAACCTAAACTAAATAAAATAAACTAAACTAAAAATAAGCTTAAACCTAAGCTAAAAAAATAAAATATAAAAAAAACCTTAAATAAAAACTTAAACCTAAATCTAAAAAATAAAATGAAAACATAAACCTAAACCAAAAAATAAAGAATAAAACCTAAACTTAAAAATAAAATAAAAATAAAACTCAACTTAAAAAATAAACCTAAACTTAAACCTAAACCTAAAAAATAAACAAAAATAAAAAACCTAAACTAAAATAAAGAAACCTAAAATAAATAAACTAAACTAAATAAAAATAAAAATAAACATAAATAAAATAATAAAATAAAATAAACTAAAAGAAATAATAAATAAACTAAATAATCCTAAACCTACCGTTTACTTAATTTTAAAAAAATCCTAAACACTAAATCCTAAACCTTAAATACTAAACCTAAACCCTAAAACTAACCCCCTTAAACCCTAAACTCTTAAAAAAAATCTTATAAAGCCAAAATGACTAATAATAACTTCACTAGAACCCCACGTTCTTCTCTAACTCCTCACAAATAATTATGTCCTCCTCTCTTCCTTTTTTTGTTTCCTCTTTTTCTTACCTTTTCCTTTCTGGTTTTTTTATTATGATTAATTTTATTATTTGGAATATCCGGGGTTGTGGGACTCTCCCTGTCCGCAACCATGTTAGGGACCTCTATCGCACACATAACATCAAATTTCTTGTTATTATTGAGCAAATTTCTTGTTATTATTGAGCCTTTCATTAACTCTTCCAAGATTGCCCATGTTGCTAGATCGCTTGGATTTCAAAATTTCTTCTTCAATCTTAATAATAAAATTTGGTGTTTTTGGAATAATTCCATCACCATTTCTATCATCGATGATCTTGATCAATTGGTTAATGTCAAAATCTCATTAGGTGAGTTTTTGACTTTTGGTTCCTTTATCTATGCTTCTTATAATAGAGCCGGTAGGAACATCCTGTGGAATCACTTAAGAACCTTCGCCTCCTCAGTTAACCTTCCCTGGTTGGTTGGGGGTGATTTCAATACTATCATTGTTTCTTTGAAAACGAGGGGAGGATGTTCTCCTAACCTCCATTCCATGGAAGACTTCTCTAATATGATCCTAGATTGCAATGCGAATGACATTGGTTTTGAGTGCGATTACGTGGCATAACTCGGACTTTGGTGTCTTGGCGGACCCTCTTTAATTCTCTTTGGATCAATCAATGGCCTCTTACTTCTATTGAGCATTTGGCGAGAACTTTGTCGATCATGTTCCTCTTTTGATCTCTATCAAAACTCCCCCCTTAACCCTTTTACTCCCTCACCTTTTAGATTCCAAAATATGTGGACCCAACATGGAGATTTCACTAATGTTGTTTTCACTAATTGGATGGCTCCTGTTCACCCGGATAATTCTATTAATGGCATGATTCGATTTTGGCTTAAGCTCAAGAGGCTTAAAAAAAACCTCAATTAGTGGAACAAGCATTAAAAATAGAGCCATATCTGATAATATTCTTCTCGCTCAAGAGCTGGTTCATGACATTGATGTTTCTTCCAGAGGAGGTAATATTCTCTTCAAACTGGACATCTCTAAAGCCTTTGACAACCTCTCATGGGATTTCCTTTTTCAAATCTTACATTTGTTGGTTTCTCTGATAATTTTATCTGGCTTATAAAAAGTCGTATCACTAACGTCTGGTTTTCTGTTATCATAAATGGTGAGTCCCTTGGTTTGTTTACTTTGAGCCATGGTTTGCATCAAGGTGACTCTCTTTCTCCTTCTCTTTTTATCATTGCTGTTGAATATCTTTCGAGGAGCCTCATTGATCTTTTCATTAAAAAACCTAACATGGTTTATAAAAGTCATGGTGGTTTCCACTTTCTCATCTTAGCTTTCGATGATTTTATAATCTTTTGCAATGCTTCTCTTCAACATGTTAAAACTATTAAGAATCTCTTAAATGACTTTAGCAAAGTTAGTGGACTCTTCCTTAATGAAAGAAAATGTTGTTTTATTCCCTCAGCTAAGATTCCTACCAATAGACTAAATCAAATCTCCATAATTACTAATTTTAAGCATAGTCAGCTTCCCATTAATTATCTTGGGGCTCCGCTTTTTAAAGGCAAGAAAAGATCTCATCTTTTTGATGACCTTATTCAAAAAATATCTAATAAAATTTTAGTTTGGGAATTTCATTTACTCTCTTTTGGTGGTAGGCTTACCTTGATTAAGAGCACTCTTAATTCCATGCCTTTATATCTCATCCAAACCATTGTGCTGACCATTTCTATCATCAATAGAATTGAGCGTCTCCTAAATAAATTATTTTGGTGCTCCAATACCTCTTCTAAAGAAATGCACTGGACCTCTTGGTTTAAAAGTTGTGGCACTTTTGACAAAGGTGGTCTTGGTTGTAAATCCATAAAAGAAGCTATCAATGCCTTTTCCTATAAACTTTGGTGGAATTTTAGGAGTAACAATAGTCTTTGGGCTAATTTCATGACTGCTAAATATTGTCAGGGTAAACACCCCCTCATTTGTCACTTTAAACCGGGTGATTCTCCTGTGTGGAAAAGACTTTGTTCTGTCAAATGGGATGCTGAATCCTTAATTTTTTGAGGCATTAACTTTGGTACTTCTTTCTTTTGGCAAGATAACTGGAGTGGAGGTGGATCCATTGATGACTTACTCTCCACCCATTCCACTTTACGCTATTAGAGTAAACTCTTTACGGCATAAAACAAGTTGAATAATAGTAAGCGATTTTATCCCTTTTACTTTCTTGAATATGGTTTCTACTATTCCTATCACTCCAATCAATCAAGACAGATTCTCTTTAAGCTCTCACATAATGGTGATTTCAACCTCAAAAATGTGTGGCTCCACATTAAAGATACTCATGATTCCTCGTATGTGTTCTCTAAACTTTGGAATAACAATATACATATTTCTTATTCTGTTCTTACATGGCATATTCTGAAAAATTTTATCCCTGTTGATTCCTTATTGTGGGGAAAAGGCTTTCATTTACCCTCTAAATGTCATTGTTGTTTCCATATTGAGAATGTTAATCATGTTTTTGTCAATGGGGCCATTGCTTCAAAACTTTGGATTTGGTATGATGATCTTTTTAACACTATCAATTTCAATGGCTCTCTTACTTTATATCAACTTCTTGAAGTCTATTTTGATAATATTATTCCAGGTCACATTAAAGTCATCACTGCTATCACTCTTATCTGGTTCATATGGATGGATCAAAATGATGTAAAACATCATGGGATCCCTATGAACCACGTGAGGATTATTGCTAAAACTAAAAACAAAATTCATGACTTGTTTAAAGCCAATCTTACTCATTATAGACAATTTAAAGGCTGTAAATTTGTGGCCAATAAACTGGGTTTTATTCTGCCTGACCAACTTTATTGTCCAAATGACACAATTATTTATTGGAAAAAACCTCTTGACCACATTATTAAAATTAATACTGATGGCTCTGTTTCCCATAATGGCTCTGGTTGTGGTGGTTTTTTTAGGAATTTTAAGGGTATAGTACTATGTGCTTTTGCTTATCCCCTTACTTCTTGCACTATCTTATTTACTGATCTTATGGCAGTTCATAAAGAACTTGAGATTTGCCTCCAAAATGGCTGGCTCAATATTTGGATTAAGGTGGATGCTCTTCTGCTGATTGATCTTTTGACTTCCACCAAAATGAGCGACGAATTGTACTACCTCCTCAAGCAAACTAGAGCTCTTCTTTCTTAGTAATTTTAACATCACTCATGTTTGGCATGAAGGAAATGCTTGTCAGCTACTTTGCCAATCGGGTGCTAGATCGATGGTATCATTTTCTTTGATCAACTCACCCAAACACTTGCGTGGGTTGGTTAACTTGGATAATTCGGGTTTCCTTATCTCAAAACTTAAGCTAACCTTTTTGATGTGTACTTGGATAATTCTAGGTTTTTTTTTTTTGTTTCCCTCATTTGGATTGGGCTTTCATGTTTGCCTCTCTCTTTTGTTTGTACTTTATTTCTCCTCTCTTTCTGGCCCTTGCTGCTAGTCTATTTTTTCTGATCTAGAAAGGTCATGTTTTTGGGACCTGTTTCCTGCTTGTTGTCTTTATGACTTATGGCTATTTTATGATTCTCAATTTTCCTACAGTTGGTTTTATTACCAGCTGGGCTATTTTTGATCACACATGTTGTAGCTCTCTTCATCACGGTTACATTTATCATAGTCGAATTCTCCTCTTTTATTTTGGGCTCATTTTATGAACTCTCTACTCTTAATGGCTTTTCCTATGGTCAACTTGTTGGTATCCCCTTTCTTAGTTGTTGGTGAATTGGACCCTTGAGGCTCTCTTGGCTACTATTTACGGACTTATGTCCCATTCTTATGTTTGGAGTTACTTAAAGGATTTTCATTCGCCTTTCTTTGAGATCCACAGGATTATCCATCTGATTTTTTGGTTCTTTACTAATGCTTTTGGGTGGACTCTTTGCCAGCTTGTTGGTATTAACTGCCTTGGTTGTTGGCTGAACTGGATTAATACTCAATCTTCTGTCTATGGGGCTTTGGTCTGGAAAGCTCAACAACTCCCCTTTGAAGTTGTTGATTGCTGGGTGGATTTTGCTTTGAACCCCCTTAATGGTTTATTATATGCCTATCATCTTAATTCATTGTTTTACTTTATTTGTTGTTGCCTTCTCCATCTTCTTACAGTTAAACTTGTTTTTATTGCAATATTTATCTTGGATGGGTGGCTTTATGGCAAGCAAACTGGTTCTTGTTGTCTTGGTTGTTTCTTATCTTGGATTTTTGCTATCTTGGTTTTTTAGGACTCCTATGTTGGCTCAATCCCTGTTGGCTGTAGGACTTCTGGGTCCTATGCTCAGCAAGTTGTTTCTGACATTGCTGTTCTGAGGATTTTTGGTGTTTACTATCTGGATTGCTGCATTCAAGATACATATTATTATGTTATATCTACTTGGTTGTTAACTATGGCTTTGTCTACTCTGATTGTGTGGATTTATGGCCAACTTGCTGTCCTTTCCTGTCTTGAATGTTGTTTTCCTAATTGTTGCTATCCACGGTTGGTTTTGCCTTGGTTTTCTTGTCTTGTTTTCTCTGGATTCTAATGATGATACTCATTTGAATCCAATTTTTTATCTTTTTGCTGGTGGGTTCCATTGTGACAATAACCTCTTGGGGTTGACTCTAAAGCTGTCTTTGTTCTTGGTTTTGTTCATCACCGTTAGCTATGTTCTTCATTACTGTGTTTCTCTATTCCCCTCTCGATTGATTAGGTTTGTCTATCGCCTTGTTTATCTTGATTGGGTGGTATTATGGCGATTCTTTGCCTTTTGTTGCTTATCTTGGTTGTTTGTTAATCTGGATTATTAGATTTTTGGTCCTGAATGGTGCAACTGGCGATGTAGCTCTGATTGTATTCATTTGGTGCCTTTTTTGGTTGGTTGCAGTCCTTTTCCTGTGTTCGGCTATGCTGCTTTGGATATTGATAAGGGTTTCAACATGTTGCCTTCTTTGTTGTATGCTATTTCTGATTATGCTGTTTTTGATTATTTTGGTCATTATGTGTCTTTTTGATCTATGGTACTATGCTTTCTCTCGGGTTTCTAAGTTGATAGGTCTTCTTGATTCTTTGTCCCTTCTGTCTTGGTGTTTGTCTTGGTCTTCTTGCCTTCTTTTTGTCTTGGATATCTGTTGTCTTGTTTTTTTGGATTCTAATATGGATCCTAATTTGTATCCCTATTTTGATCTATCCTCTGGTGGGATCTAATGCTGCACTAACTATTTTGTTATTGGGGTTATTTTTCTGATTACCCTTATTGTTTCTACCTGGGGTGTTTATTTTCGATATTTTCTTGTTCTATTATTTGAGTTTGGGCGGCTTGTCTTTTCTTCTTGGAATGCAATCTCTATGTTGTCCCTATGTGTCTTGGCTGTGGCTGTCTTGGCTGCTGCTGCCTTGGCTATTTTTTTTTCTTGGTTATCTGCTGTCATGTTTTTTCTGGATTCCACTGTGGATCCTATTTGGGGATCAGTCTTGGAATGCAATCTCTATGCGGTCCCTTGCTATCTTGGCTTTGGCTGTCTTGGTTCTTTGCACTGTGGCTATTTTGGTCTTGGTTATCTGCTGTCATGTTTTTTCTAGATTCTAATGTGGATCCTATTTGGGCTCCCTGTATTTCCCATCTAGGATCAGTCAGGTTTGTGCTGCTTACTCCTTGGAATACAATCTCTATTATTAAGGGGTGGTACTATCAAGCCTCTTGTCTTATGTTGTCCTTCATTTTTTGTTGATCTGATTCTCGGTCTTTAGTCCGACTTCTTCAGGGTACTATCGATTATCCTTATTGGGTATTTTCTTTACTTTTTGGTTTTGCTACCTTTCCTTACAATTATTTTTTTCCAACTATTGATATGGATACTAATAAAGGGGCTTGTTCCAATCTGCATTCTTTATTTTGATTGAGCTCATTTTCTGGACTTTACATCTACCTCAAGGCTATACTTCTGGCCCGACAGATTCATTTATATATATCATATAATTGGGATGGTGTAGCTTATAGACTCATTGACTTGCTTAGAGATTTCAGCTACCTCTTGTTGTTTTCATATGGATGGTTTCTATCTTTGGCCTATTTCATATATATAAGTATCCTCATGTCGGTGGCTATATGGAGGATCATTTTTTGGCATGGGATCACTCATTTATCTGCCCTTAAAAATTTTCTCTTTATATTCTTTATAGTTTTATTTAGGTCTATAGGTAATAAAGCCCACAAGACTTTCAACAACTGGCTATTATCTTCTCACAGGTTTGTTGGCTATGATGGCTGTGAGGATTCCACTCCCTTTTGGTTTGGTAGTAGCTCTTGTGATGTAACCCTTATGCTAAAGTTTGGATGCACATATTTGCATCAGCCCTAACTTGGCGTGACTGAGTCGGAGCCTTCTCTATCTCAATTCCTTACTATCATTCTCAGATTATGTTGTTTTCATTCATCCTTTTGTCTATATTATCTTAACTGTTCTAATCTCTTTCTTATTTTTATTTTGCAGGCGATTCCCTCTTGTCCTATTTTGCAGGTGTTTCTCTCTTGTCCTCTTGTAGGTTTGCTCCAGAGTGTCATGCATTCTCACATCCAGCAGAGCATTGGCCCTAATCTTCCACTGGCTTATTATGTTAATCAATTTGTATCTTTTGATTGCTTTATTGTTTTCTTTTGCTTTTGGCGTACTTAGATGGGGATTTACTCCTAGGATTGTAGCTCTTTGAGCAATAGTTCTGGAGTTTATCACCTTTAAGGACCTTGTAACCCTCTTTTTGTGGCAATAAAATTCCCCTACACGGGGTTCCCCAAAAAAAAATAAAAAAATAAAATAAAATAAATAAAAAAATAAAAAATAAAAAACTCTAAAGCCTAAAAACCCAAAACCCTAAAACCTAAAAAACCCTGAACCCTAAACCCTAAACTGTAAACCATAAATCCTAAACCCTAAACCCCAAACCCTAACCCTAACCCTAAACCCTAAACCCTAAACGCATTAACCCTAAAAAACCTAAACTAAACCACAGTTTGAGGTTCGAAATACAAAGTTGGTGCTCTACCTGTTAGTCTTGCACTCTGATGTTGTGGTTCCTCCAAGCGACATTGGTCTGGATCCTTCACAAACTTCTTTCTTCTAGGTTCTCAATATCCCAACTAAGACCAATAGGGTATTGTTGAATTTATCTCCCCGATTAAGCTAACTAAAAAAGGTGATGAGGTGGGATCCTCAGAGCCTGCACTCCTCGCTAAACTGGGGATTAGGCCATTCTCTTATGGCCTTGTCATCCAATCTGTGTATGATGATGGCTCGATGTTCAGTCCTGAGGTACTTGACCTCACTAAACATGATTTCATCGAGAAGTTTTTGATAGGCCTTTCAATGATCACTTCTCTCTCACTAGCCCTCTCTTATCCTAAACTTGTTGCAGCGCCCCACATGTTCATCAACGCTTACAAGAATGTCCTCGTCACTGGCCACGATTACACATGCAGAGTAGGCCAAGAAGGTTAAGCGGTATTTGAAGGATCTTAGTAAATTTGTTGTGCTCTGCGCTGATGCTTACGGTACACTTACTCTTGCTTCTCACTCTAGTGGAAGAGAAGAAGGAAGAACTGGAGGAATCGATGATGATATGGAATTCAGCTTGTTTGACAAAGCTTTGTTGGGCTTCTATCAAAAAAAATTATTGACTCTAGGAGTTAAATTATTTTGTGAAATATTATTTTTGTGAATTTTTGAATTACAGTTTATTTTATCATGTTGTATTAGTTGTTAGAGGATAATGTCTTGCATGTTTTTGTAACTTCTTATTTATTATGAAATCATTTGAGTTTTAAAAAAATCTTAAACCCCAAACCCCAATCCCTAAACCTAAACCTAAAGTAACTAAATAAATTAAAAAATAAACCTAAACCTTAAAACCCTAAGAATGGGAAGAAGATTGAGGCAGGAACATCACCGTCAACCATGTTCAGTCTAGATCTGGTGGTGGAGGTGAAGGCGGAGGTGTAGCTATGGTGGTGAGACTCGGAGGTTGTGGTGGATATGGAGGTGGTGGTGAGCAGTGGTGGTTAAGAGGGAGGAGCGGCAGATTACTAGGCGTGGTGGCGAGGGAGATCATATGATGGTGGATCCCTACTCAGTCGGGTGGTTACGATGGCAATTGGAGAAATTGAAGAAGAGGCTGATCGAACAACTTCCTATGGGCTGTTTTATAGTAGAGAGTTCTAGTTATCTAGAGTTTTGATTTGCTCTATCGTGCTCATTTTTTATCAATGTGTAAACGTGCCTTAGAGAACTTGGTGTGTTACTTGGTTACAAATCACAAAAAAAAATGTTGAATCTGAATTTGTTCTCTGCAAAAAAAACACTAAACTAAAACATGAACCCAAAACCTAAAACCTAAACCTAAACCCTAAATGTAAACCTAAACCCTAAAAATAATAAAATAAAAAAACTAAGTAAACCAAAATAAACCTCCACACCACCCCTACCACCCTCCAACCACTAAATCCACCCTGACCACTAAACCCTATAACCCTAAACCCTTCACCTAAATCCCAACCACTGATCCCCTCCCTCAGGCCCTGACCACTGGCCCTAAACCCTAACTGACTAAATAAAACCTACACCTAAACCTAAATGTAAAATAAAATAAACTCAAAAAAATAAACTAAAGATAAAATAAATAAAACCCAAACTAAATTAAAATAAAATAAACCTGAATAAAACCTAAATAAAATAAAATTATAAAATAAAATAAAAACTTAAGATAAAATAAAATAAAACTAAATGAGACCTGGCGTAAAATAAACCAAAATAAAATAAATAAAATCTACCCTAAAAAAACTAAACCTAATAAAAATAAAATAAACAAATTAAAATAAACCTAAACATAATAAACTAAACTAGCATAAACTAAAATAAAATAAAATAAAATAATAAATAAAATAAACTAAAGTAACATAAAATAAAGCTAAAAAATAAAATAAAACCTAAACCTAAACCTAAAATAAAATAAAACTAAAAAATTAAATAAAATAAAACTAAACTAAAGATAAACCCACTAAATAAACTAAAATAAAATATAAAAAGATAAATAAACCAAAATAAAATACTAAAATAAATAAAATAAAACCTAAATAAAATAAATATTTTAAATAAACATAAACCTACTGGTTTGCTTAAAAAACAGACCCTAAAACCCTACACTAACCACTAAAGCTAATACCCTGACCACCAACCCTAGGCAACCAGACCACTACCCTGACCACAGCCTAAAACTGAGCCTAAACCCTCACCAAACCATAAATCATAGACTAAACCCTAAAACCTAAAAAATAAAATAAATAAAATCGCTAAAATAAAATAAAATAAATAAAACTTGAAATAAACTTAAACTTAAAAGAAAGTGAAATAAAATAAAAAATACTAAACAAAATAAAATCATTAAAAACCTAAACTAAACTAAAAAATAAAATAATCTTAAAAATATAGAGATAAAATAAAATCAAACATAAATGTAAAATAAAAATAAAATAAACTTAAGACAAAATCAATAATAAAATATAAACCCAAAACTCAAAAATACCTAAAACTAAAATAAACAAAATAAAATAAATCTAAACCTAAACTAAACTAAACTAAACTAAAATAAATAAAATCTGAACCTAAACCTAAAATAAATTAAACCTAAACCCTAAATTAAATAAAATAAAATAAACTAAAAATAAACATAAACCTAAACTTAAAACTAAATCTTAAAAATAAATCTAAAATAAAAACTTAAAACATAAACCTTAAAAAAATAAAATAAAAACCTAAACTGAAACCTAAAAATAAAAAATAAAACCTAAACCTAAAAAATAAAATAAAAAAGTAAACTAAAAAATAAACATAAACCTAAACTGGTTAAAAATAAACTAAAAAACTTAAATTAAAATAAATAAACATAAAAATAAATTAAACTAAATAAAAAACTGAAATAAAAAATATAAAATAAAATAAATAAATAAATAAACCTAAACTTAACGGGTTTTTTTTTTTAAAAACTAAACCCCAAATGCTAATTGATCTGAGCCATAAACCCTAAGTAACCCCAAACCTTAGGCCAAATGTACAGCCAAATAACCATGAGCCCTAAACCCTAGGCCACTCCTGGGCCCTACCCAGGCCCTAGCCCACACACTGTGCCATAAAGATCTTGGGCAAACTAATTAACTCAGGCCACTCACCAGGCTGAGCCACTGAGCTACCTGATCTCTGGTAAGTGACCCTAGGCCCTAAAAATGACCCTAGCCACAAAGCCCTAGGCCACAGGCTGAGCACTGGGCCCCACCCCAGGGCCCTGAGCCATGGGCCAGAGGCCACTAAACTGAGCCTAACCTTGATCAAACCTAAAAATTAAATGTAAACTAAATGGGCTTAAAATAATGTTAAATATAAATCTAAATTAAACCCTAAACTAAACCTAAAATACAATAAAATAAAATAAAATAAACTAAAATAAAATAAATAAAGCCTAAACTAAACTAAAATAAAGTAAACCTGGAATAAAAACATAAAGAAAAATAAACAAAATAAAAATAAAATAAACCTAAAATAAAACTAAATAAAACTAAACCTAAAAATAAACCTAAACATAAAACCTAAGATAAATAAGAAAATAAACCCAAACTCTAAACTAAAATAATAACTAAACCTAAAATAAAATAAAATAAATAAAATAAAATAAACTAAACTAAACTATAATAAACAAAACTAAAATAGGTAAAACCTAAACCTAAACCTAAAATAAACTAATCCCAAATCCTAAACATAACAAAATAAAATAAAATAAAGTAAAACTAAACGTGAACCTAAACTAAAAAATAAAACTAAAAATAAACCTAAAATAAAAACCTAAAACCTAAACCTAAAAAAAGAAAATAAAAACATAAACCTAAACTAAAAAAAATAAAAAATAAAGCCTAAACCTAAAAATAAAATAAAAATGAAACTAAACTAAAAAAATAAACCTAAACCTAAACCTAAACTTAGAAAATAAACAAAACTAAAAGGCCTAAACTAAAAAAAAACCTAAAATAGATAAACTAAACTAATTAAAAATAAAAAAATAAAATAGAAGAATGGTCGATATGATCTGCTACTTATGGTGGATCCCGCTACTCGAGAGGCCAGGGTGGTTCTGATGGGAACTATAGAAATAGAAGAATGGTCGATACAATCTTCTGCTTACAGAAGTGTCTTTACAGTAGAGACGGTTCTAGTTATTTAAGGTTTTTGATTTGCTCTATGTGTGCTCATTTTTTGTCTATGTCGTAGCTTGTGTCTTAAAGAACTTGGTGGGTTGATTGATGAAATTGAAAAGAAGAAATGTTGAATCTAAATTTTTTCTCTATTTAAAAAAACCAAAAACCCTAAAACCTAAACTAAACCTGAACCCTAAACCTAAAATATAAACCATAAACCATAAACCTAAAACCCTAAACCATAAACTCTAAAAATAAAAAAATAAAAAAAAATTTTAAAATCATGGCTAAACCACAAATACTAAAACATAACCATAAACCCTAAACCTACAACCTAAACCTAAACCCTAAACCCAAAACCTAAAACCTAAACTAAACTAAATAAAATCTAAAATAAAATAAATAAAAAAATACCAAACCTAAATAAAATAAAAATTAAATAAAATAATAACCAACTCTAAAACTTAAATTTAAACCTAAAGAACTTAAACATAAATCTAAACCTAAAATTAAATTAAATAAAACAAAACTAAACTAAAATAAAATAAATAAAAAACTCTAAACTAAAATAAAATAAAATAAACCTAATGAAAAACTAAAAAATAAAATGACAAAATAAAATAAAATAAACCTAAAATAAAACTAAATAAAACCTAAACCTAAAATAATCCTAAAATAAAACATAAAATAAAATAAAATGAAACTGGACCTTAAACAAAAAAACCTAAACTTAAAATAAACAAAATCAAATAAACCTATAAAAAAAAAAAACTATAAAATAAACCTAAACCTAAAATAAACTAAACCTCGACCCTAAAATAATAAAATAAAATACCAAAAAATAAACCTAAACTAAAAATAAAACCTAAAATAAACCTAAAAGATACCTAAAACTTAAACTTAAAAAATAAAATATAAGCGTAAACATAAACCTAAAATAAAATAACCTAAACCTAAAAAATAAAATAAAATAAAACTAAATTAAAATATAAACATAACTAAAGCTAAACCTAAACTAAAATTAAACTAAAATAAGAAACTAAAATAAATAAATATAAACAAATGAAGAAAAAAAAATAAAATATAATAACAAACAAAACAACCTAAGCCAGACCTTGATTTTTAAATAAAGATCCTAAACTGGACCACTAGTCAAAAAGGCCTGAACCACCAAACGCAGGCCACTGTAAACTGACCTGGGCTACTCTAGGCCCTGAGCCCTGGACCCTGAGTCTTGGGACCCTGGGCCACAATCTTGAAACCCAGGCCCTGAATACAATCTTAATGACTGGGAGCAAAACCCTGAAACTGAGTCAGGCTGACTCTGAACCCAGAGCCACCTAGGCCAGACTAAACTAGGCCCCCAGGCTCCAGGCCTGGGCCCCAAAGGCTCTAAGACCCAAATAACTGACTCCTAGGCCACTGACCACTGGCTAAACTGAAAAAATAATAAACCCACAAAAATAAAATAATAAAACTAAAACATAAATGATGAAAATTAAATTAAATTAAAGAAAACTTAAACCTACCTAAAGAAAAATAAAATATAAAAAAATAAATAAACTAAAATAAAATAAATAAAACCTACTAAAATAAAATATAAAATAAACCTAAAAATAAAATAAAATAAAATAAACCTAAAATAAAACTAATTAAAGAAAACCTAAAAAAATAAACCTAAAATAAATAATAAATAAAACCAAAATAAAATTAAAAAACTAAACTGGATTAAAGATAAAATAAAACTAAACCCAAACTAAAATAATTAAAACCTAAACTTAAACCTAAAATAAATTAAACTTAAATCCTAAATTAAATTAAATAAAATAAACAAAAAGTTAACAAAAGATAAAACTAAAAAAAAAACTTTATAATAAACCTAAAATAAAAACCTAAGACCTAAACCCTAAACCCTATAAAGCTGAAAATCTAAATAGAAACTAAAAAAATCCTAAAATTAAAATTAATAAAAAAACCAAATCAAAAATAAAATGAAAAAATAAAATAAAGTAAATACATAAACTAGAACCTAAACCTAAAAAGAAAATAAAATAAAAAATAAAAACTAAACTAAAATAAAATAAATTAAAACCTAAAATAAACTAGAAAAACAAAAAAAACCTAAATAAAATAAAAACTAAACCTTAAATAAAAAAAATAAACTTAAAATAAAATAAAATAAAAATTAAATAGAAACCTAAACCTAAAAAATAAAGCTATCAAAAATAAAAAATAAAACCTATACCCTAAACTAAAAAAACCTAAACCTAAAATAGCAATAATATAACCCTAAACCTAAACTAAGATAAATTAAACTAAAATAAATAAAATTAAAATAAACTATAAGTAAACCTAAACCTGAAATAAACTAAACCTAAATCGTAAACTAATTAAAATAAAATAAACTAAAAGTAAACCTAAACATAAACTAAAAAATTAAACCTAAAAATAAACCTAAAATAAAAACTTAAAACTTAAACCCTAAAAAGCTAAAAACCTAAACTGAAACATAAAAAGAAAATAAAAACTAAAATAAAAAAACTAAATAAAAACCAAAACTAAACCAAATTAAAAAATAAAAACTAAACCTAAAATAAAAAGAAAATAAAATAAAAACTAAATAAAAACCTAAACATAAAAAATAATCCCAAAAATAAAATATAAAAATAAATAAAAAAATAAAACCTGAACCTTAAACTAAAAAAAATTTAAACTAAAATAATAATAATATAAACCAAAACCTAAACTAAGAAAAACTAAACTAAAATAAATAAAACCTCAAATCTAAACCTAAAATAAACTAAGCCAAAACCTAAACTAAATAAAATAAAATATAGTAAAAATAAACCTAAACATAAATTAAAAAATAATACTTAAAAATAAAACTAAAATAAAAACCTAAAACCTAAACCTAAAAAAAATAAAATAAAAGTCCAAACCTAAACCAAAAAATAAAAAATAAAACCTAAACCTAAAAGTTAAAATAAGAATAAAATTGAACTTAAAATAAACCCGTACCTGCAAAATAAGCTAAAATAAATAGACCTAAATTAAATAACCTAAACTAAATAAAAATAAAAATAAACCTAAATTAAAATAAAAAATAAACTAAATAAACATAAACCTACGAGTTTACTTTATTTAGAATAAAAAATAATTTTTTAAAAAATAAAAATAAATTAAAAAGAACCCTAAACCCAAAACCTAACAAGAAAATAAAACCCTAAACCCTAAAAACCTAAAAACCTAAACTTAAACTAAATAAAACCTAACAAGAAAATAAATAAACGAACATAAACCAAAGTAAAATAAAAAATAAAATAAAATAAAAACCTAAACTAAAACTTAAACGTAAACTTAAACCTAAACCTAAAAATAAAAGAAAATATAAAATAAAAAATAAACTAAAATAAAATAAAATAAATAAAAATCTAAACTAAACTATTAAATTAAATAAACCTAAAAATATAGACCTAAATAAAATAAAAATAAAATAAACTGAAAATAAAATAAAATAAAATAAAAACTAAATTAAAACCTAAACTTAAACCTAAAATAAACTAAACCTAAATCCTAAACTAAGTAAAATAAAATGAAATAAAAGTAAACCTGAACCTAAACTAAGAAATAAAATTTAAAAATAAACCTAAAATAAAAAATAAAACATTAACCTAAAAAATAAAATAAAAATAAAACTAACTAAAAAGTAAACCTGAACTTAAAAAATAAATTAAAATAAATAAACCTAAAATAAATAAACCAAACTAAATAAAAAAACTTAAAGAAAAATGAAAAATAAAATAAACTAAAATAAATAATAAATAAACAAAATAAATAAAACCTACGAGTTTACTTAATTTAAAATAAAAAATATAACAATTTAAAATAATATAATAATTTAAAAAAAATAAAAACAAATAAAAAACTTTAAACACTAAACCCTAAAACCTAAACCCCAAATCCTAAACTCTAAACCCTATACCCTAAACCCTAAACCCTAAACACTAAAATCTACAATCCTAAACCATAAAACCTAAATCTCAAATCCTAAACCCTAAATGCTAAACCCTAAACCCTAAACCCTAAACCCAAAACCCCTAAAAACCTAAACTTAAACATAACAAAACCTATAAATAAAATAAATCAATAAACATAAACTTAAATAAAATAAAAAATAAAATAAAATAGAAAGCTAAATTAAAACCTAAACCTAAACCTAAAACAAAAAATAAAAAAAATAAAAAATAAAAACTAAACTAAAATAAAATATAGAAAAAACCTAAACTAAACTATAAAATAAAATAAACCTAAAAATAAAAAACCTAAATAAATGTAAAATAAAAATAAAATAAGCCTAAAATAAAATAAATAAAAACTAAATAAAAACCCATACGTAAAAATAAATAAATAAAATACAAATCCTATACTAAAAATAAAAACTAAACCTAAAATAAAAATAAAATAAACAAAATAAAATAAACGTAAACCTAAGCTAAAGTAAACTAAACTAAAATAAATAAAACATAAACCTAAACCTAAAATAAACTAAACCTAAATTGTAAACTAAATAAACTAAAAATAAACCTAAACCTAAACTAATAAATAAAACCTAAAAATAAACCTAAAATAAAAAGTTGAAACCTACAAATAAAAAATTAAATATAAACCTAAACCTAAACCTCAAAATAAAAAATAAAGCCTAAAACTAAAAATAAACTAAAAATAAAACTAAACATAAAAATAAACATAAACCTAAGCCTAAACCTAAAAAATAAATTAAAATCAAAAACCTAAACTAAAATAAATAAGCCTAAAATAAATAAATCAAACTAATTAAAAATTCAAAATTAACCTAAATAAAAATAAATAAAATATAATCTAAATAAACTTAAACCTACCTATTTAAATAATTCTTTTTTAAAAAACCCTAAACCATTAGCCCTAAATCTTAAACCCTAAACCCTTAACCCTTAACTCTAAAACTAACCCTAAACCCTAAACTTTAAAAAACTATAAACCCTAGACACTAAACCCTAAACTAACCTTAAACCTAAATCCTAAATCCTAACACCTAACCCTAACCCTAATCCCTAAACCCTAATCCCTAAACCATAAAACCCTAAACCCTAAAGCCTAAACCCTAAACCCTAAACCAAAATAGCAAGTCTCTAAGTTGTTTATCGCTTGATTTTGCTTTGAATCACCTTCCGGTTTATTTTATGCCTATCATTGGAATTCATTGATCTACCTTTTCGCTATTGTTTACTTCATCCTTTTCTCACAAACTTTCTATTATTTTGATTATCCTAGATGAGTGGCAACATGACAGCTAACTGGTTGCTATTTTGGTTGTCTATTGTCTTGAAATTTACCTTTTATTTTTCCTTGTCTCCTCGCTTTCTTTTCTTTGTTTGTTGTAGAATTTCGTGGTCTCATGCCCAAAGATGTTCCTGAGTATTGTTGTCCGGGAGGGTTTTGGTGATTTTGTCTGCTTTGCTACCTTCGTGATAACTCATATGCTTTATTTTTGTTTATCTACTATTGCCATGTCTACCTGATTGAGGAGTTTTATGGCCAATTTGCTATATCTTCCTATCTTGGATGTTGTCTATTTTCTAGATTTTTAGTTGAGACTCATTTCACCATTTGTTGATTTTTTATGGGTTCCAATGTTGTATTAGTATTATGCTTGGCTTCTGATTGCCCGTAATTTATCTCTCCTGCTTTCTGATCTCCCTACTACCTCTTTCCTCGACCGGTTGGTTCAGGTTTTATGAGCGCTTATTCCTCAAAGAATGGTATTATGGCTTAGTCTCATCTCTGAGGTTGTTGCCTTCTTTTGTTGTCTCTGCTTTGATTGATCTTGATTTTGATTATGGTGGCCCCATTATTGTCGAGAGCCGCTTTAACTATTTTTTTTGGGTGCTAATTTTGGTTGGTTGCACCATTCCCTGGTTGTTAGCTCGCCTTTCCTTACTATTGCTTTCTCCAGACATTAATAAGGGATTATTTTCTTTTCAAAGATTCATTTACATATCATGTGATTGGGATGTGTTAATTATAGTCATTGACTTATTTAACGTGTTTTCAACCTCCTCCTGTAATTTTCTTATGGAGGATTATATGCTCAACTATATTTTCTTCCTCAACATGGCTATTCATGAGATTCTCGCTAAGATGGCTCACTTATGTTTTTGTATTCTCATGTCAAGATGGCTATATTGATGATAATTTTCTTGAATGAGACTCCTTATCCTTCTAGCAATTACCATATATAGATATGATTTTATGATTTTGCTTTGTGCGTGTAGAATATCAAAAACCTGGTGCTTCTTCAGCTATGATATATCATGGATGTTCTCACTCTTTGGTTTGGTAGTAGCTCATGTGATAACCCTTCAATAAGTTTGATGCTCATATTTGCATCTCCTAACATGGTGTGATTGAGCTCGAGCCTTCTATCACATTTCCTTATTATCATACTCATATTATATTGTTTCCTTCTATCTTTTGTCTCAGATACCTTAACTGCTCTAATCTCTCTCTCTCATTATAACTTGTGTGTCTCTCTTTTTATCTGTGTTATTACCAAGCACTATACAACCATCGAGATCGCCTTATACTTTCTTTAGCCTATTATGTTAATCATCTTGTATCTTTTGATTGCTTTAATGTTTTCTTTGGATGTACTTAGATGGGGATTTACTTTAGGTCGATTGTAGCTCTTGAGCAAAGAGTTTCGTGAGTTTATCCCCTTAAGGACCTTGCAACCCATTTTTGTGGCAATAAATACCCTCAGATCATGGGTTTCCCAAAAAAAAAAAAAAAAGAAGAAAACCCTAAACCTTAAACCCTAAAAACCCTAAACCATAAACCTTAAACTAACCCTAAACCCTAAAAATGATAAACCATAAAGCTTAAACAATAAACCCTAAACCCTAAAGCATAACCCTAAACCCTAAAACCCTAAACTCTAAACCCTAAACCCTGCAAACCTAAACCATAAACCTATACTAAATAAAACCTAAATATAAAATAAATAAATAAACCTAAACCTAAATAAATTAAAAATAAAATTAAACAGAAACCTAAACTGAAACCTAAACCTAAACCTAAAAATAAAATAAAAAAATAAAAATAAACTAAAATAAAATAAAGAAAAAGTTATAATAAACTAAAAAATAAATTAAACCTAAGGATAAAAACCTTAATAAAATAAAAACTAAACATGAAATAAAAATAAAATAAGCCAAAAAAAATATAGTAAAAACCTAAACCTAAAAAATAAACGTAAAAATAAAACTTAAAAATAAATAAAAAATAAATCTTAAACCCTAAACTTAAAAAAAAACTAAACCTAAAATATAAATAAAATAAAATTAACATAAACCTAAACTAAACTAAACTAAACTAAAAAAAAATAAAACTTAAACCTAAACCTAAACCTAAACCTAAACTATATAAAATAAAATGAACTAAAAATAAACCTAAACCTAAACTAAAAAATAAAACTTAAAAATAACCCCTAAATAAAAACCTAAACCTAAACCTAGAAAAAATATTATAAAACCTAAACCTAAACCCCAAAATAAAAAAAATATAATATAAACATAAAAATAAAATAAAACTAAACTCAACTTAAAAATAAACTTAAACCTAAAACCAAAACCTAAAGTAAAATTAAAACCCTAAACTAAATAAAAAATAAAAAATAAACTCAAATAAAAAAATTTAAAAAAAAAATAAACTAAATAAACCTAAATAACATTTACTTAATTTACAAAAAATAGCTTAAACTTAAAACCCTAAACCATAAAAAAAGTAACCTCTAAACCCTAAACCTACAACCTCAAAACACTAAACCCTAAAACCCTAAACCCAAAAAAAAAACCCTTAAAAGATAAACCCTAAAACCCTAAACCCTAAACCTTAACCTAAACCCCAAACCCTAAACCTAAAACTAAAGTAAATTAAAAAATAAGGACAAAACCTTAAACCTTATAAACCTAAACAAACCTAAACCAGAATAAAACCTGATGCAGAACATCATGGTCTAACCATAGCAGATATGGCCGAGGGAGGAGAAGGCAGGTGGTTGTTGGAAGGATATGGGGACCTGAGAAGGTGATATATGTTATGTGAGGTTATGGCATGGAGTGGTGGAAAAGGCAGGTGCATCAGGGAATGACAATGAGCATCCCTACCAGAGGTCTCAATTGGAGAACCCAAGAATGGATGATCTGACCACGCTATGGAATCTCTCATAAGAGATGGTTCTAGTTTTCTATGATTTTGATTTACTCTGCATGTTGATTTTGATCTATGTCATGTCTTAAAAACTTATGTGTTACTTGTTGATGAAAAAAAGAAGAAATATTGAATCTTAAATTATAAAAACATAAAACCCAAAACATGAACCTGACCAAACCTAAAACCATAATCTAAACGCTAAAATCCAAACTAAACCCTAATCAAATCAAACCCTAAAACTTAAAACCCTAAACCCTAAACCCTAAACCCTAAACCCTAAAACCTAAACCTTAAACCCTAAACCTTAAACCCTAAACCCTAAACCCCAAACCCTAAACCTTAAACCCTAAACCCATAACTAATCCTAAACCCTAAACCCTAAACCCTAAAACCTATAAACGTAAACCTAAACTAAATACAACCTAAAAATAAAATAAATAAAAAAACCTAAACCAAAATAAAATAAAAAATAAAATAAAATAAAAACATAAACTAAAACCTAAACCTAAACCTAAAAAGATAATAAAATAAAAACTAAAAACTAAACTAAATTAAAATAAATAAAAACCTAAACTAAAATAAAAAATAAAAAAATCTAAATAAAAAAAACTAAACTTAAAATAAAAATAAAATAAACCCAAAATAAAAAAAATAAAAATTAAATAAAAACCTAAACCTAAAAAAAACCCAAAAATAAATCTTAAAAATAAGCAAAAAATAAAACCTAAACCCTAAACTAAAAATAAACAAAACCTAAAATAAAATAAAATAAATCTAAAGTAAATAAACTAAACCAAAATAAAAATAAAATATAAACCTAAATAAAAATAAAAAATAAAATAAACTTAAATAAATAAAAAACTAAATAAACTAAATGAACCTAAACCTATCGCTTTACATAATTTTATAAAAAAAACCTTAAATCCTAAATTGTAAACCCAAAACCCAAAACCCAAAACCCTAAACCCTAAACCTACAACCCTAAAACCTAAACCATAAACCCTAAACTATAAACCATAATACCCTAAACCCTAAACACTAAAACCTACAACCCTAAACCCTAAACTCTAAATAAACCCTAAACCCTAAACTAACCCTCAATCTTATGAATGAGCATAACCTTGATGGCAGGAACATCACCATCAATAAGGCTGCCTAGATCTAGCAGGAGGCAAGGTGAGGAAGTGGTTATCACAAGTGTGGGTGATCTCTGCTGTGGATACAGGTGGTGGTCAAAATAGTGGTGGTTATGGAGGTGGGAGGAGTGACAAAGATTAAAGCCGTGGTCATGGCGAAGGGAGAGATCGGTGTTACGATGGTGGATCCTGCTACTTGAGAGGCAGGAGTGGTTCTAATGGGAACTAGAGAAATTAAAGAGTGACCGATCTAAAATACTGGTTATGGAAAAGAGGGCTCTACTTATCTAGGTATTTAACTTGCTCAATGGGTGATCATTCTTGATCTACGTTGTCGCTTGTGTTTTAGAAAACTTAGGGTGTTACTTGGTTGATGAAATCGTAAAGAAGAAATGTTGAATTTGAATTTGTTCTTAAAAATAACTTTAAACCCTAAACCCTAAACTAAAACTTAAACTTAAACCTAAAACCTGAACCATAAACCATAATCCCTAAACCCTAAACCATAAACCCCAAACCCTAAACCCTAAACCCTAATCCCTAAACCCTAAACTAAACCTAAACTGCTGGCTTCCTCTCGCCTAGTTGGTAAGAAGTGTTTATTTGCTGATCGTGAGCTAGAGAATTGGCAAGAGATGAATAGAAAAAAAACCCTAAACCCTAAACCCAAAAAAGCTAAAAAGCTAAACCTAAACAAAATAAAACTTAAAAATAAAATAAATAAAAAACCTAAACCAAAATAAAATAAAAAATATATTAAAATAAAAATATAAGCTAAAACCTAAACCTAAACCTAAAAATAAATTTAAAATAAAATAAACCTAGAATAAACCTAAAATAAAAATAAAAGAAACCTAAAATAAAATATAGTAAAAACTAAATAAAAGCCTAAACATAAAAAATAAACTTAAAAATAAAACTTAAAAGTAAATAAAACCTAAACCCTAAACTAAAAAAAAAATCCTAATAAAATAAAATAAAATAAAAATAAATAAATAAACCTAAACTTAAACCTAAACTAAAATAAACTATACTAAAATAAATAAACCTAAACCTAAACCTAAAATAAACTAAACTAAATCTAAAATAAAATAAACTAAAAATAAACCTCAACATAAACTAAAAAATAAAACCTAAAAGTAAACCTAAAATAAAAACCTAAAAAAATAAAATAAAAACCTAAAGCTAAACTTAAAAATTAAAAATAAAACATAAAACTAAAAAATAAAATAGTAATAGAACACAACTAAAAAATAAAACTAAACTTAAAAAATAAACTAAAATAAAAAACCTAAAATAATTAAACTGAACTAAATAAAAATTCAAAAAAAAAACCTAAATAAAAAGGCCCGAATAAATAAAAAAATAAATTAAATAAACCTAAACCTACCGATTTACTCAATTTAAAAAAAATCCTAAACTCTAAATCCTAAATCCCAAACCCTAAACACTAAAACCCTAAACCTTAAGCCCTAAACCCTAAACCCTAAACCTTAAACCCTAAAGCCCTAAACCCTAACCCTAAAGCCCTAAAACCCTAAATAATAAACCCCAAACCCTAAAACCTACAACCCTAAATCCTAAACCCCAAAACTTAAATCCTAAACTAACCCTAAACCCTCTACTAACCCTAAACTCTAAAAATGTGCTAAACCTTGACAGCAGGAACATCACCGTCAACTAGGCTCAGTCTAAATGTTACAACCGTGGTGGTGGTGGAGGGAGAGATCAGGGATATGATGGTAGATCCTGCTACTCGAGAGACCGAGGAGGTCTTGATGAGAACTAGAGAAATTGAAGAACGGCTGATTCGATCTACTACTTATAAAATTATGTCTTTATAGAAGAGATGGTTCTAGGCGTGCTCATTTATTATCTATGTCATCATGTCTTAAAAATTTTGGTGTGTTACTTGCTGATGAAATCAAAAAAGTATAAATGTTGAATATGTATTTATTCTCGCTTCTAAAAAAAACCTTAAACCCTAAACCCTAAACCCTAAACTAAAACATAAACCATAAACCTAAAACCTAAAGCATAAACCCTAAACACTAAACTTTATAAACCCTAAACCTTAAACAAAAACCCTAAACCCTAAACCTTAAACCCTAAATAATAAAACCCTAAACCCTAAACCCTAAACCTTAAACCCTAAAATCGTAAACCCAATACCCTAAAACCTACAACCCTAAACCTGCAACCCTAAAACCCAAACTCTAAATGTTAAACCTTAAACCCTAAACAAACCCGAAACCCTAAACCCTAAACCCTAAACTTTAAACTAAACCTAAACTCTAACCTTAAACCATAAACCTTGAATGAAGATGTCATTAGGAGTAGATCTAAAGAATGATATAATCCTAACATAGTTATGGTAGCTAAAGAAAATGTCTTCAATAGACTTTTGTTTGATTATTAGAGACCTGAATACCTTAAACCCTAACCCTAAATCATATTATAATACCATATATTATAGTATAATTTAGAATCATATATTTGAGCATGTAGTGATGTGTTTTTGGCCATTATAAGATGTTTTGAAATGTTTTAGTATATTATGGTATTAAATCCTATAGTCTATATTAGTATAAATCATTAAAATATTGGTTTAATAAATCGCATGATGAAATTATTAGATTTGATGGGAATTAAGTTGGGAAAGTAAAAGGTGTGTTATGCCAAGGTGTTATGTCTAAAAAAGTAAGATTTTATGTTCAAAATAAATATTATATGTTGTTGCAAACAAGATAACATTATATATCATAATATATTATTCTATGCATTTTAAAATTATTTTAGTGTTATACAATCATACACACACTAGTATTATTTATAAAAAATGTTAATTTTTTAAAATGGTGAAATTTGGCCAAATATAATATAAGTGAAAGTATGACATCATAATGTATTATATTAATTTAAAATATGTTGATATCATTAAAATATATATAGTTTTATTATTTTGATTATGCATGATTATAATGAATTTATAATTTTTTTTATCATTGAACCGACATAGCTGTAGATCATGCATATATAACATAATATTGTATATTACTACTTGTTGTTTGAAGTATATTATTTGTAGATTAGTAGATCCATTATAATTCAGATTGACTACTGAACCATCGAGTAATTTGGAATCATCATCTACGTATGGTGAACATCAGAATCATAGGAATTCATTTAATCAAAAGACTGACATCTAAAATAAATGTTCATTTTTCAAACAAATTTTATAAATTTTGCTTAAAGTGATTCATTTTAAGGTGTAATGTAAGATAATATATAATATGAATATATTAAAATATAATGTACATATAACTTCACATATATATGAATGTAGTGTTACTAAATGTTATTAAATTTAGTATGTTTTACTTTGTTATAATACGGTCAAAACTCACAAAAATAAATTTGAAGTCAGATGGAAGAATTTTGCCAAATTATGGCAATACAAAAAAGAAGCAAACACCAAAATTATGCTATTTTGTACCATTTCTAATAGAAAAATTACAATTTTACATCCAAAATGAGCATTATTCATATTTTGAGAAAATTTTATTATTTGGTTCCTTGAAGTGATTCTAATGAGGTGTAATGTTATAATATATATTATATCAAATTATAATATAATCATCATATATTATAATATATTATAGTGTTTTAAACTACACTATAATATGTTTAGCATGATATTGTATAATTAGTTTGAGATTGCAACCATCATAAATCATAAAAAAATGTTGATTACTACAATGTTAAGATGATGTAATGAATGAATACATTGTTAAAGTTTATGGTTGAATACATATTAAAGTCGCATAAGAGAAGAAATAAGATTTGATGAGAATTCCATGTCAAGTGGAGGGAGGAGATCCGCTAGGGGATCACACTTTGCATTGACATGACATGTTAAGGGTCATAGAAAAAAGAAAATTTGCTGTGGATAAGGTTTGAATTTGATTGATTATATGATTTGTGGAAAGAAGATCTCAAAAAAAAATATATAATCCACCAAAGATTAAGATCAATCAACTTTAATTTGTTTTATTTTAATTGGATGGGAGGCATATTTGTAGAAGTGGCTCTGAGGTCCGGGGATCGTATATGAACCTTCCACCAGGGAAGCAGTCGTGTGCCATCCATTTGGGATTGGGATTTGAGCTTTGATTTCATAAATTTGTTTGGGGATGTATACGCTTGGAATAAGGGCTTGGTTGGATTTCTTTGATTTAGACTCTACTGGGGTGAGTTGGTTTAATTTGGCTCCACTAGAGAGGTTGGTTTTAAAATTTGATTATTGCGTCTTATTTATATATGGTTCCACTGGGAGAAGGAGGCTTTGAGGCCTGATCATAAAGCATCGACCTCCACTGGACCTGTGATGGACCCACAAAATGGGCTATATCTTTACTCAAGTGCTTTACAAAATCCAAAGGGACAAGAGGTTCCGACTATGGGGTGGAAGCTAGCAACCTAAGGAGGTTCCTGGCAAATAATCGTCAGAAGAGCCGCATATTCTAAATCTTTAAATCTAGAATAAACCATTGGGGTGACCCATTGATGCACAACAAATCAAACCCAACCAAGGGCTAATCGCTAAGAGAATGCCGATAAGGACTTATGTCAACCCAGTAGTTAGGGTTAATTTTATTTTAGTGATTGATATGGTTGATGATTGATAGAATCGAGGCATGTTTCATGGGATGAGCTCAATCAAATTTGATATATTAAATTTATGGACCATGTCAGCAAAGTATGGACCCATCGAGAAGGAGAGATATCGACTTGTCCTATCTCGCATTAATAAATCCAAATGGATAGTTTATAGCTAGCCAGGTCCAACTTTTCAAAGCAGTAAATGACCATGTTGGGGAAGAAGGCATACAGCACTTACATCTTCTAAAGTAGGAACAAACCAGCTGGGTGACCTTGGCTAAAAAAATCAAACTCGACTATAATTATTGAATGAATCAGGACTTATATCAACTCAAGAGTAGTCACACAATTCTTATATGGAGTTTTGCTGACATCGCCCCAAAGATAAGATGCCTGCTTGGGAAAAGGTATCATTAGGGGTGTCCTCCTAATCCATAAGTGCATATATATATATATATATATTATATTTGCTTGGATCTTATTGGTGTGTGAGGGATCACACTAAGAAGGGGCTATATCAACCTTGACCTATCTCAAATTTACTAGACCAATGGAGAATCTGCACATCCACAGGATGGATTCTCCAATCACGTGAGTGTTTACTAGAAAGAACTATCCAACTGAGAAAACCCGTGAAGTGTTTAAATGGGGTTGCAAAGGATGTGATCCAAATATAATGCCCACAAGGGAGGTACTGCTAGGGGAATTATATTAAGCTCTAAAAAAGAAATCTTATAGGTGTATGGTGGACAACACAAGAAGAAAGTGTAGCAGACTTACATCTACCATGAGTGGTGTATCCTAAGGTGTGAGAACTAACCAACCTAAGGTGTATCCAGTGAGTGGTGTATCCACAAGAGATAGTGAAACCAACCAACCTAAGGTTCTGGTGTCTAACTATCAATCTAGAAAGAAAACATGTAGGCTTACTACTGACCGAGAGAGACTACTAAGCCGGAGCACCGAGGAAGGACCTGGACCTGGATTGGGAAGCAAAATGAGGGAAGGAGCCACTAGGGGACTTATCCTAAACCTAAAATATACTTGACCCGGGCCAAGGCACAAAGGCTAATCTAAGAAGAAAGCATAGTAGACTCACATCCCTTTAAACTAAGTCACTTATGAGCCATGCATTATGGGCTCACTAAACCATTATTTAAGCCACCCGGTGTGGGGAAGTGGCTATGTAAGGAAGGAAAACTTAGTAAACTTACATCCTCAAAAGTAAAGAACACCACCTGGGTGACACACTAGTAGGTAGATCGCTAGCCTCGAATCAGAATAGCAGATATAGTTAGTACCATTACATGTTATCTCAACTCGTGAGCAACCGAGATAAAAGATATGTGTTTGTTTTATATGTTTGTGTGTAGTTATGTTTGTAAATGAATGAAGGATGCCACTCAGTTCTTACATCTACCCAAACATTATGGCGCTCTAAAACAAGAATACTTTCAACATGGAAGAGATTGAATTCAAAATGGAATTTTCATTGATGGTAATTATTTCCAAACATGATTAATAATATTTCTTTAACTAGAGCTCATTAATGGGAAGCATTGGGAACTCTCCATTAAGATTAATAAGCTGATAAGATCCTCCCTAATAGGCCTTCTCTATGGCAAAAGGGTCTTCCCAAGTGGGTTCAAACTTGCCTCCCATCTTATGATGGACAACAATCGGTCTCCTTAGAACTAAAATATGCTCTCCACTGAAAAGCTCTAGAATCGTATAATTTATTGGCCAGAGCTTTAAATCATTTTAGCTTTGCAACTCCAAGTTTTGGCATGCTCATAGCCATCTTCTCCTCCAAACCTTCTTCGTTAACTTCTGAACTCCATCATTATGATCTTGTTATGCACAGCCTATTTTAAAGGGTTTAGTTGGACTTACTGAACGTGAGCCATACACACTAAGGAAAAAGGAGTAGACTGAGTTGGAGTTCTATATGTGGTGCAGTAGTCCCACAAGGCTTCAACTAATTGCTCATACCACTGTCGTTTGTTATTGTTGAGTGTCTTCTTTAGTATTTAGATGAGAGTTTTGTTGAAGGCTTCTGCTGGACTATTTGCCCTTGGGTAGTTCATGGTAGAATATAATTCATCGAGGCAAAGTTATTGATGTTGGGAAAAGTTATTGATCTCACAAGTTTTGAATGTAGTACCGATTATAAGTCATCGGTGAACTCCAAACCAATATATGATATGATTCCTAAAAACCTGGAGCACATGCTGAGCTATGACCTCATTGAGTAAAATTACCTTTGCCCATTTGGAAAAGTACTCAATAGCAGCTAAGATGAACCGGACACTTTAGAAGAAATAGATTAGCTTATCTAGTTATAAATGCAGTGACTCCAACACTGAATGGCCATGGCCAATGTGTATGATAGTAGAATGTTGGGTGGTTGGTCTAGACCACACTGTATTTGACATGGTGGCATTACATCCGTGATCCATGCAATCTTTGATCATCACAATGGCCGAGTAATCCTAGTCTTTTGATCTTGGTTTTCATCATCGACATTGATTGGTTGGCTCCAAATAAGTGTATTCCCGGCCATGATCTTAAGGGCTTCGGTTTGTTCTAAACAACGTAACCACATATGATCAAAAGACCATTATCATTAAAGACACCATCCATAAGAGTATTAGAAAGTGCTTCATCTATGGGCTTGACTTCTCCTATGGTAATTTTATTTATTTAAGTCCATGAATGGTTACCTCCAATCTAACCTCATCCTTCGAAATGGCAACCTCCCTTTCAAGAGAGAGAGTAATTTGCGAGTTAAACATCAATATGGATAAGACTCTGTCTCAAATATTATCCATCCTAACATGCCAACTCTTAGCATGGCTAAAGCATACTATGACATTCTCCTCGGAATCTTACAAATGGTAACCTCGATTTAGGTCAATAACTCCATGGTATGGTGGCGGTGATGGATCTTGGGCATTATAACTTTATAGACTCAAAGAATATCGCTAACTACCGTCGTAATCTTCAAAGATGTTGACTATGTTGATGTTATGGATGCTTAAAATCAGCCCGACGCAATAAGAGCATCGCTATATTATCATTATTGGCAAAGATTGGATAGATGATATGAGAAGATTTCAGGAGTTAAGCAGGATCTATTCCCTTCCTTTCTAGAATAATAGATTGTGGTTGCCTCTTTGAGAGGAAGCCATCAAAGTACATCTCAAATGCTATGACTCTAAGTTCATGATTTCTTCATCAGTGAGATCATCACTAAGTTTGGGTGAGAGTGACAGAAGTGGATGTGTACTAAGAAATCTACGAAATCTACTGCCCTTCACTACATGGAGAAGTATAAACGAATTCAAACTTTGAGAGGATCATGCAACCATCGTACACTATCCTAGATAGCTAACCAACGGTCAAGTGATACATCGTGGAAGGAATTGATCCTAGAGATTAAGTGCACTTTACTATAGGAAGCTATGTAGTTTAGTTTTGATGCAAAGATTAATGCTAGGCAATGCTTCTCAATGAATGGATAATTAGCCTCAGCAAGGATTAGAACATGGCTAAGGTAGTAGAGTGCATTTTTCTTCCCTTCATCATTGGCTTGGGCCAACAAAGCACCAAGGGAGTCATCAAATGCAGTAATGTAAAGTTTGAGCTACTTGCCCAGGATAGGGGCTGCTAGAACCAGAGGTGTCATCAGGTAATGCTTGATGTCTTTGAAGGCATGCTTACACTTTCCATCCCACTTGAACTTGGCATCCTTTCTGATAAGTGCTAAGAATGGCTAACATCTTCCTAAAAGGTTGCATATAAAGCATCTTAGATATGATAATTACCCATGGAATGATTTGAGTTGAGTTAAAATTTTAGGGGGTGGAATTTCTAATATCGCCTTAATCTTCTCAGGATCGATTTCAATTCCATGGTGTCGGACAACAAACCCAAGGAATTTCCCTAAAGCTACTCCAAATGCACACTTTAGGGGGTTCATTTTGAGGTTAAATTATCTTAACTATTCCAAAACAACTCTCAAGTCAAAGAGATGGTATTCCCTTTCTCTACTTTTGATCAAGAGATCATCAACATAACACTCGACCTGATGATGTATGAGTTCGTCGAAGATTTGAGTCATAGCCCATTAGTATGTTGCACCGGCAATTTTAAGGCTAAAAGGCATGACCTTATAATAATAGATTTTGATCATGGGTTCTAAAAGTAGTGTTTCTTTCATCTTTAGTGGCCTTCTTTATTGGGTTATATCCAGATAATCCATCCATGAAGGAGAAAACTACATGAGATGAGGCAATGTCCACCATCAGCTCCAAGATTGGTAGTGAAAATTTACCATTTGGACATGCCTTATATAAATCCATAAAATCAAAGAATATGTGAATTTTGCCATTTTTTTTCTTAACTGGGACGATGCTGGCTAATCATGTAGGGTATCTTTCTTTTGAGATGAAGCTAGAATTGATCAATTTCTTGACTTCATAAATGACCTATTATTCTATGTCTAATCGCATGCATCTAGGAGCTTGCTTGATATGGTTAGCAGTAGGCACTTTTGCTAATTAATGGATTTCTATGTCAGGAGCCAATCCAAGAATCTCTTCATAACTCTATATAAAATAGTCCTTAAACTCAATCAATAACATAACTAAGTCATTGGTTTCAATTTCATTCAATAAAGAACTGATGTATGTCGAGCATGGATCTTCTTTAGTTATTAAGTTGATTTCCTTGAGCTTATCGATGGTTTACTTGATCTCTTCTTTAAACTCTAGCAATGCATCTTTGACTTCAAAATCATCTAGATCATCTAAAGTTTCTAAGAAAAACTCCTCATATAAATTAATGTGATTGAAAATAACTTATCAGATTCTAAATGATTGGTGATGACTAAGAAGTAATCTTCATCATCAACTGGACCCACTGTATTGAATCCTAGTCTCGATCTTGATGGAGAGCTTTTGCATTTGTTCTTCCATATTATTTTGAAGTATTCTGACCTATGCTTTGACTAAGTATGTGGGATTAACCCTTTTTTTGCTAAATTATGAACACAAGACAAGTACCAATCAAAAGGTAATTCTATTAAATCTTTATATGAATCATCCTCAAGTTCTACATCAACTTCTTGACTTGAGGATTATGCTCCCAGAAAGAACCTCTGAGTCTTCACACCTATGGATGATTTAGGGGCTTCCTTTACACCTGTTAGAGCTAAGGTTCCCAACTGATGCCTAACTATTTCACATATAGACTTGGATACACTTATGCTTTGCTTTGGAGCTCTGAGTTATCGCTATCTAGCTCAAGTGTCACCTCTAAGGGAATCTACTGCTGAGAAGAGCTGGCTGGTGTGCTAACCATATAAGACTCATCCTATGAACTAGATTCAAAGTCCATATGAATAGGAGGTGTACTCCTGGTTGCTGGGATAGATCTTCTATTAGGTGGCTTTTAAAGAGGTTTTTCACTCTAGACCGCCTCAACTGCCTGCCTCTTCCTCTACTAGGTGGTCCCCCTATACATATGTTCAATGGAGTAACTATGGGTGTAATTTATTGTCAGGCTCAACTTCCTCCTCCAAGTCTATTTTTGCTCCCTTTTATTTTCTTTTTCATTTTCTCTTTTCTTTTCTTTTTATTTTTCTCTTTCCTTTTTTCTTTCTATTTTTTCCTTGATTTTTAAATTTTGGGAAAGTTTACAAGAATAGACTTATTGATTTTGAGGGAGGAACTAAGTTGCACCCCTATATATGCCGACCTCATGAACTGTAAATGGCTTGAGATCTCCTTTGACATAATAAACGATCCCACCTCTCACGAACTTCATACACTGATGTAGAGAGGATGGAACTATGTTGTTCTCATGTATCTATGGTTTTCTAAGCAAGGTATTGAAAGATGTATCCGAGTCTATAATGTGAAACTTGGCTTTGGTCTTCCAATCATCTATATCTAAGGGCAACACTATGGAGCCTAAGGCCTGTTGACCTCACTTTTGAAGCGCGGATTCAATCATCCCATCTTATACTTAGGAGTCTTCTAGACACTAAGACTTCCCTAGTCATAAGACACTTCTAACAATTAGATAAACACTTAACATAAGCCTAAAGACTTAGAAGGGTTAACCATAAGATTAAGTTATGCCTTAGGGATTAGGATAATCCACCTACCCTACAACCCAAATCCAATCCATATTCACCTTCTCAAACCAAACCTCAAGTTTAATTTAAACATCAAATTCAAATCCAAATCCAAGCCCCAATTTTAAAACCAAATGATTGAAGCTCATGATTAAATCCAAACTTGAAACCCTTCCTAAGCCATATGACTTATCCCATGGACTTAGTCAAATCTTAATTCAAATCAATCCATAATCAATTGATTTTATCATAATCAACTTATATCTTCGACCATCTTCCAATATATAAATCAAATCTACATTTAAATGATCAAAATTAAGTCAAACTAAATCAAATTAAATCGAAACCATTCCTAATCCATATGACCTATCCCATGGACTTAGCCAAATATTAATCCAAATCAAATCAAACTCAATTGATTTCAATCATATTTCAATCAACTTTACAAATTTAAATAAAATGTACATTTAAATCATCAAAACTAAATCAAACCAAATCAAAATCCAAACTTAAACCACTTGACCCAACTCCATGGACTTAGCTAAATTCCTTCATTCCAAATCCCAAATTAAATTTATTTTCTCATTAATTAATCATACCATCAATCATATTCACAAATATAGATGAAATCTACAATCATCAAGACAAACCAAAATCTACCCAAGTCAAACCCAACTTAACCCTTTTGACTTGAAATGTTCAAATGAACCAAAACTCATTTGAACCCAAGTCATTTGCAATTGAATTTATATATCAATCCCAAATCCATATATAAACTTAACTAAATCAAACACAAACCAAGATCAAGCCAACTAAACCCAATTGATCCACTTGACCCAATGTGGGCAATTTGACCTATTTGAGCCAAGTTTTAATCCTACCCAAATTGGATGGAACCAAACCCATCAAAACCTTCCATCATGATTATTGATCACCCTAAGTTGATCAATTGTCCCAAATTAGGTCAAACCAAGTCAACTCCTTATCCCATATGAACCCAAACTAGCTAAATTGTAACCTAAGCCAAATCTCTTGAAACCAATGATTCATACCAAATAAAAATTAATATTTGAATATGTCTTGACCTTCAATTGAGTCAAACCAAACCCAATTGGCCCTCTTGACCGAAGTTGACCCAAATTAACCTAAAAGATCAAATTGGGTCAAATCAAAATATAAACCAAATTGATTGCAACCAATGACTCAAGTTTACTCCAAATTGATTATTGAACTTGACCAAAGCCATGATTGGCCCAATTGAACCCAATTGACCTACTTAGCCCAGATTGACCTAAAGGTTCAAGTTGGCCTAAAGCAAAACCAAATCCAAATTAATTGAAACCAAAGCCTACAATCATCATCAATTGGTCAACTAAACCCAAACCAACACCAACAAGTTAATTTGGATTGTCAAATTGGTCAACTTAACCCATTTGACCCAAATAAATTCAAATGAGCCAGAACCATATCTAAGCCAAACTAAACCAAACCAATTGAACCAAAATATCCCAAATGATCATATGAACTTGACCCAACCTTTGGTTTGACCTAATTTGACCAATTGGTAAACTTGACCCAACCTAACTTAATTTAACTTAAATGAGTCAAATTGAGCCAAACCTAACCAAATCAACTCCAATTGGCTTGAAATTTGGGCTAACCCACTTTTGGCTCATTTCAAATCTTTCCAAATCAAATCCAATGCCAAATAATCATTCTACTCTTGGGTCTAGGGCATCACATGAGACAAATCAGCCATGTATGTTGTCATTTCCATTCCTTGGCCACTTGGTACTCTCCCAATGGTCCACCTAAGCACCACCGCCTCAACCTAACCCATGGGTGGTGGTTGCTGGTATGACCCATGGGAGGTGAAATCACTTCACCCTCCACATTAAAGCATTTGAAACCCACAACCCACCCATGATTCCTCCTAGGCATCCACCTCCACACTTTCAACTAACCACGTTGAGCCAACTCACCTCCTCCCTACAACCCACATCTCCTTGAGATGGTTGGATGGCCATTAGAAGCCAAACCTAAACCCACCATCCAATCAAGATAAAGGGGGTACAAAACCCCTTATTTCACTCAAACACACACAAAAATCCTTCCTCATAGCTCTAGCTACCCAAGACTAGCTACTAGAGCCATTACTTAAGCTCTCAAGCTCATTCGTTGATCAAAAAATGCAATTCCCATCCTTCCCAAAATAGGACACTCCCATTTCTAACCTAACTTCCCTATTTATCCATCAAACTCAAATTAACATTGCACAAACCTTCCCTAGGCCTAATCTAGCAAGAATAAATCATCTCCCATGCTTCCCGAGCACCGAAGGTGGGACTCCAATCAAAGCCAAGCTCCAAATCATCAATTCATGGCCTTCTGAGCAAACATCATGTAATTAATCCAATTGCTGGTCAATAGGGCTTCATCTCCACTAAATGAAGCTTCCTCAATCAGTTGAGTGACCGGTCTTGAGTTCCAGTAGGGTTTGCTTCCAAAACTGATCCTTAGGAAAAAATGGGTTGGAGCTTTTTGAAGAACACTTGCATCTCATGTGATATTGATAGCTGGATCCCCTCCGATTGATGTTGTGAAGGTGTGGGATCTTTTTGGAGTTGATCTGAGCCGAGGTAAGCTTAGATCAAGTGACCAATGGTGAACAAGCTCCATTCTCCCTCACTCGTATGATGTTAAATCATGCACCGTCTATTCTGCTTGATCAGAATAGCTGGTCGTGATTAAATCCGCTAGATCCATCTAATTTAATCTTATTAAGATGTGGGATGAATTGTAACCATCTAACCTTAGATCGGATGGCGGACAAGAAATTACATCCAACACTGCCACATAAGCACTGTGTCAGATAAGTTTTAAGTAGCCAATCCTACGATGCCATGTGGAAAGTGTGCCACATCAGCATGCCATGTGGTGCCAACAGGATTAGGCTTTAACTAGGCTTAATTAATCAATTTTAATGGCTGAAACTTCTAAAAATAATAAAAAATCATAGAGAAATAAAAAATGTAAATAAATACATATTTTAAAGGTATTTCAGAGGAGAATTAATTTAAAATGATCTTCATTTTGAATAGTAATTAAAATTTAATTAAGTTTTAATTAATTTATTCATTTAATTACTTAAGTAATTAATGCCAAATTTTGTGGGATAATTTAATGGGATGACCTCCCTTGATTTTCTTGGGATTTATTACTCACTTAATTAGAAAATTTGACTAATTAAACCTTAACTACTCTATTAAATTAATCAATGATTAATTAATTTGATGAATTGTAACAAATTGGTTAATTAAGTTTTTTAATCATTGTTCAACTTTAAGTGAACTAAGGAATAGGGTTTGGACCCCTTTCCCTAAGTTCATTTCACCCTTTTTAAAAAATGAAATTAATTAAGATTTAACTAATTAATTAAATCACTTAATGAAATTAAAATCATAATCACATCAGAACTTAATTAATTAAATCATGGGGTAGATCTTTTGGTGTTTAATAACCTAAAGGAGTTTAATGAAATTATGGTTAGTCCATATGTGTGGAAAAACTACAAGTGTAATTAATTAAGTCCCTTAATCTAATTAACTATTAATCATAAGCCAATTGCATTAGGCCCCTTTATTTCCTAGGATCATTGCAAGTTTATTTTCCATGCATATCATGTTGGCTCATAATTATTTAGTTAATTACTTTAAGGTGACATAGGTAAGGGTAATTAATTCATCTAATTAAGGGTTCAACTTAATTAACCCATAAAATCAACTTAATTACATTTCCTTAAATTAAATTAAATCACTATTGTGGAAATGAGTTTAAAACAATCAGCGATGATTTCTCTTCTCCTCTTTAAATCAAATCAAATCCAAAACTTAATTAATAAAGAAGATTTGCTTTGCTTTAAATAATCTTATTTGATTTGATTATCCTTAAGAACTAGTTTGGTTGAATGAATCACATGCTTATATTTGATTGTCCTCTTCCAATCAAGTTAAATTTGGTATGCCATTTGAATTCATGCATCCATCTTTCAAAATCAAGTAAAATAAAATGGATTTCCTTTATGTAAACTTGCATGTGTTGATTTAAATTAATATATGCGGGGCTATTATCACTATTAAATCCAAATGTATTTTTTGAAAGCTTATAAATTAATAATAATATGTGTTATGATGATAATTATAAATGCATAAGAAAAGCATGTGCTTATAGCTTAAATGTATGAATGTTGAGTTCTCTTTCCTCTATGCACGTGTTGATTTATGTAAAATTGAATGGTAATGGGTATATAGTTTGGACATCCCAGGAACACGAGGCTTTAGCTAGCCCCAAGGAGACCATTTGATTTCCTCATCTCCATGGTTCAACAAGAGCACGTACCCATTTGATTTCAATCTTATGTATTTCAACATTAGAATTTGGATAGAGCTTTAATTCATATATATAAATGATTCACTAAAAAAATATATAATCTTTGCATGGTTTTCTTTTCCTCATTTATGTATACATCCATGTGTGTCCATGAAAAGAAAGTATATAATCTGGACATCCCGGGAATACGAGGCTTTAGTTAGCCCCAAGGAGGTCATTTGATTACCTCACCTCCTTGGTTTAACAATGACATGTACTTGCTTATATCTTTGTACATGTATATGTATATGTGATTAGTGAAAGAAAATCACATTTGACATTAAAATTGCATGCATTCATAATTGACTAAGTGGTTCAATTAATTAGCCATATGATTTGGAGCTTACTTCCTATGTCATGTATATGAATTTACATATGTTTGAATGCAAATGGGTATATAGTCTGGACATCTCGAGAATACGATGCTTTAGTTAGATCCAAGGAGGTCATTTGATTACCTCACTTCCCTGATTTAACAATGGCACATCTTTATTTTATTTTCTTCTTATGTCCTATTTGTATAAAAATTTGGATAAAGTTTTAAGTTAATGTGTTTAAATTATTCAATCAAATAAAATATAAATTCTAAACATACACATACATTCATAATTTAAGTGTGCTAAAATATGTTTCATGTATAGATACACTTAGGATTAAATCATATGCATGTTACATACGATGGAAAGGAATTATTTAATATATGTCATGTGGTAGTAATTCAATTAAATTAATCTTAAGATTCCTTTCATTTTGAATAGGATTATTTAAAGTGAACCGAAACTTAGGATTAATTAAATCATTTAATAAGCCATTCACTAAAGAGAACTAAATCAAATTTATATACTTTAGAAAGTGACTTAAGGTATGGATGAAAGAGGGAAATCCTCATTTTATCTCTTTATAACACTTAGTTGCTAAATTTTTTACCAAACTTAACAACTCAAAATTAAAAATAAAGAATTCATAACCTCACCTAAAGTTTAGGTTTAAAATTAAGAAAAAAGAATTAGCAACCCCTTAGATGTATGAGTATTTCTTTAACAATATCATGCACAATAGCATCTTATTTCACTATTGATTCGAGGGCTTCCACCTTTGCCAGGGAAACTTGGCTTGACCTTTGAGAGCCATGGTGGAAACACACCTCTTCCCTTGTCACTAATTTTGCCCAATAACTTTATTTCTCATTCATTAGGCATGTGAATCCTATTAGCCTGAGTCAAAATAATTGTTCAAAATTAAAAATAAAATGAAATTTAAATTTCATTAGATTTAGGTCATTTGAAGCATGTCCTTACATGATCTAGCCTCTTTAGGGAGTAAGTTTAAAAAATTAGTCTTTCTTTAAATAAATAAGAGCCTAGTTATCTTGATTAAGCATAAGATTTACCTACATGAATTTAAAATCGTAGGAGGAGTTAGTTGGTGGCCACCCCCAAGCAGTTGTTAGTCCAAACAGTTGTGTGGTTTGTCCTCTCTTGCGGAGGCAAACCAAATACCCATTTTCTCCTTAGATTTAGGTTGTGCTTTCGGCCCTCACCAAAGCTCCCTAGATTTAGGTTCTGAGGTTGCTTCTACTCTGTGTGGGCCAAAAGATTAAATCCTCACCTCTTAGGAATTTCAATAATCTTGTGTTATGGAATCATAAGTCCTAAATTTCTAATGAAAAATTCAACTCAAACAAATTAAATCAATTTCAAAAATGTAAAGCCCAACCATAGGATAGTTTGAGATGCTCACTAGGTTTTCTAGCATCGTGGGAATCTCCTACTTATCTTTCTTTTAGCTTCAATAATAACTCCCCCTCTTTGATCAATCCCATTTGATCTTTAAAAAAATAAACTAATCGATTGATAGTCCTTTCCTATTGAAATCTTTGAAGAAAACAATCGTTTACCTTAATTGATAGTATTCCTAAGGGATCCCATCCCTTAGGATGTAATTAAGTTTGGGGGCTTGCCCCTATAGGGAACTTAACAAACTCAATTTATAATAAACCCTGCTTTACTTTTCCATGTAAAGAAGGGGATGAATCTCTGGCACATATGTAGACACATCATCCTTAGGAGTCCTTATTGAGGTGATTTGGTCCATTAAAGGGTAGTGACTTCTGTCTTTCAAGATAGTACACTATTCCTTGATGACGTACTTGATCACTGAATAAGCACATTTATGGATCTGGTGGCATCCTAAAAAGATGAATTTTTATATTCTTGCCTTCAACTTCTAACCAACAGATTTGAAGGTGACTATATGGAAAATTTTCACCATAGATTTTTTTGGCGACTCCACTGGGGATGGATCCTCTCTCCATCTTTGATAAATGATCATTGTCTTCAAGCATCGATAGTGGGTTTGTACTTTGGTATGAATCTGAGACTATCTTTCTTTTTGTTGGCACTTAGCTCATTTCATCCTTAAGTTAAGTTAGCCAACATCTTTTTAGGACCACACTCCGTGTTGGTCTTAAAACCCCTATTGGATTCTCCAATGGGTAAAAAATGAAAAAATCTAAATAAAAGAAATATTTAAAGACTTCCTCCTTATCAATTTTTATGATAAGGAAAGGTTCATTCTAAAATAATAAAGAGAATAAATTTTCCATAAGAACTTTGCTTTTCAAAAAGCACTTTTTCAAAAATACACTTAATAAAATATTTTCCACAAAATTTTATTACCCTCATTAAACAATTATCATAATTGTTACATGTAGGAATTTTCAAAAATAAAACTAACAATCTTTTCCAAAAGGACAAAGAACATATTCTTTCAATTCACTTTGCAGAAGATTCCATTTTCAAAATAAAATGAACAATCATCTTTACAAAAATCAAAATCATAATCATAAAGTATTCCAGAAGTACACATGAACTTTTTCATTCAATACACTCACACCTATTGAATGAGAGTTTTATTTTCAATTAAAATTAAATTTTCCAAAAGCATATGTGAACATCTTCATTTAATATACTTAAATTTATTAAATAAAGATTTCATTCCTAATTAAAAATAACATAATTTTGGAAATCCCACTTAAACATATCTCACATATGATTAAATTGGAATTCCTCTCTTTCAAAAAATATTAATCACACAAAATAAAAATCTTCACATTTGCAAAAATAAGATTGACCTCCATTCCTACATACCCCAATTTTTTGAATGAAAGTCCTCTTTTCAAAAATTGAAACTTAACAACATATTTTCAAAATTCAAACACAGTTTGGAACTTCATTTCGCATACTTAAATTTGCTAAGTGAAGTCTCCAAATTCAAAACTCAAAATTTTCAAACACATTTTAGAACTCCATTTAGCATACTCAAATTTTCTAAGTGAAGTCTCCAAAGTAAAAAAAAAAAAAAAATTCAAACACATTTTGGAACTTTACTTAGCATACTCAAATTTGCTAAGTAAAGTTTCTAAATCCAAAAATCAAAAACTTTCAAACACATTTTGAAACTTCACTTAGCATACTAAATTTTATTAAGTAAAGTTTCCAAATCAAAAATCCAAAAATTTTCAAACAGCTTTGGAACTTCATTTTAACATATTCAAATTTACTAAGTGAAGACTCCGAACCCAAAATAAAAAAAATTTCAAACATATTTGGAACTTCATCCTTAGCATACGAAATTTGCTAAGATAAGTCTCCAAAATCAAAACCACAAATCTTCAAGCCTCTTTCCTTAGCTTACCAAATTTGCTAAGGAGAAGTTTCTATTTTCAAAACCAAAACAAATCAAAAATTTTGAACACATATTTTGGAATTTCATATAGCATACAAAATTTGCTAAGTGAAATTTCCATTTCAAAAAAACTAAGTGGGACTTCATCTTTAGCATACCAAATTTGCTAAAGTAAAGTCTCCACTTTCAATCAAATCAACGCAAAAATGAAACACTTAGGATTTCCTTAGCATACTTAAATTTACTAAGGATCATACTTTTTTAAAAATCAAAACATACAAAAACAAATGAAACACATAGGGTCTTTTAGCATACTTAAATTTGCTAAGAATCCTATTTTCAAAAATCAAACCAAACACACTTGGATTCTTCACTTAGCATACCTAAATTTGCTAAGTGAGAATTCCAAATTTCCAAACTCAAAATAAAATTTCACAAAAAGAAACAACCACTTTCTCAAACACTTCACTTAGCAGACCCAAATTTTCTATGTAAGTGAAATTCCAAAATCAATCAAACAAAAACAAAATTAATTGACCCTTACTTTAACATACCCAAATTTGTTAAAGGAAAGGGTCCTCAAATCAAAAGAAACTATAAATTTAAACAAACATGAACCTATGGAAGCATCCTTCTTAAAATATTTGAATACATATTTCAACATACCCAAATTTGTTGAAGTTGGATTCATATTCAAAATTCCTCTTTCAATTAATCTTCTCAAATCCATTTGAACCCAACTTAACACTTCCAAGTTGTTAGATGTGGGTTCAAATTTTCAAATTCAAAATTCAAAAAATCTATAAAGACAAAAATCTGATACAAACTCATTTCCTATTGCAGATTCTTACTAGAGTGACTGCTCAATTTTTCTTTTTTTATCAAATGGTTGGTTCAGTTCATTTTCACCGCCCCATTGTATGGATTTGTCTTTGGACCAAGCTTCCCCTCGACCGACCATACACATCTGATCCACTTCAGGGGATAAGATAAGATTTCATAGACCACAGGACCATGCGTAAGTCATTAGGATTGATCTACCCTATGTCTCTGACATCTCCTTGATGAAGAAGAAAGCAATGGTAGTCCCACAAGCTTCAATTATGATAGCACCTACAGTTCTAGCCCCAATTTCAATATACTCTAGAGTTTCCCATGCTACCCTAGTGAGGGCTAGCACCCTCTCATATGTACCCTCTAAGGGTAAGGCTCCCATGGTCTCCACCTAATAATGTGTCTAGCTATCACTCCACCCATCCTACCTAGACACAGCATAGGAATAAGAATCACATGATCAAGAGGTACCACACTAAGATGGCTAGGGGGATAGAGGTAGCAATCCGTTCAACTATGGATGAGTTCCTTGTTGTTACTTCACCACTTATTATAGAAAACTAGTTCCATCCTCTCTCTACGTCAGACAGAGAGGATGTTAGAAAGATTCTCTCATCACTTCCTCCTGTAGTGTAGCATTAGCTAGCAGTTACTAGAAGTAGGAGGTCATACGCCGGCCTCTGATCTATCTTATGCCAAGTAGGCAGAGCTTATGGATGCTCAAAGTTTGTAGCTCAGTTTGATCTCCAATCCATCATCCCCTGTAGTGTGGGGAAGCATATCCATCAGGAGAGAGCTCGAGAGGCCCATACAACACACATCACCAATAGGGAGAGATGGAGGTTCAACCACCAGTCAGTAGCTTCGACGCTTATTGATTTTCCAACTCGGCTACCTAAGACCATACATAATGACATCCTTCTTACTGGGACTAGTGAAGCCCCATACATGAGAGTCGTGGTGTCTCCACCCAACCGCTCTACCACTCATCCGCTATCACCCAGTCTGCAGATCTCGCCCATCTAAGGCCGTGAAGTCCATATCCAGGGAGAAGCACACCCCATTGGTGATCAAGCTACGACTAAGGGATCCTACCCCTTCTACACCACCTATTGTGGCAAGGCCAAGCTCTCTTGCTCAACCTTCTACCTTAGTGGTAGTGCAGAAGGAGTGACAACAGGATATGGAGATGGTCATCCATTCACTAACTTAACATAACGTGGATATGGAGATGGTGACTTTCCAGATGGGGATGATGATAACCAACTACATCATTATGGGAACATCTTAAGATTGTTACCCCTATCATACAGAGTGTCATTCATTTAGTAGTACACATTGGATTGATTATCTAGTGAGAAGGTTCTGCCTCACCTATAACACGTCACCTAGATTATTTGTACCATCATTGGTAGAATAAATTCCTAGGGAGTCACCTTTCAAATCTGGGAGAAAAGAAAGAGGAGACCTTATAGAAATTCATCTTTTAGGATGTCATGTAGATCAGAGATGTACTTAGTGATCGAAATCATCAAGGAAGGAAATGTACTAAGACATATGACTACCCAATGGACCTAATACTAGAGATTCTTCCCCTACTTTACATGAAAAAGTAAAGTAGGATTTATTTTAAATTGGTTTCACTAAGTTCCTGACAGGGGAAAACAACCACAGTTAATTACATCCAAAGGGATGGGATCCCTTAGGAAAACTCTCAATTAAGGTAAATGATCACTGTCTTTGAAGATTTCAATAGGAAAGGACTATTAATCGATTGGTTTTATTTTTGTAATATCAAATGGAATTGATCAAAAGAGGGAGTTATTCTCCAATCCAAAATGGGAAATAAGTAGGAGATGCCCATGATGCTACGAAACTTAGTGAGCATTTCAGACTATCCAATAGTTGGGATTTACATTTTGGAAATTGATTTAGTTTGTTTGAGTTGCATTTTTTTCCATTAGAACTTTAGGACTTAAGATTCCTTAACACAAGATTAAGGAAATGTCTAAGAGGTGAGGAATTATGCTTATGGCCCATAAAGGGTAGAAGCAACCTGAGAACCTAAATCTGGGGAGGATTGGTGTGGGCCAGAAGCATAACCTAAATATAAGGCAAAAAGTAGGTATCTAGTTTGCCTCCACAAGAGAGGACAAACCACCTAATATCTTGGACTTACAACCACCTTGGGGAGGCCGCCAACTAACTCCTCCTACGATTTTAAATACATGTAGGCAAGTCTTTATGCTTATGCAAGATAACTAGCCTATTATTATTTAGAAAGAGACTAAGTCCTTAAACTCACTCCTTAAAGAGTCTAGATCATGTAAAGGGACATGCTTCAAATGACCTAAATCTAATGCAATTCAAATTTCATTTTATTTCATTTTTTGGACAATTGTTTTAACTCAGGCTATAGGATTTTCTTTATGATTATTGCATGAGAAATCAAATTATTAGCCAAAATCAGTGAGAAGGGAGGAGGTGAGTTTCCACCATGACCCTCAAAGCTCAAGTCAGGGTCTCTGGAAAAGGTAGAAGCCCTCTAATCAAGAGTGAAATAAGATTCATTTATTCATGATATTATAAATAAATGCTCATCTAGCTAAGGGGTTGCTAATTCTTTTATCTTGATTTTAATCCTAAGCTTTAGGCTAGGTTATGAGTTATTTAATTTTTATTAGTGTTGTTAAGTTGGGTAAAAAATTGATATTTCCCTAAAGAGCTTAATCCACATCCAGGACATATATAAAGAAAGGAAGAAACTAGGAAAATTATGCCACTTAAAGGAAAAGCTAAACAAATCATCAATCAATTTATAAAGTTAATCACAAAAAGAATAGAAGGCCATTATGGTCGGGCACCACCGCACAAACCCAAAAATATCAAATTTGGGTAGCCGAGCTCTACCGTTATACAACCCGAATTACAAAAAAATTAAATTACGATTTAAGCAAAGGAATTCATTGTTATGGGGGTCTTTAAGCTTTACTCTTCTTTCTTCTTTTCTTCTTTCTTCTTCTTCTTTCTTCTTTTGGTTCCTCCTTTGGAAGGTCGGAAGGTAGATGTTCCAAGGCTTCACATGGTGCATAAGATAAGATCTTATGACCAATGCTCATCCTAATGCCCATAACAAATCATTCCAAAATCCTACTTATAAAAATGTTTACATGAAAAGGAAAAGTAGAAATCTAACTAACACCTGCAAAACAAAGGTTAGTTAAATCACACCACACAAATCCCAAGCATATATATTGGACTTATCATCCCACACATGGGTGACTAGGTCCACCTGGCCTGTGGATTATGCTTAGGCATATAAAGCACCTGCAAGCAAAAGTATTTATATTTTTATTTATGATAGCGCCCCTTAAGCACAATCCCCTACAGAAAAGAATAGTTAGAATAAGAATGTCCTATCATTCATTCTACAAGCATAGACCCTAACATCCAGTCTAAAACATATATCATAAAACAAAACAAATATCAAATCATGCACTGACCTAACCTAAGGCTATAAGTGGTGACTTAGGCTAATGTGTGTGCTTTGAAGGCTTGTGTGGTATGCTTAGTTATGATTTTAGGTTTAAATTTTATAAGTTTGAAGAACATGTTCAACTTAGAGGAGAGTTTCCTTTAAGTTGTTTAAGTGTTTTGGGTTGATTTTATTTCATGTTTTGATTTGGTTTAAGTGGATCCTACAATTAATTACTAAATTATGAAGAGAAGGAATGAGAAGAGAACTTCTCTTTCCTTCCTTAACCTTGAGTAATTTTCTAAAGTAGGTTCATATTTTAGTTTCATTTTAAGTGAATGTTTTAATTAAATTTTTTGATTAATCCTAGCTTAGATAAACTCTAAACAAACCTATTCAAAAAGAAAGGCATTTTAAGATTAAATAAAATGAATCAAAATTCACATAACACACATTACTTCACTTCTTTACCAACATATTTAACATGCATATGGATGGACCCTAAGCATATCTATACATGCAAATGAGAGTAGTTAACACACTTTATGATGCATGCTATTAGAAGTTGAATATGCATGATTTTTCTTAAGTAGAAAAGGTTTTCCTTATCCAAAATTTCACATACATCATGAAAGTAAGAAAGGCATAAGTGAGTACAACACCATTGTTAACTGTGAGGTTTAAGGTACAAGACCTACTTAGGCTACTTAAAGCCTCAACCTCTTGTCCACTAATATACCACTTTCCTTAAGTACAAAATATATATATAAAGAAATGAAATGGAAAAAGAATATGCAAAAGTTGTTTAATAGATTTGTTTTGTTTATGCAATTTATGGATGTAAGTGTAGGTAACCATTCTTAAATGGTAGCATAGGGATGAATAGGATATGAAATTTGGTGAACATTAGGTCCTTTTCAAATGAACCTTATATCTCACCAAAATTTCTATGCAAAACTATACCAACATAAGAAATAAAAGAATCCTATACTAAACATACCTTTATAATATTTTACATGCAAGCTTATAATTAAAGTATAAGTAGCATACTTTCATGTTTGATTTTTCAGTTATAAGTTTTGAAAATAATTTTGATTTAGTAGTGATAATAGCCACTCCTATTTTACTTTAGCCAACACATGCACATTTGAAATAATGTAAATGATTTCATTTTAGAATTTGAAATATGAAATTATGAATGCATAAAATCACATGGCGTACAACTTAACATGTTGGGAAAGATCCGAAATAATGAAATCATGTAAACAAACTCACTTTACTTAAATCCTAAAGACATTCTTATAGAATAAAATAATTTAGAACAAATCATAGTGAATCTCAAAATGATTTTTGTTTAGTTTGAAGTTTGATTTATTTTTGAAAAGGTGAGATGAGTTTGCTATTCCTAATCCATTCCCACATGTGTTTGATATTTTTGTTTAATTTCTAAACAATTAAATCCATTTTATGTGTTGATTAGGTTAAGGTATGAATTAAGTGGCTTAATTAACCCTTACCTACACCCAAGAATTAACTAAGTAATTATGAGCTAATGAGATGACATAAAACCCACAAGGTATTTAAATTTGTAATGCATCTAATAATGAAAAAGGCCTAATGCAATTTGGCTCACAATTAAAAGTTAATTAAGCTAAGGGGTTTAGCTTAAGTACTTTTAAAACACCTTTTCACATATGTGAATTGGGTTTTAATTTATTTAATTAAACTTAAGCTATTAAACACCCAAGCATCTACCCAAGGTAGATTTATTAAGTTCTGAACTTTTTAAAATTTTTGAAAATTGATTAAATGTATAATTAATGATTTAACCCTTAATTAAGAAAGGATTAAGGGAATAAATTAGGGAAATGCCCCAAAAGTATTCCATAAACCCCTTACTCACTGGATCTGACCTTAATCAAACCTAATCATAGGGTAAATCCACTAATCACACATTTATTACCCTTAATTACATGAAAGGGATAATTAGGGAATGAAATAGAAATTCCCCCAATGAAGTCCTCAATAAATCTCAAGAAAATTAGGGGAGGTAGAGGTCATCCCCTGAAATGAACCCAAAGTTGAGATTAATTGATGACCTAATTAAAGGATAATTAGCTATTAAGAGTCCCAAAGAAACCAAAATTCATAGAAAAGAGTAATTCAAAATCCATTGAATATTATTTTTAAAAAATTCTAGATGAAATTATCTTTTCATAGTATTTTTCCTTTTATTTTTCTAATTTTTATGAAGAGTTATGAATTTTAAAAGTTATATGGACTAATTAGGAATTAATTAGGCATTTAACTAATCCCTACTTAATCTTCAGCTCATGATGGGACGCGTGGCAGTGGCGGTCAGTGCACTTTACATGCGTCGTGCTATGAGGGTGTGACTTAAACATCACATCCCAAATGGTTGGCGACGCTAATATTCATCACCAAGACTCTAAAGGATTCACCCACAATTTTAAAAGGATAATGGATTTACTAAATGTGCTAAATAATCTCAGCTATCCATCTAAGATGTGTGGATGGATAGCTGAGATGAGCCAAGTTCTTCCCTGAGGATCAATGAAGACCATCCATAATCTAAGGGGAAATTCGAGCCTGATCTAGCATGGAATCATACATAAGTCAACCCATACCATCTAAATATAATTACCAACCTATCTAATAGTTGATTTCTCATGCCATGAACATTTTTATCATAAAGGAACAACACCTATCAAGCTAAGTGGTCAAAAAATTTAATACCTCACTAGAGGTGATCATCGGCGCTCGAGCTCGATGAGGTAGGTTCATCTGGTGCAAACAAAGCCCTGATAAAATTTCTAGGCCTTGGGGTTGAGTGGATCAAAGGGTTAGACTAACACCACTTCACTTTGGCTTCAACTTTGATCCAATTGAGCTCTTCCTTTCTGTGGGAACTTCAATCAGAGCTTGGGCAAGTTCGACTTTACCCTCTGATGGAGTGTACAAGGGTAATTGGATGGAGATCAAGTATGGAGAAAGTTGGCTAATGGATTGAGCTCTACTATTTTGCACTGTGCAAAATTGAGAATTAGGGAATTCAAATCCTATCTAAGAAGCTTAAGAATGCTCTGAGGTGGTTGCTCTGGGTTCCTAGGCTCTAATCGATTGTGAGTGTATTCAAATTTCATTGAATTAAGGGGAGTATATCTCCCCCTATGGAAATCGGATGGTCAAACCATCCTTTGCCATTTTGATTCAATTGATGAGATTGGAGAGGTTATTTAGGTGGTTTTGAGTGTGCACATGGTTGGTTTGATCCAAGGAATGGATTGCCAACTTCCTATGTGATGAATTTGAGCTTAAGAGGGAATTTTAAATTTTAATTTGAGGCTGGTTTTGGTCTATGGACCAAATGGCTAACCCAAACCCATTAGTTTTGTTCACCACTCATTAAGTCCCCTTGAGGTTTTAGTGATTGTGAAGATGACCAAAATACCCATGGGTTGCCAAAATGTTCTATGGCCTAGGGTATGGTTATTTTGCTATTTTTTCACTTTGGACATGTTAGGTATGTGGAGAAACTAGGTTTGGCCAAGTTTCAGGATTTGAAATCCATTTGAAAGGGTTTGCTCATGTTGACCCATTTAGGTCAATCAACTTGGGTTGATCGATAGATCAAATCAACAAACCAAGGGTTCACCCAATTTGGTATGACCATTTGAAATGTTTTGGTGGCTTTGGTTTGATTCAATTTGGTATATATGGTTTCGCTATATGATTTCATTTAGGTCAAATGGGTCAAGTTGACCCATTTGACTGTTTGATCTTAAGGTAGGACAAGGGTAGTTTAGGTTAGGTTAGTCATATGGAGTAGATTAGTATCTTTGTTTCCAATCAATTTGGGTTAAGTTCAATTTTGGCTCAACATAACCCTTTAGGTCATTGGTCTAAGAAGTTAGGTTTAGTTGGCCAATTGAGGCTTTAGTCAAGTTTAACATGTGATTTGGAATGAACTTGACCCATTAGTTTGAGTCAATTTGGCTTAGATCAAGTTTTGACACATTTTGAATTTTTATGTCAAGTTAGGTCAACTTGGGTCAAGTGGCCAACTGGGCTAGGTTAGGCTCAAATGTTGGCTTGGTCAAGTTCAAACATAGGTAATTAGTGAACTTAGATCAATGGTTTCAATCAATTTGGCCTAGGGTAGAATTTGGCTATGTTAGGTTTCATTTTGGGCTAAGTTTTGACTTGGTCAACCCTTAGGTTTGACTTTGTTTGACTCAATTTGATTTATTGATCATCCCATGATGATTGTTGATCATGATGAGAGGGATATAAGAGTTTGGTTAAATCCAATTTGGTTTGGATCAAAAGTTGGTTCATATGGGTACTTTAGGTCACTTTGGGTCAAGTGAGCCCAAGTAGGTCAAATGGCTTGGTCAAAGCATGACTTGAAGTTGGTTGATCTTGTATATGGACTTATGATTGAAATATAAATCCATTTACAAGTGGTTTGAAGTCAAATGGGTTTTGATCCATTTGAAAATTTCATATTCAAAGGAAGAATATGAAAGGGTTTTGGGTTTAATTTTTTTGATTTGGGTTTAGATTGTTTGATTGAGGTTTGGATTTGTATATGAGCTCATGGTTGTAGGGCTGATTGAACCATGAGATAAAATCAAGGGGTTAGCTTGATTTGAAAGTAATTTGGCTAAGTTCAAGATTTTGACTTGAAAGGCTTAGATTGGATTTTGAATGGATTTGAGTATGATTTTTGGAATAGGTTTTGATTGTTTGAATTTATATTTTATTTATATATGTGAATATAAATGAGAATGTAAATTCATCATGAGAAAATTCCAAGAATTTGAAAGAGTTTAATCATGAATTAGGTTAAATCCATTAAAAGGAATTTAAAAGATTTAAAGAAATTTTTTAATTTGAAATTTAATTTTTGAATTGGATTTGATTGATTTATAAACATATTTCATTTATATATGAGAATATCAATGAGAATACAAATTAATTTTGAGAAAATCTCATGAGTTTGAGTAGGTTTGATCAAGGTTTAGGTTAAATCCATTAATGGGAAATTAAGGGATTTAAGGGAATTTCAAGGATTTAAAATTTTGAATTTAAGTTTTGCATTTGATTTGAATGATTTTTATTTATATTTCATTTATATATGAGAATATAAATGATAATATAAAAAAGTTTTGAGAAAATCTCTAGGGTTTGAATAGGTTTGGTTACGGTTTAGGATTGATTTTGCCTAAGTCCTTTAATGGGAAATTAAAGGGACTTAAGAAAATTTTTATGAGTTGATTTGGAATTTTGAGTTTGATTTGACGGGTTTGTATTTATATTTTATTTATATATAAGAATATAAATGAGAATATAAATGAGTCATGAGAAAATCTCAAAGATTTGAATAGGTTTGAATCATGATTTTGATTAAGTCTTCTAATGGAAAGTTTAAGGGACTTAAGCAAAATTTGACTGGGAATTTTGATGGCTTTTGATCATGGGTTTCAATCATGAGTTTCAATCATGGATTTCAATCATGGAATTGATTTGACTTTTGAGAAAATAAAATAGAATTGATTTGGAGTTTTGACTTGATGGTAAGAAAAGTGAGGAATGGTTCAAGCTAAGGGTTTTCTTAACACCCCTAAAGCATGACCTATTCCTATGGCTAACTCTTCTAAGTCTTCCAGGGCTAGGTTTGAGTGTCCACCTAATCACTAGACGTGCCTTAAGACTAAGGAACTCTCAAAGTCTAAGAGGAATCCTAAGCTTAAGATGGAGGTGTTGAGAGCTCATCCTAAAAATGAGGTCAACAAAGGGTGCCCAATTGTTGTGGTGTGACTGACGAGGTACACCACACATATTGGTGTTGACCGAAATGATCAACAACACTTTAAGATCACAAGCACTAATAGAAACTATCTATAGTTGACCCAAGGGTGTAGAAGGAATCTAAAGCTTAGTGCAATGTGGCTCTATTTATGTCCAAGACATAAGAGAGAAGCAAAAATCCACTAAGGGATAGAGTGTGAACCTTCCACTAGGGAAGTAGGTTCAAGTCATCCACAAGAGGATGAGAAGTTTGATTTAATTCTCACTGAGGAGAAATCTCCACTAGGGGAGAGGGCTGAATTTAGATTGATTGTTTGGTTTGTTTTGTTTATTTTGAAATTTGTTTGAGTTCTGCTGGGGAAGAAGGTTGAATTTCTTTTAGATTGACTACACTAGGGATAGAGAAGTGAACTTTCCACTAGGGAAGAAAGTTCAAATCATCCATGAGCGAGTAGAGATTGGATTTGTTTCAGATTTTTAGATTTTGATTCAAGGAAAAACCTTGGTTTACGATGGATCGCACTGAGTAGGAGCCATGGAGGCCTAAACTTAACTCAGGTTTACCAATTTAAAGGGAGTAGTCTACCAACCACAAAGTAGGACTATCCAACCAAAGGGGATGCATTTCGCATGCAACAAGTTAAAGAGACTCACATCTTTAACAAAAAGGAACAACTGGGGTGATCGATTATTTTGGGAAATAAATCGAACTTGACCTGGGGCTAACTATTGAGTGAATGTCGCTGGGAGACTTACATAAACTCAAAGATAGTCAAGAATTAGTTTTCATTTTTAATTTGTTTTGATGGGATCCTTCGGTTTGCGATGGATCAAACTAAGAAGGAGCTTGTAGAAGCTTAGACCTATCCAGATCTACTGAACCAAAGAGAGTAGCTTCCCGCCGATGGGAGAAATATCCGATCAAAGGAGTGCCTTTTTTGTTTGCAATGATCATTTCAAGTGAAGAAAGCTCGGGGACTCACATATTCCACTAGAAAAGACCATTGAGGTGTTCAATTGCTTTGGGCAATAAATTGAACCCGACCTAGGGCTGCTCCTTGGTTTGCGACAGTCATGCTGGAAAGAATGTGTCATAGTCTTATATCTTCCAAAGTGGAATGGCTGTTGGGGTAACCTGCTTGTGGAAAAATAGATTGAACCCAACCTAAGGGCGACTATGGAGTGAGTGCTGACCCGGAGATTTATCTTAACTTATGTAGTCAGGCAATTCCTATAGGGAGTTTTGCTGACACTGTTCTAAAGATAGGATGCCTGCTTGGGAGAAGGGGTCCTTCGGTGGTTTGAATCCCTAATCCACAAGAGAAATTTTTGTTTGTTTATTTTAGTTTATTTTATCATGGATCCTATTAGTTGTAGGACCAAACTCAAGGAACTTATAGCCTCATCTTAGATCAACCAAGGAGAATTGCATTCGTTGAACAAATTTTCCAACCACAGGAGTGGCTACTAGGAAAGGGGGACTATCCAATCCAAAAGTAACTCGAGCAGTGTTTAAATGGGGTCATAAGTGACTTGATCCAAATAGAGTGCACGTAGGTGATGGGGCCACTAAGGGGCTTAATCCAACACCCTGGAGAAAATGAAATGGCTAGATATCTACTAATAGGTGTCAACTTAAGGAGAAAGCTCGGGACTCATATCTCGCCAAGAGTGTACAACCGTGAGTCACTAAGAGCATATAACATCAATCAACTTAAGGTGCCCAGGCTAAAATCAACCTAAGAAGAAAGCTGAGGACTTACATCCTCCACAAAATAATCGATAGTTTGTCTTGATCACAAAGCACTGAATCTAAGAAATATATCAAAGTGAATTACCAAAGAAGGACTGGGACTCCACTCAAAATGTCAAGAGGAAGGAGCTTGGGGACTTAATAAACCACAACATAACTCCATCTTGTAGTGAGATGTACTTCTCAAAAAAAGCACCAGGATCATTATCTTAAGAAAAGTCAAAAGAACATGCAGTGAACCACCAAACCTATCATTTACAATATGGGTTAAGGAAGAGTTCGGAAAGAACATGCTTGGGTTTTGAAATAATGCCAACGAATGGCACAAAGAGTTCCTACTGTGAGATATTTTGGTTGTAAAGAGGGATAGGATGCCACTGGGGACTCTTACACCTACCCTAAACATGTCACGAGATATTTGCAGATAAACAAACAACATTTTGAAAGAAGAGAAGTTTGATGAATGGAATCGATTTTGTTCTTTTTATTAATGATTGATTTCAAACATGATTTATTTCATGGGTAATATTTCTTTAAATAGAGCCCATTAATTAGAATCATCGTGTTCCCTTTACAATCAATAAGTCGATAAGATCCTCCTTGGTAGGCCCTCTTATGACATGAGGCCTTCCCAAGTGGGTTCAAATTTGCCTCCCATCTTCGGCGCAAGAATTGGTCTCCTTAGGACAAAGCCAGGCTCCCATACTTGGAAAGACCTAGGACAGACTAGCTTATTGTGAGCTTGAATCATTTTGGCTTTGTACAATCGAGGTTCTGGGACACCCGTAGGCACTTCTCCTCTAAATCTTTGAGCTCTTCTAACTGTAACTTTGCAATTTATTCTGTAGTGATCTTGTTATGCAAAGCTATCCTTAGTGATGGGAGTTTGACTTTTAAAGGAAGAACAGCTTCGGACCCATACACTAACAATATGGGGTAGACTGAGTCAGAGTCTGGTATTTGGTGTGGTAAGCCCACAAGGCTTCAACCAACTGCTTGTTCCACTGTTGTTTATTGTCATCAAGAGTTTTCTTCAGTATCTAGATGAGAGTTTTGTCGAATGCTTCTACTAAGCCATTAGCTCTAGGGTAGTAGATGGTGGAGTATCTCCAATCTATACCGTGTCTTCTGGCAAAGCTTTTAATCTTTGTGCTTTTGAATGCAGTACCATTATCAGATATAATATGTCGAGGCACCCCGAACCTATATATGATATGATTCTTGAAAAATTGAAACACATGTTGAGTTATGACCTCTCTAAGTAGGATGACTTTTGTCCACTTGGAAAAGTAGTCGGTGGCAGCTAAAATGAATCAATGCCCTTAGAAGAAAGAGGATCGATCAGACCCACAATGTTGGTAACCAAACACTCAAATGGCTATGGAGCCAATGTAGGGTGTAGAATTTTGGGTGGCTGGTAGAGGACCACACCGTGCAACTGACACTGATGGCATCTCCTTGCTACATCCAAGCAATTTGTGATCATAGAAGGCCAAAAGTATTTAAGTCTTTTGATCTTCGTCTTCATCTTCGGACTAGATTGATGAGCTCTGTGTAGACTTGAATGTACCTCAATTACAATGCCATGGGCTTCGTGTTTTTCTAAACAACGTAACCACATCTGGTCAAAGGACTGGCGGTACAGGATGCCATCAACAAGAGCATAGGAGAGGGCTCTGTATTTCACCTGATGGGCTTGTGACTTTTCTTAAGGTAGTTTGCCAGTGTTCAAGTAATCTATGAATGGTTGCCTCCAATCCAGCTCCTTATCCATTTTGTCAATGACAACCTCCCCTTCAATAGAAAGTCTCTCGATGAGTTCAAAATCAATATGGGATAAGACTTGTCTATTTTAGACCCTTATTGAAATGTACTCATCTTCCAAACATGCCAACACTTTTGCAAGTTTAGCCAAGGCATCTACTACTGCATTCTTTGCTTGGGGAACCTTGTAGATAGTGACTTTGGGAATTTGGGCCAACAGCTTCATGGTATACTCGTAGTAATGATGAAGCTTGGGCTTTAGGATCTGGTAGGACCCCATGATCTGGTTGATGACCAACTAAGAATCCCCGAAGATGTTGATGGTCTTGACACTGATAGTGATGGCTAACTCAAGACTGGCAATCAATGCCTTGTACTTGGCTTCGTTGTTGGTGTAGGGGTTGGAAAGATAGTATTAGAATCTCATCACATCACGATTTGGAGTTAAAAGAACTATTCTTACCCCTGCCTTTCCTGGGAGAATAGATCGTGGTGCTTCACCTTTAAGAAAAAAAGTAGCATCATCAAAATACATCTCCCAATGGCGGTTGTCGACCTCCCCTAAGTTCATGATTTGTTCATCGGCGAGATCGTCACTAAGTGGAGAATCAGCAGGAAGTGGTGTGCTACTAAGAAATCCATCAGTGCTTATCCTTTTACCGCATAGAGGGGTATGAATGTGATATCAAACTATGAGAGTATCATAGACCAATGAGCTAAATGTCCGGAAAGCATTGGCCATGTCATGAGGTACTGCAGTGGATTTATTTGAGAGATCAAGTTCACATTATGAGAAAGCATGTAGTGTCGTAGCTTTTGAGATGCAAAGATCAAAGCTAGATAATGTTTCTTAATAGGTGGATAGTTTGCTTCACCAGGGATAAGACGATGGTTGAGGTAGTAGAGAGCACTCTCCTTCCCTTTATCATTGGTTTGGGACAACAGAGGGTCGAGGGAGTCATCCAATGCAGCAGTGTAAAGGATGAGTGGCTTGCCCAGGATAGGGGCTACTAGAACTGGTAGCTTTGCCAAGTACTCTTTGATGTCTTTGAATAAGTGCTAGCACTTGTCATCTCACTTGAACCTGGAATCCTTTTTGACAAGTGCAGAGAATGGTTTGCATCTCCCTGATAAGTTTGAGATAAATCATCTTAGATATGTCAGCCATCCATGAATTGATCTGAGTTGAGTTAAACTCTTAGGAAGTGGCAATTCTAAGATAGCTTTGATCTTTTCAGGATCTATTTTTATTCCCTGATGTCGAACAACAAACCAATGGAATTTCCTTGAAGTGACTCTGAATGCACACTTCAGGGGATTCATTTTGAGGTTATATTGTCTTAACCGTTCAAAAACTACTCTCAAGTTAAAGAGGTGGTCTTCCTTTTCTCTGCTCTTGACTATGAGATCATCAACGTAGCACTCAACCTGATGATGGATGAGTTCATTGAAGATCTGAGTCATGGCCCGGTATGTAGAACTAGCATTTTTAAGGTTGAAAGGCATGACCCTATAACAAAAAATTTTGATCGGGGTTCAAAAAGTAGTGTTTCTTTCATCTTCAAGAGACATCTTGATTTGGTTATAGCCAGATGATCCATCCATGAAAGAGAAGACTGCATGAGATGAGGCAATGTCCACCATTAATTTTGGTATAGGAAGAGGAAACTCATCCTTAGGGAATTATTTAAGTCCCTAAAATCAACGCAAATGTGAATTTGGTTATTCTTCTTTATAACTGGGACGACACTAGCTAACTAGGTAGGATATTTTTCTTCCCTGATGAAACCAGTATCAATCAGTTTCTTGACTTTAGAAATGACCTTTTGTTCAATTTCTAATCGTATACGTCTAGGAGCTTGCTTAATAGAGGTAACGTTAGGGTCAATTGCTAGCTTGTGGACTATGTTAGGAGATAATCCGGGCATCTCTTCATAACTCCATGGGAAGCTATCTTTAAACTCAGTCAATAGCCTAACTAAGTCATTAGTTTCTTCTTCATTCAGCAATGAACTGATGTAAGTCGGACAAGGATTTTCTGCTGTCCTAAGGTTGATTTCTTTAAGCATGTCGATTGTTGAATGAATATCCTCCTTAAACTCTACGGTGCCTTTTTGACTTGGAGATCATCTGGATCATCTGAAGTTTCTAAAAACACATTCTCATAAGAGTTGGGGATGTGTGAGAAGAAACCTATCAGATTCCAAATGATTGGTACCAACTAGACAATAATTGTTGTCATCGACTGGACCCACTATACCTTATCCTAGTCCTGCTCTTGATTGTGCTTCCCTGCTTGTATTGCTCCATAACTTCTCAAAGTACTCTGACATGTGCTTGGACCATGTGTGGGAACCAAACCTTTCTGTAGAAGATTTTGAACACAAGGAAGTAAAAATCAAAAGATAATTCCATTAATTCTTTAAAAGTATCCTCCTCAAGTCCTACATCAAGCACTAGACTTGAGGATGATGAACCCAAAAAGAACCTCTTCTGCCTCATATCACTAGAGGACTTGGGAACTTCTTTAACTACTAAACCTTCAACTTTTTGAGATGTAAGTGAGGTAAGAGCTAAGGTGCCCAACTGCTGCCTAATAGTTTCACACAAACTAGATTTGAACACTTTGCTTTGCTTGGAGGCCTGGTCTTCATCTCTATCTGAGTCAAAAGTCACCTCCAATGGAACCCACTGAGAGGAGTTGACTGGTATACTAATCACATTAGACTCATCCTCTAAGCTAGATTCCATGTCTATGTGGATAGTTATGAAATGACATGACCTTTGTTGGTCAAGGCCAACTAGGGTCTCCCACCTCAAACCTCACTGGTAGAGGTTGAGCTATCCTATGCACATATCCATATGATGGAATAAATTATGGGTGGAATGTGATATGCGAATCTATTTCTTATTCAACTCCCCTTTCTTGTGTACTTGGACTTTCCTTTTTCTTTTCATTTTCTTTTATTTTTTCTTTTTTTTTCATTTCTTTTTCTTTTGATTTTTCATTTAAATTTTATCCAAGTTTACAAGAAGGGTGTGTTGAGGAAGATAGTAGGTCACATTCTCATAAATCTCAACCTCTCTAACTGAAAATGGCTTTTCATCCCCGTTGATATTGTATTCAATTCCATCTTTTTTGAACTTGATGCACTGATGAAGGAAGGACAGAATGATCTTATTCTGATGTATCCAAAGCCTACCAAGAAAAGTAGTGAATGACGTATCGAATCAATGATGTAGAACTTGGCTTCAGTATTCTAGTCACTTATCTCCAGAAGCAACACTATGGATCCTAAAGCCCCTTCGCCTTGATTATTGAATCCTCTCAACATCATCTAGTCTCCTCGGAGTGTGGAGATGTCGATCCTCAAATAGGCAAGGGTCTTTAGACTCATAATGTTCACTGATGCACCTGAATCCATGAGAGCTCTAGCATGTTTGAACATGTCCATGTCGATTGTGATAAAGAGGGGATGGTTTTGCTCCAAGGCCCCCAGAAGAAGGTCTTCATCTGTGAAGGTGATCCCTTGGGCTTCTTTTGCATAATGTGCTTCCTCACCTATAGCGGTCAGCTGAGCTAAGCATATTTTAGGATCAAGGAGGGCCTTGATTAGTGACTCCCTCATCTATTTGGATAAGACAAAGGCATCATATGTTCTTAGCTGAGATGACAACTTTCTTAGATGTGAAAGGACATTATAGTCCACCTTGGACTGGTCTTCCACAAGCATATCCAAAGGTGGAGCGTCCTGTGGATGGGCTTCCCGATCTTCAGTACCAATGACTTGTTTCCCTTTATCTAGAGGTGCTACCCTAGAAGGTAGAACATTTCCACTATGAAGGTTGACTTCAACAATCTCTTGAGGCAAGGTGGTGGAAGATTCTACCTACACATCAGGCTCACCTACAGCTTCTCCTACGAGATCTTCAAAATTGGATGATTCGAAGTCTATCTCAAGAGGTGAACTCATAGTATTCATAGTTGGAAAGTCTAACTATGAATCAGAAAGAGGAAGATTAGAATTTTATAGCTAATTAGACTTGAAGAGTTATCATTAGAAATATAAGAAGAGAACTCATCAGAAGAGACACATATATAATTCAAATCAGCTTTATTCTTCAATTGATTGGAAGTGTTTGGGGGTACAAAGTAGAAGTAAAGTAGGGTGAGTGGGGTAATGGATTTGATGCCCTTATCCACATATAAGAGTTCTACTAGTAAAAGAAAAATGAAAAAATGGTAGAAGTCGGCAGGAAAGTCAGAATCATCTGGAGGGTGGACACAATGGTCGAGGGCTATCATGGGCCAACACATGCTACTCATCACTCAGCTCTTCTAGAGAGAGGCAACTTGCAAACCTTCCTTGGTGTTAGAGGTCTGAGCTAACTCAGGCATCTTCAAGGAAAGTTTCTTGATCTTCTGAATTATTTCCTAAGAGGTTTTAGACAAAGAAATGTCCCAACCTTCTTTGGTTATGGTAGGATCACTTGTATCCCTAAGGATTACCCTAATAGAACTGGAAGGTTGTTCCACAAGGTATTCCTTTGGGATAACTACAAAGACCTCTTGAAATTGTGTTCAAGCCCTTGAATGTGAAGCAATCCTCCACCTGGCTGGCATACGGGTGGTAAGGGCAAAAGTTTGGATCATGACTTTGTCTAGTTCCTCCGCCTCCTAGTTCTGTAGTTGAAAATCGGCTTCTTTAAGAGATTCTTAAAGATCTTCATGATTAACTCCCTCTTAAAAGAATAAGGTTTGTTGAACTTATCTAAAAGAATAGGTGGAAATACCACCGGAGAAATGCCGCTATCAGGTGTTATCGAGCGGCTAGCCATGGAGGCTGAAGGGAGGCCAGTATGGCTACCTCGGTGGTGGAAAAGGAGGTGGAGGATGCTGAGGTTGTGGTATCTCGGACTGATCTCTAGCTGGCTGCTACCCCTTGTTAACCACTGCTACTGGTCCTAGCTTCTTTTCATAAATCTTTTGCAGCTTCTTCTTAGGCAACTGATCTTGAAAAGGCAACTGTTTGGCCTCTCTTTGTAGATTAGACTCCTTATGATTAGCTTCTCAAATGTCCTAATATTGAAGCCTTTAAGCATGAAGGCGAACGGGCCATGGATATTCTTCAAGAGAATCTCAATGGCATGTTGATCAGACAGCTTCAGTTTACACTTCATACTCAAGTTATACCATCGAAGAATATAATCAACAAGTGACTCACCGGGGTGCTGTTGTGCTACAACGAGATCACCTATAGTACCCCATTGCTGAGCTCCTACAAACCTCTTGATGAAGAGTTCTCTAACTTAGCAAATGTCTTAGCTGAATCATTGGGTAGTTCAACATACCAATCAAAAGCAATACTTGCTAGGCTACTGATAAAGAGTCCAAAGAGTAAAGTACCGCTGCCACCTGTGTTGTAACAACTATCCTTGAAGTGAGCTATATGCTGACTCAGATTCCCACTGCCATCGAAGCTCTTAAAGGAAGGAGACACAAAACCCTTGGGATACTGGATAACATCAAATTCCTCTGGGTAGGGTCTACCCTTGGGAACTGATGATCCTCCCTGGGCTTGAGCCAAAGCTTCCTTCACCTGCTACTCAACCATGGATTTTAGATCATTTTCTTGTATGGAGGTACTTTCCACTACCTTCCTATATAGGCTAGTGCTACCTTGGTCAATGGGAGATATAGTCTTTGCTGGGTCCAAGACATGCACTAACTCAAGTGACCGACATCAGTAATAGGATGAACTGAGGGCTTTGCTCAAGCAATACCGACATAAAGTCTTATAACTGATGTGCCATCTTAGCAATCTACTCGTCCTTCTACCACAACAGAAGTCAGAGGTGTTGGACTGATTCTACAGTATCCTCCTGATCAACCTCATCACCTTCCATGGCTTGTTGTTCCCTAAGGAGATATCCTCTAGTGTCGACCATGCAGACTCCAGCTGAATCTCCTAACAAGTCATCCTCGTCAGCGTTGAAACTAACATTCTCCTCATCTGACCAAGCGTCCCCCAATATCTCCTTCTTCTCCATGAAATAATGTGCAACTATCTCATCTAAAGAATGGTCCATCTAAGCAGTTATAAACAGTTTTGGCTGACCCATATGATCGCTATCATGCACTGAGAGGCATTAGACCTATCCTGTCACATTGGAGTCAATCCTGTGCAGACTATACTCACTAGATGAATGATACTCCTAATTGATACTAATTGTGATAGGAGTAATAATGCTAGGATGATCCTCTACCATTGCGCAACTAAACCCATCTAGAATATCTATGATAACGCCACCATCTCCGCATGTGGAGTTGGTGAAGGAATGACCACGATGCTCCGTGGTCCACTCTTCCGCACCATCCCGTCGAAAGGAGATTCGCCTTACCACAATGGGTAGAGGGTAGATCCCTGGCCATACCGATCACCAAGTTGCATTTTGATGTGGCCTTCATGGCCTTATGGAATGGGAGATGAAACCGCATAAGGATGACTCAGAGTGGTGGGGTGGAAACACCATCGACTCGCACCAGAATTGCCTCCGTGGTGGCGGTCCTGTGAGAAGAATACTATCATGATAACGCGCTAAGCTAGGAAATAAAATAAAATAAAATAAACAAAACTTAAACTTAAATCTAAAATAAACTAAACATAAACCTAAACCTAATCTAAATAAAATAAAATAAACTAAAAAAAATTTGAAAAATAAACCTATAATAAAAACTTAAAACCTAAACCTAAAAAAATAAAATAAAAATCTTAACCTAAACCTAAAAATAAAAAATAAAACCTAAACTTAAAAAATAAAATAAAAACAAAACTAAACTAAAAAATAAACCTAAACCCTAAAAACCCTTAACCCTAAACCCTCAAAACCCTAAACCTTAAAGCTTAAACACTAAACCCTAAATCCTAAACCTTGATCACTAACCCTAAACCTTAAAACCCTAAACCCTAAATACCTAAACCATAAATCATAACCCTAAACCCTAAACCCTAAAAGCATAAACCCTAAAACCATAAACCCTAAACCCCAATACTTATACCCTAAACCTAAACCTAAAGTAACTAAATAAATTAAAAAAATAAACTAAAAACCTATAACCTAATAAACCTAAACCGTAAGAATGGGTAGAACCTTGATGGTAGGAATATCACCATCAACCATGCTCAGTCTAGATTTGGCGGTGCAGAAGAAGGCAGAAGTGGCGATTATCATAGTGGTGGTGGGGGATCTGGAGGTGCTACTGGATATGGTGGTGGTGGTCGGAGCAGTGGTGAGTATGGAGGCGGGAGGAGGGATAGAGGTTACAGTCGTTGGGGTGGAGGGAGAGATCTGGGATATGATGGTGGATCCCACTACTCGAGAGGTCGGGGTGGTTCAGATGGGAACTAGAAACAAGAATGATGACCATCTACTTGTGGAACTATGTCTAAAGAGACGATTCTAGTTATCTAGGGTTTTTGTTTTGCTCTATACGTGCTCATGTTTTATCTATGTCATTGCTTGTGTCTTAGAAAACTTGGTGTGTCACTTGGTTGATGAAATTGAAGAAAAAAATATTGAATCTGAATTTATTCTATGTTAAAAAGAACCAACAAACCTTAAACACTAAACTAAAACCTGAACCCTAAACCTAAAACCTAAACCCTAAACTCTATACCCTAAAAACCTTAAACCATAAACCCTAAACCCTAGACCCTAAATAAAACCTATTCTTAAACCCCTAAACCTAAAACCCTAAACCAATAACTTAAAACTAAAACCAAACCTAAACCTAAACTTTAAACTATAAACCCAAACCTAGTTCTAAACCTCAACCCTACCTTAAACTAAAAACTAACTAAACCTAAAGTCCAAACCTTAAACTATAAACTTATACTAAATCCAGAACCTAAACCCTAAAACCTAAACCTAAAGTTTAAAGACTAAACCAACTAAACCCTAAACTAAACTAAAACCTAAATCTTAAGACCTTAAATAGCAAAGCCCTAAACCCTAAACCCTAAACCATAGACCCTAAAATCCTAAAAACCTAAACCTAAACTAAATAAAACCAAAAAACAAAATAAATAAAAAAACTTTAACCTAAATAAAATAAAAAATAAAATAAAGTAAAAACCTAAACTAATATGTAAACCGAAGCCTAAAAATAAAATAAAATAAAATAATAAAAATAAACTAAAATTAATTAAATAATAACCTAAACTAAACAAAAAATAAAATAAAACTAAGAATAAAAGACTAAATAAAATAAAAATAAACATAAAATAAAACTAAAATAAACCTAAAATAAAATAAAATTAAAATTAAATAAAAACCAAAACCTAAAAAATAAACTTAAAAATAAAACTTAAATATAAATAAGAAATAAAACTGAAACCCTAAATTATATAAAAAAACCTTAACCAAAAATAAAAATAAACCTAAACCTAAACTAAAATAAACTAAAATAAAATAAATAAAATATAAACTTAAACTAAAGTAAAACTCTAACTAAAACCTTAACCTTCTGATTTACTTAGTTTAAAAAAAACCTGAGCTAACTTTAAACCATAAACCCTAAACCCTAAAACTAACCTTAAACCCTAAACCCTAAGCCCTAATCCTTAAAACTCTAAACCTTATACCCTAAACCCCAAACCCTAAACCCCAAACCCTAAACCCTAAACCATATATCCTAAAAACCTGAAAACCTCAACCTAAACTAAATAAAATAAAGTAATAAAATAAAATAAAAACCTAAACTATAACCTAAACTTAAACCTAAACCTAAACCTAAACGTAAATATAAGTTAAAATAATAAATAAAAACTAAACTAAAATAAAATAAATAAAAACCTAAACTAAACTAAAAAAAATAAAATAAACCTAAAAATAAAAAACCTAATAAAATAAAAATAAAACATAAAAATAACAAAATAAACCTAAAATAAAATATAATAACAACTAAATAAAAACTTAAACCTAAAAAAAGAACCTAAAAATAAATAAAAAATAAAACCTAAACCCTAAAAAAAAAAACTAAACCCAAAACAAATAAAATAAAATAAACCTAAACCAAAACTAAAATAAACTAAACTAAAATAAATAAAACCTAAACCTAAACCAAAACTAAACAATTAAAATAAAAACTAAAAATAAACCTAAATCTAAACTAAAAAATAAAACCTAAAAATAATCCTAAAATAAAAATCTAAAACATAAATTTAAAAAAATAAAATAAAAACTTCAACCTAAACCTAAACATAAAAAATAGAACTTAAACCTAAAAAATAAACAAAAAATAAAACTTAACTAAAAATAAGCATAAACCTAAACCTAAAAAATAAACTAAAACAAAAAACATAAACTAAAATAAATAAACTAAATAAAATGAAAATAAAAAATAAACATAAATAAATAAAATAAAATAAACTAAAAAATAAAAAATAAACTAATTAAATTAAATAAACTAAATAAACCTAAACTTATTAGTTTACTTAATTTTTTTAAGAAATACCCTAAACTCTCAACCCTAAACCCTAAATCCTAAATCCTAAATAAACCCTAAACCCTAAAATTAACCCTAAACCCTAAACTCTAAACCTACAACCCTCAACCTTAAACCCTCTATCCTAAACCTTAAAAAACCACAAACCTTAAATCCTAAACCAAAAACACAAAACCCAAAACCCTAAACCCTAAAACCTACAACCCTAAACGCTAAACCCTAAACCCCAAACCTAAAGCCTTAAATCCTAAACCCTAAACCCTAAATCCTAAACCCTAAACCCTAAACCCTAAAAACCTAAAAACTGAAACCTAAACTAAATAAAACCAAAAAAAATAAAATAACTAAAAAAACCTAAACATAAATAAAATCAAACCCAAAACTAAAGCCTAAACCTAAACCTAAACCAAAACGTAAAAATTAAATAAAATAAAAAACAAATACTAAACTAAAATTAAATAAAATAAAAACTTAAACTAAACTAAAAAACAAAATAAACCTAAAATTAAACACCTAAATAAAATAAAAACTAAACATAAAATAAAAATAAAATTAACTTAAAATAAAATAAAATAAAAACTAAATAAAACCTAAACCTAAAAATCAAACCTAAAAATAAATAAAAAATAAAACCTAAACCCTAAACAAAAAAAAACCTAAACCTAAAATAAACAAAATAAAATAAAGTTAAACTTGAACTACAATAAAATGAAATAAATTAAATAAACCCTAAACTTAAACTAAAAATAAACTAAACCTAAACCCTAAACTAAATAAAATAAAATAAACTAAAAATAAACCTAAACCTAAACTAAAATATTAAACCTATAAATAAACTTAAAATAAAAACTTAAAACCTAAACCTTAAAAAATAAAATAAAAACTTCAACCTAAACTTAAAAATAAAAAAATAACCTAAACCTAAAAAATAAAATAAAAATAAAACTGAACAAAAAATAAGCATAAATCTATACCTGAAAAATAAATTAAAATAGAAAACCTAAACTAAAATAAATAAACCTAAAATAAATAAACTAAACTAAATAAAAATATGAAATATACTTAAATAAAAAAATAATATAAACTAAAATAAATAAGAAATAAACTAAATAAATTAAATAATCCTAAACTTAATGGTTTACTTAATTTTATTTTAAAAAACCACCCTAAACCCTAAACCCTAAGCACAAAACCCTAAATCCTAAGCCATAAACCCTAAACCCTAAACTCTAAGCCTATAACCCTAAACCAAAAAATACCCCAAACACTAAACCCTAAGCCCTAAACTCTAAAACCTAAAAGCCTAAACCCCAAACCCTAAACCCCATACCCTAAACCCTAAACCCTATACCCTAAACCCTAAAATATAAAAACCTAAAAACCTAAACCTAAACTAAATAAAATTGAAAAATAAAATAAACAAAAAAACATAAACCTATATAAAATAAAAACCTAAACTAAAACATAAACCTAAACTAAATGCGAAAATAAAATTTTTAAAAAATTATAAACTAAAATAAATTAAAAAAAACCTAAACTAAACTAAAATAAATAAAATAAACCTAAAATAAAATAAAATAAAAACTAAATAAAAACCTAATCCTAAAAATTAAATATAAAAATAAAACCTAAAAATACATAAAAAATAAAACCTAAACCCTTAAACAAAAAAAAAACTAAACCTAATATAAACATAAACTTAAACAAAAATATACTAAATTAAAATAAATAAAACCTAGATGTAAACCCAAAATAAATTGAACCTAATCCATAAACTAAATCGAATAAAATAAATTAAAAATAAACTTAAACCTAACTTAAAAAATCAAACCTAAAAATAAACCTAAAATAAAAACCTAAAAACCTAAACCTAAAAAAATATAATCAAAACCTAAACATAAACATTAAAATAAAAAATAAAACCTAAACCTAAAAAATAAAAACCCAAAACATTAAACCCTAAACCCTAAATACTAAACTCTAAACCCTAAACCCTAAACCCTAAAACTAACCCTAAACCCTAAACCCTAAACCCTAAACTTATAACCCTAAACCCTAAATGCTAAAAAACCTTAAACCCAAAACCCAAAATCCTAAACCCTAAACCCTAAACATAAAACCCAATACGTAAACCTAAAAAAATAAAATAAGAACCGAAACCAAAATCTAAAAGCAAAAAATAAAACCTAAACCTAAAAAAACTAAAAATAAAACTAAACTAGAAAATAAACATAAACCTAAACCTAAACCTAAAAAGTAAACTAAAATAAAAAACCTAAATTAAAATAAATAAACTAGACTAAATAAAATAAAAAATAAACCTAAATAAATATAAATAACAAAATAAACTAAAATAAATAAAATAAATAAATCAAACCATCGATTACTTAATTTAAAACCCTAAACCCTAAACCTAACCTAAACTAAACCCTAAACCTAAACCTAACTCCTAAACCATAACCAACCCTAACTTAAACCATAACAACCTAAACATACAACCCTAAACCCTGAACCATAATAAACCCTAAACCCAAAATCCTAAATTAAAAAATTAAAAAAAGAAAAAGAAAAAACCTAAACCTAAAACTAACCCTAAACCCTAAACTTATAACTCTAAACCCTAAATCCTAAACCCTAAATCCTAAACTAAACTAAACTTAAACCCTAAACTTAAACTAAAACCTATAACCTCTAAACCCTAAACCCCAAACCCTAAACCCTAAACCCTAAACCTTAAACTCTTAAAACCTAAAAATCTAGACCTAAATTAAATAAAACATAAAAATAAAATAAATAAATAAACTTAAATCTAAATAAAATATAAAAATAAAATAAAATATAATAAACAAAACCTAAACTAAACTCAAAAATAAAATAAATGCAAAAATAAAAAACTTAAATAAAATATAAACTAAACATAAAATAAAAATAAAATAAACCTAAAATAAAATAAAATAAAAACTAAATAAAAACCTAAAACTAAAAAATAAACCTAAAAATAAAACTTAAAAAAAATAAAAAGTAAAACCTAAACCCTAAACTAAAGAAAAATAAAATTAACTTAAACCTACACTAAAATAAACCAAACTAAAATAAATAAAACCTAAAACTAAACCTAAAAATAAAAAATAAAACTTAAACCTAAAAAAAGAAAATAAAAATATAACTAAAAATAAAAAATAAAGATAAAGCTAAACCTAAACCAAAAAAAATAAACTAAAATAATAAACCTAAACTAAATAAAAGTAAAAAAGTAAACCTAAATAAAAATAAAAAATAAAATAAACTAAAATAAATAAAAAAATAAACTAAATAAACCTAAACCTATTAGTTTACTTAATTTTTTTTTATATACGAAACCTAAAGCCCTAAATCCTAAACCCTAAACCCTAAATCCTAAAACAAACCCTAAACCCTAAACCCTAAACCCTAACCCTAAACCCTACATAATATAAACCTAAAATAAAGTAAATTAAAAATAAAAGAAATACCTAAACTTAAATAATAAACCTAAAAATTAAACCTTAAACTAAAAAAAAATAAAACCTAAACCCTGAACTTAAAGAAAAAAAACCTAAACCTAAAATAAATAAAAAAATAATCCTAAACCCAAACTAAAATAAACTAAATTAAAATAAATAACACCTAAACCTAAACTTAAAATAAACTAAACCTAAACCCTAAACTAAATAAAATTAAATAAACTAAAAATAAACCAAAACCAAAATAAAAAAAAATTAAGCATAAAAATAAACCTAAAATAAAAAACTTAAACCTAAACCTAAATAAAAAAATAAAAAACTAAACCTAAACCAATAAATAAAATAAAATAAATATAAAAACTAAACTTAACCTAAAATAAAAAAAATTAAACCTAAAATAAAATAAAATGAAAACTAAATAAAAACCTAAACTTAATAAAAAATCTAAAAATAAAACCAAAAATTAAAAAAATTAAAAATAAACCCAAAAATAAAATAAAAAACTAAACCTAAAATAAAAATAAAATAAACCTAAACCTAAACTAAAATGAACTAAACTAAAATAAATAAAACATATACCTAAACCAAAAATAAACTAAACCTAAACCCAAACTAAATAAAAAAATAAACTAAAAATAAACCTAAACCTAAACCAAAATAAACCCAAAAAATAAACCTAAATTAAAGACCTAAAACCTAAACCTAAAAAAATAAAATAAAAACATAAACCTAAACCTAAAAATAAAAAAATAAAACCTAAACCTAAAAAATAAAATAAAAATAAAACTAAACTAAAAAAATAATCATAAACCTAAACCTAAACCTAAACTAAAATAAATAAACCTAAAATAAATAAACTAAACTAAATAAAAATAAAAAACAAAGTTAAAAAAATAAACAATAAAATAAACTAAAATAATTAAAAAACTAGATAAACATAAACATACCAGTTTACTTAATTAAAAAAGAAACCCTATACACTAAACCCTAAACCGTAAAAAACCCTAAACCCTAAACCTTAAATCCTAAATAAAAAAATAAAAATAAAAAAATTGTCACCCCAAACCCTAAACTCTTAACCCTAAACCCTAAACCTACAACCCTAAACCCTAAACCATAAACCCTAAAATCCTAAACCATAAACCTTAAATCCTAAACCCTAAACCCTAAACCCTAAACCCTAAACCCTAAAACTCAAAACCCTAAACCTTGAACCCTAAAACCTATAACCATAAACCATAAACCCTAAAAACCTAAAAACTTAAAAACTTAATCATAAACTAAGTAAAACATAAAAATAAAATAAATAAATAAACTTAAACCTAAGAAAAATAAAAAATAAAAAGCTAAACTAAAACCTAAACCTAAACCAAAAAATAAAATAAGATAAAAAATAAAAACTAAATTAAAATTTTAAAAAAAAACTAAACAAAATTAAAAAATAAAATTAACCTAAAAATAAAAAACTTAAATAAAATAAAACCTAAATGTAAAATAAAAATAAATAAAGCTAAAATAAAATAAAATAAAAACTAAATAAAAACTGAAACCTAAAAAATAAACCTAAGAATAAAACCTAAATCCTAAACTTAAAAAAACTAAAACAACTAAATAAAATAAATGTAAACTTATACTAAAATAAACTAAACTAAAATAAATAAAACCTTTAATAAACTAAACCTAAATCCTAAACTAAAAAAAATAAAATAAACTAAAAGTAAAGCTAAACTAAAATAAAAAAAAAAAATAAACCTAAAATAAAACCATAAAACCAAAACTTGAAAAATAAAATAAAACTAAAACTAAACTAAAAAATAAATAAAAACCTAAACCTTAACCCATAAAATAATCTAAAATAAAAAATGTAAATTAAAATAAATAAACCTAAAATAAATAAATTAAACTAAATAAAAATAAAAAATAAACCTGAATAAAAATAAAAAATAAAATAAATTAGAAAAATAAAAAATAAACTAAATAAACCAAAACCTATAGGTTTACTTAATTTTTAAAAAAATCCTAAACCCTAAACCCTAAACTAACACTAAACCCTTAAACCAAAAACCTTAAACACTAAACTAAATCCTATCTCTGAACCTGAACCTAAACCTAAACCAATTCAAATCATTTGAGCATCTTCTCTCTCTTCCATTTTTTAGTGCTCTGGCGAATTTTGTTTGCCCTATGGAGGTGCATCTCCTTTGTGGCTTTTCCTGTGTGTAGTTCATCTGGGGATTCCATTTTGATGGCTTTGCTCAGCTTTAGGCTTCTCATTGCATGTGATGCGGTTGACCATGGTTGTGGTTTCTACTTCCCCATTAAGGTTTCTGACTCCTTGGGGGTCTCTGGATTAAATCCTTTGTTGACTTTGAAATATTTCAAGGTTGTTCTTGCTAGGAAGGCCAATTCTGCTGGTGAGTCTCTCGAGCATATCTCTATCTCCTTCCGAGGTGTACCCATAATATGTGTTCTGATTCAATTATGGAAAGGCTTGCAAAACCCTTTGTATTCACATTGGTGTAGGGTTGCAATTACATATTCCACTACCAGCAAAAAGAAGGAGTGGGAAACATCAAGGCCATCATTTCCAACATACCTCTTATAGCACCTTATCTAATGACGATCATCACATGAACCTGCATAAAACTTCAAACAATAAATATGACCTCCAAACACCCAACATTCAAAGATATTAAGCTTAGTATAACAGATAAGGAGGTAAACCATCAGGATATCATTAGACCAGAGGGAGCACCACCAAAGCCACCACCAAGAATTGATAACACAGTTACTAAGAGAAAACCTCAAACGGGAAAAGCAAGAACCGAGACCAAACAAAGGCAAAAGGAAGCACATAGTTGATAAGGTCATCCATTAATAGAACATTCAAAGATCCGTAAGCAATAATACCTAGTAATACTACAAAAGAAAAATGTTAGGTAGCAAGGTAAAATCAAACAGAAAGTGGAGAGGTTCATCCACATCCCATAACTAAAATCCCACAGTAGAAACCAGAAGAGAAGAATGGGAAAGTAAGCAGTCAGTTCCAAACATAGACTCAAAAAGATTAAGAAAATTATAACCAAGTAAATACTCTTTTAACCAACCAAGCCACTTAGAGCAACCAATCCAAGCAGCCAGCAAGGCAGGCCACCCTTTAGTCCACCAAGATAGCCAGGGATTCAAAACATCAAATTTAGAAGCATCAGTATGTAAGATAGAAGTAGTCATCCAATCAAAAACATTGAAAATAACACAAGGAAAAGTCGTAGGCAGAACTGATGAGTCCAAATCTAAGGAATGGAGAATCTTGTTCAAACAGCTAGAGACAGCAGCCAAAGATAGAAAAAGAAAAATCCCTTTAGGATAAAAAACAATCTAACAAATAGAAACAACAACAAAAAGGAACCCAAACACAGTCATCATCACCCAAGTCCAAAAAACATCCAACAAGTAGTTTTCAACTTTCCAATTCATAACGTAAATAAAAAACAATACCTCAGTTTTACAAGAGGTGCACCCAATATTCAAAAGATATAACAATCCAGTAGCATCCAACATCACACTCATCTAAAGCAGCCGTAAAGTAAGGGTAAGTAGCTGCAAGAAAATAAATCTCCAAGCAACAATAAAAAAAATAAAGAGCCCGCAAGGCCACACAATCGCTCTTAGCAGTAGGAGCTAAATCCACAAAAAGTTTCCAATAGCTACCTTCAGATGAGCAAGCCCCAACCAAGAAATCCATACCCTAGATAAGAGCATGTGGGAAGGGTGAGACTCATGATAGAAAGGACCACCAGAAACACCTGGAAAAGCCATCCTAATCTGCAAACAACAAAGCGACAGGACAACCAGCCACAGTAGAAAGGTAACAAATCCATCATGAGCAACACCTAGAAAGGTAAAAAACCCACAGCCAGGCAACACCAGCAACCAGTCAACCATAAATTCCTAAACGAACAAACTAGATTATAGAGAGATCCAACCAATAAAGAGAACCACACCAACCAAAAGATAGGCAAAATCCAACAGCCTCCACTGACTGTAAACACCTCTACCAAAGTGGGAGAGAAGATAAAGCAAAAAAATAAATACTATAGTAAAAATCCAATAAATGGAAAGACAACCCCAACCCATCCAAAGAATGGGAAGAACTCAAACTAAAGATTAAAAATATATTTAGGTGAAGAAAAAACTCAAGACCAAGCTAGTAAAGGAGAAAATAAATACTAATCAAAAACACCAACTTGGAAGCCCCAAAGGTGGAAAGAAGTGCTAAAAGCTTCTAAGATAAGGCAATCCAGATTTCTCTAGATTCACAAGACCCCTTAAAAGGAAAGGTATGTCATCATCAGAAAACATTTGTAAAAAAGAAGACTTGGCCCCCAAATTAGCATGAAAGTCAGCACAAGAGTTGGCTTCCCTATAAATATAATAAATTTGAAAATCTAGGATAGCAAGAAGCCTCCTAGTATGATTAAGTAAATAATACACTTTAGCATTACCATGAGCATCAGATTTGAGTAATCTAAAAGAAGGAGAGCATCCACTTCAAACCAAATCTTATTAAAACCTTGTTGTAAAAAATGGAATTTCCATGATAAATGCCTTTAAGTTCAGCAAATAAAACATAACAAGGCTCTAAAGGGGCAGCAAAAGCAGAGATAACCATGCTAATGTGATCTCTCAAAATCCCACCACAGCCATAGTATCCATTAGAAACTGAGCCATCAGTGTTAACCTTAATGTAATTATAATTAGGTTTAATCTAGTATATAAATTTTTGGGTAAGAGAAACATTACATGGAGGAAAGTTAATCCCAAATTTTAATGCCATAGAATTGTACCCTTTAAAATTGGAGTGAGTAAAAAGATTGGCTTTGAAAAGAGGCAAAATTTTATTTTTGGATCTAGCAATGATACGATTACAATTCACAATAATATTATGATGCTTTGCATCATTTCTATCCAACCAAATATACTAAAGACTAGTAATAGATAAAACAGTTTTAACATGACCCTTAGAAGTATAAGAGAAACATGCTTGAAGGAGTTGCATAATAGAAAATGAACGATTAAAATGGAAAGTATTAAAAATATTATCATATTAATTCCATATTCTAGCAGCAATAGGGCCATTCACAAAAACATGATCCTTACTTTCAATGTGATAGCGATAGTGACATTTAGAGGGGAGATGGAAACCTTTTTTCAAAAGAGTAGCATCCACAGGGATATAATGCTTTAGAATGCACCATGTTAAAGTCGAGAATGAAGTAGGGACACTAATATTCTGGATTTTAGTATAAACTAAGGACTCTTGATATTTAAATCTAATAAAATGCCAAACATCCTTAAAAACAAAATCTCCATAAGAAGAATTTTTTAAAAGAATTTGGTCGGGTTCATTTGGGAAATGATAACTTTTAAGTATTTTGTGAATGATCACATTAGGAATAAGGTTATTCAATTGAGCCACATCCCACTTATTATTAATAATTAACTAATGAATCTTAAGAACCATAGTGGATTGAGTATTAAGAAGGGAGTCAATAAAGCCCTGCCCAAGCAAATTGTCTTGCCAAACAAATGAGGAACCAGAATTGACACCCCAAAAAATTAAATTCCCAGCATTCCATTTGATACTACAAAATCTTCTCCACACAGGAGAATCCCCAGATTTGAAAGCACAAATGAGGGGATGTTTTTCTTAGCAATATTTAGCATGCATAAACTTTGACCAGTAATTATGTTTATTTCTATAATTCCACTACATTTTATAGGAAAAATAGTTAATAAAATCCTCTAGTGTTTTGTAACCGAAGCCACCTTCATTATTAGTACTACAACAGTTGTGCCAACTATCCCAATGTAATCTTTTGATAGATGAATTAAAACCCCAAAAAAAATTTATTAAAGAGTCTAATGATCCTTTTAATAATAGAACATGTAGGAACAAGACAAAAAAAGATACATAGAGAGAGCAAAGGTACTTTTGATGATAGACTAGCACCAAAGGAAAGTAAATAAAATTCCCAAGAGGAGGTTTTCTTATTTATTTTTTGAATAACTTCATTAAATAGAGAAGATCTTTTCGTGCGTCTATATAAAGGAGTCCCCAGATACTTGATAGGGAGATTTTGATGAAAAAAACATGTAATATTCTTGATAACATTGAACTTAGATAAGGAGATAGAAGAGCTAGTAATAAAAAAAACTTTTATCATGATAGATATTCAAGCCACTCTCCCTACCAAAATGAGTTAAGAACTTACATAATTTTGTAATAGAGGGAGGCATTGCAAAATATAATGAAATCATCATCAAAACTAAGGTGTGAAATGGGAAACCTACTAATGGTTTTGTAGTACATGTTAGGCATTCTACTAAACATATGCTCAATACATGTAGAAAGATATTCCACAACAATAATGAAGAGGGCAGGAGAAAGGGGGTCCCCTTGCCTTAGCCAAACAGAAGAAGAGAAAAAATGACGCACTTCACCATTAAGAAGCATATAAAACCAAGAATTCTCAATCCCATTCTTAATTAAAGTAATAAATTGATTAGAGAACCCAAATAATGCAAAAATTTTATATAGGAAAGCCCAACTAATATTATCATAAGCTTTGGAAATGTCAAGCTTAAAAGCAAGTTTCCACTATGAACTTTGGCATTTAAATCTTGGATCATCTCTTGGGCTAAAAGAACATTATCAAAAATGGATCTCCCTTAAACAATACCAGTTTGATTATGGGAGATAATTTTAAGAAGAAATATACTCAATCTTTTATCCAAAATATTAGAGATAAGTTTATTAAAAAAAGAGCAAAGCTAACCAGCCTAAAATCACTCCAAACTTCAAGATTGTCTTTTTTAGGAATTAAAATAATGGAGGTCCTAGCAAAATATTTTGGAAGAATACTACCCTTAAAAAATCAAGAACAACTTTAAACAAGTCCTCTTTAATGATAATACAACATTTTTTGCAAAAAAAGGGCAGTATAACCATCAGGACCAGCCACAGAGTCTTTATTCATACTCTACAAAATATTAGCATTTTCAAACTCAGAAGGTAAGGAAGAAAGCATATTGTTATCATCATCAGAAATAAGATTAAGAATTACTTTAGGCCAAGAAATATCATCATAAGCAACATTTTTATTCTGAAGTTCTTCATAAAAAGAAACAACAGAGTTAGTAAGCTCCTTTTTATCTGAACACCAAACTCCATCATTAATTTTAATTTTATGGATGTGATATATAGCTTTTTTATTTTTAACCATGACATGAAAATATTTAGTATTTCGATCATCATCAAAGATCTATTTCTTAGAAGCTTTTTACCGCCAATAGGCCTCCTCCATGTCTTGAAAACATGTTAACCTATCTTTAGCTTGAGCCAACATATAAATTTTAGAAGGATCATTAACAACATCATCTTCCAAAATGATTACCTTATTCTCCATTTTATTAATATTGAAACAAAGGTTCTCAAAATAATGATTATTCCAGCAGGTAAGGCATTATTTAAGTCTTTTTAATTTGCCATAATCTCCTCATCCCAAAAATATAGTCATCAGGATGGAGAGGTTCACTCTAGTTACTGTAACAACATCCAAAAAATCTATCATCCATCAGCCACATATTTTGAAAGATAAAAGGGATAGGGGAGGAGGATCTGTTAACAATATAATTCACATTAATAAGAAAGGGAAAAAAGTCTGAAAGGGTTCTACTTAAGTGTTCCATAGAAGTACTAGGGAAAAGATTAATCCACAGATGATTAAAAGAACCCTATCATGCCTTTGCTAGAGTCTATAATTATTCCATGTAAATTGAGACCCACTAAAGCCAATGTCAGTAAGATGACAATCAAGGATCATGTTATTAAAATATTCCATAGAAAATAAGTTCAGAGCATTACCACCAACCCATTCAGGGAAAGAAGATATAATATTAAAGTCTCCACCCACAAACCAAGGTGCATGAATAAAAGAAGAAAAGCTAATAAGATCCTTCTAAAGAATGCATCTATCATTTCTATTATAAGAAGAATATACAAATGAACCCAAATAACACAAATTATTAGAAGTAATCTTAACATTCACAACTTGGGATAAATCATCCAAAACCTACAAAACATAGGGAATATTCCAAAATATCCAAATTTTATTGCTCCAATTATCAAAAAGATTTCCAAAGCCAATCATTCTAGAAATAAAAGAAATGTTAGCAGGAAAAATAAAGGGTTCCAAGATAGCCAAGAAAGAAATGTTATGAGTACGAACTAAGTTTCTAAATCTATTTCTAATAGAGAGGGTACCAATGCCTCTCACATTCCAAATTAAGAAAGAAATAATTTATTTTTGGGCATAAGAGCTATATCTAGAAACTCTGGAAAAATTAGAAAATTTAGCTTTAGAGTTTTTTTTTTCTTCCTAAAAATCATTTGAAATTTATTAGTCATATCCACAACATCACCATCCGATAGTTATTGTTCGTGATATTTTGGAATAAGGTTGCACATTTAAAACATCATTGCAAGCCACTTCACCTTCTTCCAAATCATTATTATGTTGAAGTATCAGAATAGATATCATTTCAACATTAGACGAAGAAGAAATAGAAGGATTAGAGCCATTTAAAGCACAAGTGCCTAAGTTAGGATTAACAACTTTATCATTAGTTTGATCACCATTCAAGCCCTTATCAAGGATCATATTTTCTTCAATTAAAGGTGGAAAAGAAGCAGGAATGGAATCATTTGAGATAGAATCATCATCCACAAGTTTCAAAAACATATTATTATCCATATTATTACCAATATTAGGGGGATTCAACTATATAGGCCCAATAAAAGGTAATGCATCCTTATTAACATGACTGGCATCCAAAAGCTGATCAAGCTTAAGAACTACAGCATTGTCCAAAGGAGCAGTGGGAGGATCAAGATAATGTCCCTTAGATTCAGGTAAAGAATTGTCCATAAGAATAGCTTTCTATGGTTTAACAGAGGGCACCTTCAAGTTGGGATCCAAATTATTATGAACGAGTTTAGGTTTCTTAAGGTGAGGATGAACCACAAAGCAATCCGAAACTCCATGACCATGAATTTTGCAATGGGAACAAAAAATAGGAAAATTCTCAAAATCTACTTTTTGCTAATCACCATATATCTTTGATCCTTGCCAAATTTCCTTTGGAAATTTTTTAGTTATATCCAACTCGACTAGAATTCAAGCAACAGATGGTCGGGGATTAGAAGCAATCGCCTAATCATCTTGAAGAGGACGACTGAACAATGCACCCATAATAAAAAGAAATTCATGATTAATGAAATGGACATGCAAATTGGGAAGAGAGATCCAAACTGAAATAATAGCAGATTCCTCCTTAATATCAAAAAGGGCATCCATTTCAACAATTGCATCTGAGAATTGAAAACAAAATATGAGCATCAAGAAAAATCACCAGAGTAATGTAAGACATTGGAAAGATGAATCAATTCATGATGGGAATCGATCAATCTGATGGAAGTAATTCCAAAGAGGTTCAAGCTATGTAAAAAGATCAAATATTCTCCAAAGTAGGATGAAGCAAAGAAAATTTGCCCACCAAAGTGAATTCAAAGGGCTTCACAAGCATTTCAACAACTAAATTAGAACACATTATCATGGGTACACCCGAGAAGAAAGTCGAGATAAGCTCGAGAGACTCACTAGCATAATTAGCCTTACCCGCAAGAACATCCTTCAATGATTTTGATGCAAGTAATGGATTTAATCCAGAGACCCCCAAAGAATCAGAAACCTTGATGGGTGTAGCCGTAATCTCAAGATTTCCCCATGGGGAAGCAAAAAATGCAGCCATGATCAATAGCAACACATGATAGGAGAAGACAAAAGTAGAGCAAAATTGTCGAACTAGAGTCACCAGCTGAGATGTCCATAAGAAAAGGCACAAAGGGACACACCTCCACATGAGTAATAGAATTCGTTAGAGCACCAAAGAAATAGAGGAGAGAGAACATGCTCAAACGAATGGGTTTAGGGTTTAGGGTTAGTTTAGGTTTAGGTTTAGTGGGTTAGGTTTAGTTTTAAGATTTAGGGTTTAGGGTTTAGGATTTTTTAAATTAAGTAAACCAAGAGGTTTATTTATTTATTTTATTTTTATTTATTTATTTATTTTTTTCATTTATTTTATATTTAGAATATTTAATTTGTTTTATTTTTTAGGTTTATGTTTATTTTTAGCTTTTATATTTATTATATTTTTATGTTTTGATTTCATTTTATTAGGTTTAGGTTTATATTTTAGGTTTAAGTTTAGGTTTTATTTATGTTTTTAGTTTATTTTTTTACTTTAGGTTTGGGTCATTTTAATTTATTTTATTTATTTAGTAGATTTAGGTAGGTTTTATTTATTTTATTTATTTTGTTTAAGTTTATGATTATTTTATTTTTATTTTATCTCAGTGGTTTTAGTAGGTAGTTTATCTTCATTTTATCTTAAGGGTTAGGTTTTATTTTATTTTATTTATTTTAGGTATTTTTTTATCTTACATTTAGTTTATTTTATTTATGTTTTTATTTTAGGTTTACTTTTAGTTTAGTTTAGGTTATTTATTTTAGTTTAGTTTAATCTTTATTTTATATTTATATTTTTAGATTTGATGTCAGTTGGCCTAGCCTTTAGTCTTAATATTGTTTTATATATTTTAGGTTTTCTTTGGTCTTATTCTGTGATCAGGCTCAAGATCTGGGCCCAGGCCCAGATCTTTAGTCTGGGGCAGGGTATTAGGCCATAGTCATGCCCAGGTCAGGCAGGGCCCAGGGCTCAGTGGCCTCAGTCTTAGGGTCGTGGGGAGCCCAGGGCCTTTCAAGCATGGCTCTAGGGGGGTAGGCCAGGATCTGAGTCAGATCTTTATCTTTATCTTTAAATCCAAACCCAGGTTAATTATTTAGTTTATTTATTTTACAGTTTATTTTATTTTTATTTAGTTAGTTTAATCTTAGTTTATTTATCTTTAGTTTATTTTTTTATTTAGTTATTAGTAATTTTATTTATATATTTTTAGGTTTAGGGTTTTATTTTATTTAGTGAGTTTATTTTATTTTAGTTTTATAGGTTTTATTTTTTTTAAGTTTAGCTTTAGTGCATTTTATTTTATCATAGTTTAGTTTAGTGTATTAGATTTTGGAGGTTTTATCTTTAGTTTGTATGTTTAGGCCGAGGTTTATTTTATTTTATTTAGGTTTTTTTTTATTTTAGGTTATATTTTTAATTTATTTTAAGTTTTATTTTGGTTATATTTAGGCTTTTATTTAGTTTTTTTATTTTATTTTATTTTATTTATTTTTTTATTTTTATGATTAGTTTTATTTTATTTAGGTTTTATATTTTTAGTTTAGTTGCTTTATTTATTATATCTTTTTAGTTTTATTTTTTTATTTTTTTTTTAGTAGTTAGTTTATGATCTTTATTTTATATTATCTTATTTATGTTATTTATTTATTTTCATTAATTTTTATTTCTTTAGGTTTTATTTAGTTTAGCTCAGTTTTCTCAGCCTTTAGGGTTTGTATTAATTAGGGCTCAGGTAGTTTAGTGGCCTTTTATGCCTAGTAGGCTTAGGTCTTGGGCTCATGGTCTAAGTAGGGCCTGTGGTCATGAGGGTAGGCCCAGGATTTGGGTTTATAGAGTTGGGTAGGATTTATTTTTTTATTTTAAATTAATTAAACCAAGTAGGTTTAAGATTATAGTTTATTTTAATTTATTTTAATTTATTTTATTTATTTAGTTATTTTATTTTATTTAGTTTAGTTTATTCTTCAGGTATTTATTTTAGTTTATTTTATTTTATTATTTATTTTAATTTAAGTTTATTTTTAGTTTAGTTTTATTTTTTATTATTTAGTTAGTTTTTTTAGCCATCAGTTTAGGTTTTATTTTATTTTTTTTAGTTTTAGGTGGGTTTATTTTAGGTTTTATTTTTTAGTTTAAGTAGTTTAGTTTAGTTTATTTATTATTATTTATGAAGATATGTAGGTTTTTTTAGCCTAGGGTTTATTTTATTTTATTTATTTGATTTATTTTAGCTTTAAGATTTTATTTATTTTATTATTTTATTTTATCTTTATTTTATTTAGGATTAGTTTTATATTAGAGTTTTATTTATTTTAGGTTACCAACTTTTATTTTATCTTAGTTTTTTATTTTATTTATTATCTTTATTTATTTTTAGTTTAGGCTAGTGATTTATTTTATTTTAGTTTAAGTTTTTATCTTATTTTAGGTATTTACTAGCTCAGTTTAGCTTTTTAGTGAGGGCCCAGGGCCTGTGAGCTCAGAGCTAGTGCCCAGGATCTTTCTGGGTCTGGGGCCTAGGCCCAGCCTTTTAGGGCTCAGTGCCTGGCCTTGGTTTCTATGGTTTGTGCCTTGTGGCTAGATCAGCTGTTTTAGGTGTCATTTTATGGTTTAAGGCCTAGGATGGTTTTATTTTTTTAAACAAGCAAACCAAGAGGTTTATTTTTATTTTTTATTTATTTTATTTATTTATTTTATTTATATCAGTTTATTATTATTATATATTTACCAGATTATTTATTTTAGTTTATTTATTTTAGTTTAGTTTAGTCTCGTTATATTTTTTAGTTTAGTTTTATTTTTATTTATATTTTAGGATTATGTTTTATTTTTTTTTATAGTTTTAGTTTAGGTTTTATTTATTTCTTTTTATTTAGTTTGGTTTATTTTTAGTTTTATTTTATTTTTTAGTTTTTAGATTACTTTTATGTTAACTTTATTTTTAAGTTTTATTTATTTTATTTTAGTTTATCTATTTAGGTTTCATTTATTTCTATTTTAGTTTATCTTTTGTTTTAGGTTTTGATTTTATTTTTATTTATTTTCCTATGTTTTATTGATTTTAGGTTTAGGTTTTATTTTAATTTTATTTTATTTTAATTTAGTTTATTTTATTTTTATTTTTTTAGTTTTATTTTATTTAGTTTTTTTATTTTTAGTTTGGTTTTATTTTATTTTATTATTTTATTTTTTATTTTTTTTTATATTTATAGTAGTTTTTTTTTATGATCTTATTTACCATATTTATCTATTTTATCTTTGGTTTAAGTTTATTTATATTATTATTTAGGTTTATTTAGTAGCCTCAGTTTAGCCTTTTAGTAGCTAGCCTGGCCTGTGGTATGTGGTTAGTTTCAGTGGCCTAGTGCCAGGGCCTAGTCAGTGGTTTAGTTAGGTTTATGGTTTATGGTTGGGGTTTTTTTTTTAAATAAGCAAACCATAATGTTTATTCTTTATTTATTTTATTTATTTAGTTTATTTTTTATTTTCATTTAGTTTATATTTTTGAAATTGTTTTTTTTTTAGTTATGTTTATATTTATTTTAGTTTAGTTTAGTTTTAGTTTATTTTATGTTTTGATTTATTTTTATTTTTACATTTAGTTTAGTTATTTTTTTTTTTTTTTTTAGTTTAGGTTTTATTTTTTTTATTTTTTTACTTTAGTTTAGGTTTATTTTTAGTTTATTTTATTTTATTTTTTAGTTTGTGGGTTTAGATTTAGTTTAGTTCTCATTTATTTTAATTTAGTTTATTTTTTTTGTTTAAGTTAAGATTTATTTTATTTTGTTTATAGTTTAGTTTTTTTTTATTTGTGGTTTTATTTTATTTTTCATTTATTTAAGTTTTAGGTTTTATTTAGTTTTTTATTTTATTTATTTTATTTTATATATTTTATTTTATTTTATCGCTTAGTTTTTTATTTTATTTATTTTTTTATTTTAGTTTATTTTATTTTATTTAGTTTAGGTTTCTTTTATTTTATCTTAATCTTTATCTTATATCTTATACTATTTAGGTCAGGTCCAAGCTTTTAAGTCTTTATCTTTATCTTTATACATATAGCTCAGTTATTATTATCTCTTTAGGTCTTATCTGTGTGCTAGTTTGGCTGCCTTGTGTATTCAGTCAGTCCCAGGGCTTTGGGTCAGGCCAGGAACAGATCTGGGGTCAGTCCCAAGCCTCAGTCCTGGGTCCACTCAGTCTACCCAGGGCCTGTGGCTCATGCTCAGCTCTAGTGGCTCATGGCCCAGGCCTTGTATCTAGGCTCTGGGGTCAGGCAAGCCCAGGGGCCCAGGGCCTGGGCCCAGTGGCCTAGTGTTTGTGCTCTAGGGCCTTGTGATTTGGTCAGTGGTCCAGTTTGTATTTGTGTAGTCAGATTTTATTTTTTTATCTTTTAAACAAGAAAATTGGTAGTTAATCTTATTTAGTTTATATTTATTTATTTTACATAAGTTTATTTTTATTTTATTTTAATTTAGTTTATTTATCTTTAGTCATTTTTTTAGTTTATCTTTAGTTTAGTTTACATTTTATTTTGTTAATTATTAGTTTAGTCATGGTTTAGTTTTCTTTAATTTAGTTTTATTTTATTTTATTTTCAGGTTTAGTTTTATTTTTATTTAGGTTTAGTTTTATTTTATTTTATTTTATTATGGTCATTTCTTTTATTTTTAGTTTATTTTAGTATTTTTTTAGTTTAGGTTTATTTTTAGTATATTTTATTTTATCTTATTTTATTCATTAGTTTAGTTTAATTTATTTTGTTTTGATTTAAGTTTTATTTCTTAGTTTAGTTTTATGTTTTAGTTTTATTTTATTTTATTTTATTTTAGGTTTTTTTTAGTTTTATTTTAGTTTATTTTATTTATTTTAGATTTTATTTTTTTGGTTTATATTTTATTTTTAGGTTTTATTGAGTTTTATTTATTTTATTTTAGTCCATTTTATTTTAGGATTAGTTTTATTTTATTTTTTTTTATTTTAGTTTAGTTACATTTTATCCATTATATTTTAGTTTAGTTTTATTTTTTTCATTTTATATTTTAGTTTATAGGTTTAGCTTTGATTTTATCTTATATTATTTTATTTATATTATTTATTTGGTTTCTTTTATTTATTTTATTTTAGTTTTATTTATTTTTTCTTTCTCAGGGTCAGTGCCAGTATCAGTGGTAGCTCAGTGTGGGCCTAGGGGCCTAGGCTCATCATTAGTGCTCAGGGCCTAGGCCTAAGTAGTGTCAGGGCCTAGGATCTTGGCCTTGTTTGAGCTTAGGATGGTTTTATTTTATTTTAAAATCAAACCAAGAGGTTTAAGCTTTCATTTTATTTTTTATTTTATTTTAGTTTATTTTATTTTTATTTTATTTAGTTATTTTATTTTATATTTATTTTATTCTTCTTAGTATTTTATTTTATTTTAGGCTATTTTATTTTATTTTAGGTATTATTTATTTTTTATTTTTATTTTATCTTTTGTTTTTTATTTTAGTTAGTTTAGTTTTATCATAGGTATTATTTTATTTAGGTTTTATTTTTTTAGTAGGTTTTTTTTATTTTTTTTAGCTTTATTTATTTAGGTTTATATTTAGGTTTAGGTTTCTTAAGAGTTTATTTTTATTTATTTTTTATTTGGTATTTTTATTGTTTTTTATTAGTTATATTTATCTTTTTATTTTATTTAGTTTTTTAATTATGTTTAAGTTTTATTTATTTTAAAGAGTTTATTTTATCTATCTTAGTTTAGTTTATTTATTATTATTTTTAGATCTCAGTTAGGTAGCTCTTTTAGTTTATGATCTTTGCTTCATTTTTATTATTAGTCTCTTATCTTATTTTGTGTTTTATAGCCCAGCTTAGTTTTATGGGAGCAGTACTTTAGTGGTGGGTCTTGTGGCCTTGGTCCAGTTGTGGTCTTGGGCTTCATATTTTTATTGGCTAGGGTCTTATGTCTTTAGTGGCCCAGGATTTGCAAGTGGCTTAGGTTTTTTTATGGTAAGATCTAGGATTTTTTTAAAATCAAACCTTATGTTTATTTTAGTTTATTTATCATTAGTTTATTTATTTTTATTTATATCCAGTTTATTTTTATTATTTATCATTTCTTTAGTATTTATCTTATTTATTTTTATCTTTATTTAGGCCTAGTTTAAGATTATTAGTATTATTTTATTTTATATCTAGGATCAGTTTTATTTTATTTTTTTAGTTTTATTTATTTTAGGTTTTAGTTTTTTTATTCTTTTTTAGGTTTAGGTTTAGGATTTATTTTAAGTCTATTTAAGTTATTTATTTTAGTTTTTTAGTTTTATTTATTTTATTCATTTAGTTTAGTTTGTTTTGGTATTTTATTTTTTGTTTTATGTTTGGCATAGTAATTTTATTTAAATTATCTTATTTTATTTTATTTTATCTTTAGTTTAGTTTTTTATTATTTTTTTTATCTTTAGTAGTTGGTTTTATATTTATAGTTTTTAATTTTTTAGCCTTATTTTTATGATTTATCTTATTATTTATCTTATTTGGTTTAAGTTTATATTATGTTTAGGTCTTATTAGATTTTGGTTTAGCCTTTAGGGTTTAGGCTCAGTGGCTTCATCTCAGCTTCAGCCTGTGGCCTGGCTTTAGATTATGATGTCAGGCCCAGTGGCTAGGCCCAGCCCAGGTTCAGATCCAGTATAGGGAAGGCCCAGAGGGCTCGCACAGTAAGGTTTAGGGGAGGAACAGGTCATATATTTATTTTAAAACCATGCACCAGTAGGTGTAGTTTTATTTATTTATTTGGTTTAATATTTATTTTATTTAAGTTATTTTATTTAGCATAGATTATTTATTAGTTTATTTATTTTAGTTTAGGGTTTTATCTTAACTAATCTGTTAGTTTAGTTTATTTATTTAGCCTTTATTCTTTATATCTTATTTATTTTATTTTAGTTTTAGGTTTTATATTTTATTTTAGGTTTTGGTTTTAGTTTTAGGTTTACTTTTATTTTTTTTTAGTCCAAGTTTATTTTAGGTTTAATTTATTTCAAGTTTTTTTTTATTTATTTTAGTTTAGTTTTAAATTTTAACCTTTTTATTGTAGATTTATGATTTATTTTAATTTATTTTTAGTTTTATCTTTTGGTCTATTTTTTTAAGTTTATGTTTTATTTAGTTTTATTTTATTTTATTTTACTATTTATTTTCTTTTATTTTAGGTTTAGTTTTATTTTATTATTTTATCTTTTAGTTTATTCTTTTATTAATTTTATTTTTATTAGTTTCATTTTTTATTTTCTTCTTTTAATGCCAGTTCAGTCTCAGTTTAACCTTATGTTATTTTATTTTATATTTATTTTATTTATTTAGGTTTATTTACTTAATTTATTCTTTAGGTTTATTAGCTAGTTTAGTTTGTATTTAGGGTCAGTGGTGTCAGGTGGGATTTGTGGGGCTAGTTTAGTATTTAGGTTTTGTGGCTCAGTGGGTCCAGTAGATTTTAGATTTTAGGGTTTAGGGTTTAGGGTTTATGTTTTAGGTTTAGGGTTTAGTTTGGGGATTAGGGTTTTTAGGTTTTTTTATTTTTATTTTTTTATTTTTAACAGAGAACAAATTCAGATTCAACATTTCTTCTTTTCAATTTCATATACCAAGTAACACACCAAGTTTTCTGACACAAGTCATGACATAAAAATGAGCACGATAGAGCAATTCAAAACCTAAATAAGTAGAACTGCCTCTACAAGAAAGACACGCTCACATGTAGATCGACGCCCATTCTTCACTTTCTCCGCCCCATCAACCACCCCTCTCGAGTAGCAGATCAACCATCATATCCCCATCTCCTCTCGCCACCACCACTGCTGTAACCTTTGTCGCTCCTCCTCCTCCCCACCATAATCCAAGAATCTCTAACCACCACCTCCGATCCCCCCACCACCACTACTTATAATCATCAGATCCCGCCTTCACCTCCATTATCGAGACTAAGCCCAGCTTGATGGTGATGTTCCTACCATTAAGGTTCCTCACCATTCTTAGGTTTAGTTTATTAGTATGGGATTTTGGGGCGTTTATTTTTTTTAATTTATAGTTACTAGTTTAAAAGGCGGGTTTGTGTGTCTGTGGGTGTATTTCATTTAGGGTGGCCTGGCTTATAGGGCCTAGGCCAGTGGTCAGGGTTTGGCCTAAGGGCTAGGCCTAGCCTAGGATTTGTATAAGGTTTTTTTATTTAAATTAAGTAATCCAATTTAGTAGCCATTTAAGATAAGTTTATTTTTATTTTATTCATTTTTATTTATATTTAGGTTTATTTTATTCTTTATTTTAGTTTAGTTTATTTATCTTAGTCCAATTTATTTTAGTTTATTGCAGATCTTACAGTTTTAGCAGCTCATTTTTACTGAGTTCTCAATTTATGTTTAGTTTATGCTTTTTATCTTTATCTTTTAGCTCAGATTTTATTTTAGCCCATTCTAGGTTTAATCCTTCCATCGAGGTGTTTTATCTTTAATTTTAGGTCATCTTGGGCTCTATTCTCTTTACTTTTAGGGTCTTTATCTTTATCTATTTTATTTAGTTTAATCCTAGGTTTTATCAACCCATCTTTAGTCTAGTTTTATCTATTTTATCTTATTTGCTTCCAAGCCTAGTTTTAGCTCTTAGGCCTTATCTTTTATCTTATCTATCATTTTATCTTACATTCATTACTCTTTACTTTTAGGTCACCTAGCTAAGCCTTTGGCTCATGGTTATCACTTGCTTTTAGTGGCTCAGGGGCCTAGGGCTGGTGCCTGAGCCTAGGTTTAGTGGAGCTCAGTGTTTGGCTCAGGGTTTGGTTTTACATTTTTTTAAAAAAATAGTAAACATATAGGTTTAGATTTATTTAGAATATTTAGTTTATATTTTTATTATTTAGGGTTTAGGGTTTGTGGGTTTTGGTTTGGCTCAGGTTTGTGGATTTCTAGGCTTGGGGTTTAGGGTTTTATAGTTTAGGTTTAGGGTAGGTCTGTGGGTTTAGGTTTTAGGTTTATGTTTTTATTTTAGGTTTAGAGTTTTTGGTTTTTTTTACTTTTTTTAAAACAAATAACAAATTCAGATTCAACATTTCTTCTTTTCGATTTCATCAAACAAGTAACACACTAAGTTTTCTAAGACACAGCCGATAACATAGATAAAAAATGAGCACACATTGAGCAAATCAAAAACACTAGATGACTAGAACCATCTCTACTATAAAGACACTGTTCCATAAGTAGTAGATCGGATCGCCCGTTCTTCAGTTTCTTTAGTTCTCATCAGAACCACCCCGACCTGTCGAGTAGTAGGATTCACCATCATATTACCAATCTCTCCCTCTGCCACCATCACGGTTGTAACCTCCGTTGCTCTTCCCACCTCCATAACCACCACTGCTCTGACCACCACCTCTATATCCACCAACACCTCTAGATCCCACACTACCACTATGATAACTGCCTCCTCCGCCTTTGCCTCAACCGCCAGATCTAGACTGAGCCTGGTTGATGGTGATGTTCCTCCCATCAAGGTTCTACCCATTCTTAGTGTTTAGGTTTTTTTCTTTTTAAGGAAAGTTAGAATTTTATTACCATAAAAATAAAGGATACAATGTCTTTAAAAGGGGTAAAGCTCAAATTTCTACTGAAACCTAAAGAGCTACAAGAAACCTAAAGAGCTAAACCTCTAAGTACAATGGAAAAGAAAATAAAAGAGAAAAGCACAACATAAAAGAAAATGAGAAAAGACACAAAAAGGACTAAGAAAACTTAAGAAAATAGTAAAAGGACTAGTTAGCAGCAACTCATGATCCCTTTGAGAAGGAAAGTTAAGCAAGATCCACATCAACAATACTTGAGTTGGCTTAGTAAAGATTATTCCATCTATGAAGTTCCAACCTGCAAAAGAAATCTATAAACTAGTACAAATGCAATGGTCATAGATGAAGGGAAAATGATAAAGTAAACAATTTAGAAAGGGCCGAGAAAGAGAAGGCTCAGGCATAGTTAAGATCATCTCAATGGGCAACAATACATATGAGCATCCAAACTTCATGTGAAGGGTTACAATCATATGCATTCTACCAACTAGACAGAAGATATGGGGAAGCATCAAGGCCATCATATCCAGTAAATCTGATATAAGCAACCATCCAAGGCAAAACAATCCATATTGATCTAGTTCTTGCACCAAAAAAATTGAGATAAATAGCCAGCCAACAGCCAACCCACGAACCAAAACCCACAACCGACCAAACACATAAAGCTAGAATCCCAAAAGTTATAGTAGGGTCAGTGGCCCAGAACAACCCACAACTATGTCCATAGCACTAATAATCCAAATCCAATGGCAAAACCTCCACCCAAACAACAAAACAGTAGAAGATAAGCAACACTAAAGAGAAGAAAGCCATAGCATAGAGAGACCAAGAGGGCATCCAATAATTACCATTAAAACCACCACCAAGGTAGCCAAAAGGAAAGAAAATCCACCATCACCAACTAAGTGGAAAAAATCAGGAAATACCAAACTGAAGGTAGTCAATACCAATAGCCAACATAAAGCCCAAAACACCAAGCCAAGGCACAAGCATCCAAGGCAAGACAGCAGCCACAAAAAACCCTTCAAGCAGCCAACTCCCAACAACAAGTCATAAAATAGGACCAAAAAAACAACAAGAGCTCATATCCTCCACCAAAAAAACAACCAATAAAACCACATAGGCTAGAATCCAACAGGAAGAGTAGTAGGAAAACTGACACCCAAACTGGGAAGAAAAAATAAAGGAAAAATAGCTACACCTAAGAGAGGATAACCAACCCAGGAGCAAACAAGAAACCAAACAAAAAGAACCCAACCAAAAGCACCTAAACCAACCATCAAACACATCCAACACATCCACCCAGCCAACCAACCCAGCCAGCCAAAATAGCCAACCATCCTAGTCAACCATCAAAACCAACTAGCAGATAGAGCCAATACAGAGCATAAAAAGAGGGAAAAGAACAACAATAGACAAATCCAAAACCCACCTGGAGATCTCCAAAATAACCAAAAAACAAAAATGGTAGTCACCTAGCCAAACTAGAAAATGCCAAGGTGGACCACCTAACTAGAAGAAGCAAATTTGTAAGGAAAGGAACAAGGCTAGAGGCAAACAAAACCCCTTCCAAATCCTAAAGAATTACTAGAAAAGAGAAAATAGGGAGACAACAACCACGGAAAAACTAACTCTAATTCACAAGGCAGATGGAACCAACCAGTAGAAACCTACAAGCCAAACCAATAAAGGAGAATAACAACCACCAAAAAAACCCGAAATTAAGCCAGCCTAGAAGATGGAAACAACAGCCATAGAAAAATAACCACCCAAAATAACCAAGCAGATGAAATAAACAAATAGGAGCAATTAGCAGAACCAACCATATAATCTACAAAACTAATTTGAATAAGGACAAAGCTAGTCAAATCCAGAGGCAAACCCAACATTCATTAGTAAAAGGGGTAGTCCAAAATCTGGCACAACCATAACCCAATAGGAGCACAAAGCATGAGCCATAGAATGAAAACCACCAAGCTCAGAGGATAGGGAAACCAATTAAAAACAACACCACTATGACCCAAAAAAAAAGGTCATGCGAGTATAAAATAGGGTAAAGAGGAAGGGGGTTTAAGTATAGAAATAAACTCAGCAAGAACCACTTCCTAGTGAGGGGAGCAAGAATAAAACAACAAAAAATAGAATGAATAAAACCACCATAGCAAAAAATCAACAAAAGAGCTGAAAGTTAAAATATGAGGTAAGGCAGTCCATTGTTATCCAGATTGACTAGACCACACAGATGCTTAGATAAGCTATGGTTATCAAATAAAATGAGCTCATTTAATTCCCCTCCCAAATTAGCTAGGAAATCAAAACAAGCATTACCTTCATAAAGAATGTGAGAAATTTTGTAGCAAACTTGATAAAGAAACTTTTTTTAGTGTAATTAAAAAGATAAAATAAGTTAGAATTTCCCATTTTATTATTATTGTGCATATCAAGTAAAAGAAGAGCATTAACTTCAATCCAAATATTAAAGAGGCATTTGCTTAAACAGATATCAATAACTATGTTAACATCCAAGAGTTTAGCATAAATAACATAAGAAGCTTTGAGGGGGCAGGCAAATGCACAAATTACAGTGCCTTTAGAATCCCTAAGAATTCCACCACAACCATATTTGTTTAGGGAAACAACACCATCAGTACTGATCTTAATAGAATTTTCTTTAGGCTTAATCCAATGTATAATCCTAATAATCATGTAGGATGGATCATCATGCAAAGTGATACCTAGTTTTTTAGCCACAAATTTATAACCTCTAAAGTGAAAATTGCTAATTAAATTTGCATTAACCAAAGCATGAATTTTTTTCTTTAGTTCTAGTAAGGATCCTTTTATGGTTCTTAGGGATGCCATGATATTTAGCATAATTTTTATCCATCCAAATGAACCAAATAATGGTAATAACAATTAAAACTTTGATATGCCCTTTCACAATTTTATTGTAACAAACTTCAAGAAGTTGATATAATGAAAGAGAACCATGAAAATAGTTAATGTTAAATAATTCATCATACCATATGCAAAGTTTGGTAGCAATAGCACCATTGAAAAAAACATGATGAACATTTTCAATATGAAAGCAATAATAGCACTTAGAAGGCAAGTAAAACCCTTTAAGATAGAGCAATGAATTAACCAAGATGAAGTTATTCAAAATCCTCCAAGCTAAATTTGAATAAAAAATGGGAATAATATTGTTCTAAAGTTTAATGAAAACATTAGAGGTGTTCTGTTTATTTCTAATAAAATTTCAAACCTCTTTAAGAATGAAATCACCATTGTAAGAAAGCTTGATAAAGGATTTGATCCGGTTTATTAGAAAAGATAGCGATGTTGCAAAACTTCAAAAAATAGAAATAGGAATGTTCTCAAAGTTTTTTTCATTCCAATTATTATTAATCGTTGTAGGTTTAGGTTAGTTTTAGTTTAGGGTTTAGGATTTATGGCTTAGGATTTCAGGTTGTAAACTATTAGGTTTTGGTTTATTTAGTATATTTAGTTTTTTATTTTATTTATTTAAGATTTAGGGTTTTATGGTTTAGGGTTTAGGATTTAAGGTTTAGGGTTTAGGGTTTAGGGTTTAGGGTTTAGGGTTTAGGTTTTGGTTCTGGTTTTTTTATAACAGAACAAATTAAGATTCAACATTTCTTCTTCAATTTCATCAAGTAACACACCAAGTTTTTAAGACACAAGTGGCATATAAAATGAGCACATAGATCAAACCAAAATCCTATATACCCATCTCTACTATAAAGACACAATTCCATAAGCAATGGTTTAGATCGATCATTCTTCAGTTTCTCCAGTTCCCATCAGAACGACCGTGACCTATCGAGTGGCGGGATCCGTCATCATATCCTTGATCTCTCCCTCTGCCACCACCATGGCTGTAACCTCCCTCAGTCATGGCACCTCCATAACCACCATTACTCCGACCCCCACTTCCATATCCACCAGTACCTCTAGATCCCCCACCACCACTGCGATAACCACTACCTCCACCTTCGCCTCCACCGCCAGATCTTGACTGAGCTTCGTTGATGGCAATGTTCTTGCCATCAAGGTTTTGCCCATTCTTAGGGTTTATTATTTTTTTAGTGAAAGTTAGAATTTTATTACCATAAAAATAAAGGATACAATGTCCTTAAAAGGGGTAAAGCTCAAATTTCTACTACTCACAAAGCTACAAAAAAACCTAAAGAGAAAAACCTCCATCTAAGTATAATGAAAAAAGAAAATAAAAGAGAAAAAGCAACAGTATAAAAGAAAATGGAAAAATACACAAAAAGGACTAATAAACTTAAGAAAATAGTAAAAGGACTAGTTAACAGCAGCTCATGATCCTTTTGAGAAGATAAGCAAGATCCACATCAACAACACTTGAGTTGGCTGAGTAAAGATTATTCCATCTATGAAGTTCCAACCTGCAAAAGAAATCTACAAAACACTACAAAGGAAATTTTCATAGCTCGAGGGAAAATGATAAAGTAAATAATTTAGAAAGAGCTGAGAAAGAGAAGGCTCGGGCTCAATTAAGATCGTCTCAAGGGGAAACAGTACATATGAGCATCCAAGCTTCATGAGAAGGGTTACAATCATATGCATGCTACCAACCAGAGAGAGGATATGGGGAAACATCAAGGCCATTATATCCAGCATACCTGATATAAGCAACCATCTGAGGAAAAATAGTCCATAGTGATCCAGTTCCTTCACCAAAAAAATAGAGAAAAATAGCAATCCAAATCCAGCATTCTTGAAGTTACAGTAGGGTTAGTGGCCAAGAATAACCCACAACTATCTCTAGAACACTAGCAATCCAAATCCAAGGACAAAACCTCCACCCAAACTGCAAAATAGTAGAAGATAAGAAGCACGAGAGAGAGGAAAGCCATAGCATTGAAAGACTAAGACAACATCCAGAAATGACCATCAAAACCACCACGAAGGCAGCCAAAAGGAAAGTAAATCCACCATAACCAACCAAAAGGCAAAAATTAGGAAATAAAGAGAGCCAACTAAACCAAAGGGTGTCAATACCAATAGACAACATAAAGCCCAAAACACCAAACCATGGCATAATTATCCAAGGCAAGGCAACAACAACAAAAAGCCCCTCAAGCAGCTAACCCCCAATAATAAGTCCTAAAATAGGACAAAAAAACCACAAGAGCTAATATCCTCCACCAAAAAAAATGCCAATAAAACCACCCAGGCCAACAACCAACAAGATGAGTACCAGGAGAAGTCAGAGCAACAAGAAAACTGACTTCCAAACTAAGAAGGAAAAATAAAGGAAAAATAGTTGCACCCAAGAGAGGACAACCAACCAAGGATCAGACGATAAACCCAACCAAAAAAACCCAACCAAAAGCACCTAAACCAACCATCAAACACAACCAACACATCCACCCATGCAACCAACCAGGCCAGCCAACCAACCTAGATAGCTAGTAAAACCAACCAGCAGACAGAGCCAATATAGAACCCAAAATGAGGGAAAAGAACAACAACATACAAAGCCACAACCCACCTGGAGATCTCTAAATTAACCAAGAAACAAAAATGGTAGTCACCCAGCCAAACTAGAAAAGGCCAAGGAGGACCACCCAACCACAAGCAACAAAACTATAATGGAATAAGGCGAGGCAAACAAAACCCCTTATAAATCCCAAAAAAGAGCATAATCACTACAAGGAGAAATGGAGAGACAACAACCACATAACAGCTAACTCTAATTCACAAGGGAGATGGAACCAACCAGCATAAACCTCCAATCCAGAAGAGGCTAAATAAATAACCACCTAAAACAGCCAGGTAGATGAAATAAATAATAGCAGCAACCAGCAAAACCAACTATAACATCTCCAAATCCAATTCAAAAAGGCCATAGCTAGCTAAAACAAGAGGGAAATCCAACATTCATTGGTAAAAGGGGTAAGCCAAAATCTAGCACAGCCCAACCCAACAGGAGACATAAATCCTGAGCCACAAAAAGAAAACCAATTGGCTCATAGGATAGGAAAACCAACTAAAATAACACCACTATGACCCAAAAAAAGGTCAGGAAAGTATTAAATGTGGTAAAGAGGAAGGGGGTTTATGTATAGAAATAAACTCAGCAAAAACCACTTCCTAGTGATGGGAGCACAAAAAAAAAACAACAAAAAATAGATTGAATAAAACCACCATAGAAAAACATCAACGAAAGAGTAGAAGGTTAAAATCTAAGGTAAGGCAGTCCAATCTTATCCATATTGACCAAATAATGCAGATGCTTATGTAAGCTATGGTTATTAAATAAAGTGAGCTCATTTAGTTCCCCTCCCAAATTATCCAGGAAATTAGCACAAGCATTACTTTAATGAAGAATGTGAGAAGTTTTGTAGTGAACTTTAAAAATAAGCCTTTTAGTGTGATTAAGAAGATAAAATAAGTCATCATTTCACATTTTATTATTATTGACCTTATCAACTAAAACAAGAGCATCAACTTCAATCCAAATATTAAAGAGGCCTTTGCTTAAACAAATATCAAAAGCTTTATTAACAGCCATGAGTTTAGCATAAATAATAGAACAAGCTTTGAGGGGGTATGCAACAACACAAATGACAGTGCCTTTAGAATCTTTAAAAATTCCATGACAATCATATTTTTTTGGAGAAACATAACCATTAGTATTGATCTTAATAGAATTTTCTTTAGGCTTAATCTACTGTATAATCCTAATACTCTTGTAAAAAGGATCATCATGCGAAGTGATACACAATTTTTTAGCCACAAATTTATAACCTCTAAAGTGAAAATTGCTAATTAAATTTGCTTTAAACAAAGCATGAATTTTTTCTTTAGTTCTAGCAAGGATTCTTTTATGGTTCATAGGGATGCCATGATATTTAGCATCATTTCTATCCATCCAAATGAAACAAACTATGGTAATAGCAATTAAAACTTTGATATGACCTTTCATAGTTTTATGGAAATAAACTTCAAGAAGTTGATATAAAAAAAGAGAGCCGTGAAAATAGTTAGTGTTAAATAAATCATCATACCATATCCAAAGTTTGGAAGTAATAACACCATTGACAAAAACATGATTAACATTTTCAATATGAAAGCAACAATAGCACTTAGAAGGTAAGTAAAGCTCTTAAGAGCAAGGAATCAATAGGATGAAGTTATTCAAAATCCTCTAAGCTAAAACTGAATATGAAATATGAATGATATTGTTCCAAAGTTTAATGAAAATATAAGAGGTGTTCTATTTATTTCTAATAAAATTCCAAACTTCTTTAGAATGAAATCACCATTATAAGAAAGCTTGAAAAGGATTTGATCTAGTTTATTAGAAAAGATAGCGATGTTGCAAAACTTGTCAAAAATAGAAATAAGAATGTAGTTCTCAAGTTTGTTTTCATTCCAATTATTATTAAGTCGAGTTGTAGGTTTAAGGTTTATGGTTTAGGGTTAGTTTTAGGGTTTAGGGTATACGGTTTTGGATTTAGGGTTTAAGGTTTTTTTTAATGTAAAGTAGGTTTTATATTTAATATATATATTTTATTTAGGGTTTAGGGTTTAGGGTTTTAGTTTTTTAGGTTTAGGGTTTAGTGGGTTTAGGTTTAGGGTTTAAGGTTTAGGTTTTAGGGTTTAGGGTTTAGAGTTTAGGTTTTAGGTTTAGGTTTTTAGTTTTGGGGTTTTAGGGTTTTGGTTTTCTTTTAATAAAGAATAAATTCAGATTCAATATTTCTTCTATTTGATTTCATTAACAAGGTAGCACACCAAGTTTTCTAAGACATAAGCGACAACATATATCTAAAATGAGTACCCATAGAGCAAATAAAACACCCTAGATAATTAGAACTGTCTCTACTATAAAGACACAGTTCTATAAGTAGCTCGACCTCTTGAGTAGTTGGATCTGCCATCATATCCCCGATCTCTCCCTTTATCACCACCACGGCTATAACCTCCATCGCTCCTTCCACCTCCATAACCACCATTGCTCTGACCACTGCCTCTATATTCATCAGCCCTTCCAGATCCCCCACCACGACTGCGATAACCACTACCTCCGCCTACGCCTTCACCGCTAGATCTAGACTTAGCCTGGCTGATGGTGATGTTTCTGCAATCAAGGTTCTGCCCATTATTAGGGTTTAGGTTTACTTTTTTAGAGAAAATTAGAATTTTATTACCATAAAAATAAAGGATACAATGTCCTTAAAAGCGATAAAGCTCAAATTTCTACTCCTCATATAGCTACTAGAAATCTCAAGAGGTAAACCCCCATCTAAATACAATGGAAAAAGAAAATAAAATAGCAAAAACAACGACACAAAAGCAAATGAGAAAGACAAAAAAAGGACTAATAAAACTTATGAAAATAGTAGAAGGACTAGTCAGCAATAGCTCATGGTCCCTTTGAGAAGGCAAGATAAGTATGATCCACATCAATAGTACTTGAGTTGGTTGAGTAAAGATCATTCCATCTGTGAAGTTCCAAGCTACAAAAGAAATCTGCAAAACACTACAAAAAGGCATAGCAAAAATAATAAAGTAAGCAATTTAGAAAGAGTTGAGAAAGAGAAGGCTCAAGCTCTGTTAAGATCATCTCAAGGGGCAACAATACATATGAGCATCCAAACTTCATGAGAAGGGTTACAATCATATGCATGATACTAACCAAAGAGAAGATATGGGGAAACATCGTGGCCATCATAGCAAACATACTTGATATAAGTAACCATCCAAGGAAAAATAGCCCATAGTGTTCTAGTTCCTACACTAAGAAAAAAGAGAAAATAGCCAGCAACCAACCTACCAACCAAAACCCACAATAGACCAAACACATAAAGCTAGCATCCTAGAAGTTACAGTAGGGTCATGGCCAAGAACAACCCACAACTTTCTCTAGAGCACTAGCAATCCAAATCTGAGGGCAAAACCTCTACCCAAATAGGAAAATAGTAGAAGATAAACTACACTAGAGAGAGGAAAGACATATCATTAAGAGACCAAGAGGGAATCCAAAAATTACCATCAAAACCACCACCAACGTAGCCAAAAAGAAAGCAAATCCACCATCACCAACCAAGAGGAGAAATATCAGAGAACAAGAAGAGACAACTAAAATAAATGGAGTCAACACCAACAGCCAACATAAAGCCCAAAACACCAAGCCATGACACAAGCATCCAAGGTAAGATAAACCCTCAAGCCAACCCTCAATAATAAGTCAAAAAAAAGAAAAAAACCACAAGAGCTCATATTCTCCACCAACAAAATAACTAATAAAACCACCTAGGCTAGCAAAATAGATGAGCAAGGAGAAGTCGAGCAAACAGAAAATCGACACCCAAATCAGGAAGCAAAAATAAAGGAAAAATAGCTGCACCAAAGAGAGGATAACCAACCCAGGAGAAAACCAGAAACCCAACCAAAAGAACCCAACTAGGGGCACCTAAACCAACCACCAAACACAACCAACACATCCACCCAGCCAAACAAACTAGCCAGCCAAAATAGCCAACCGGCCTAGTCAGCCAACAAAACCAACTAGTAGACAGAGCCAATATAGAGCCCAAAAAGAGGGAAAAGAACAACAACAGATAAAGCCACAACCCACCAACAGATCTCCCAAAAAACTAAGAAATAAAAAAGTAGTCACCCAACCAAACTAGAAAAGGCCAAGGAGGACCACCTAGCCATAAACAGTAAAACTATAAGGAAAGGAACAAGGCTAGAGACAAACAAAACCCCTTCTAAATCCCAAAGAGGAGACAATCACTACTAAGGAGAAAATGAGGAGGCAATAACCATAGAATAGCTAACTCCAATTCACAAGGCAGTTGGAACCAACTAATAGAAACCTCCAATCCAAACTAGAAAAATAGAACAACAACCCTCAAAAAGCCCAAAAATAAGGCAAGCTAGAAGAGGCCAACAATAACCCTGAAAAAATAACCACCCAAAATAGCCAGGTAGATGAAAGAAACAAATAGCAACAACCAGCACAACCAACCCTAGCATCCATAAATCCAATTCAAAAAAGGCCACAGCCAACCGAAACCAGAGGCAAACCCAACATTCATTTGTAAAAGTTATAGGCCAAAATTCAGCACAGCCACAACCCAACAGGAGACACAAAGCGTGGTCCATAGAAAGAAAACCACCAGGCTCAGAGGGTAGGGAAACCAACTAAAAATAGCACCATTATGACTCATAAAAAAAGGCCAGGCAAGTATATAATGTGGTAAAGAGGAAGGGGGTTTAAATATAGAAATAAATTTAGCAAAAACCACTTTCTAGTGAGAGAAGCATTAAAAAAACAACAAAAAAAATAGAGAATAAAACACAAAAAAAGATCAACAAAAGAGCGTAAGGTTAAAATCTAAGGTAAAGCAGTCCAATGTTATGCATATTGACCAGACCACACAAATGCTTAAGTAAGCTATGGTTATCCAATAAACTGAGCTCATTTACTTCCCTTCCCAAATTTACTAGGAAATCAGCACAAGCATTACCATCACGAAGAATGTGAGAAATTTTGTAGCGAACTTGAAAAAGAAGCTTTTTAGTGTGATTAAGAAGATAAAATTAGTCAGTATTTCCCATTTTATTATTATTAAGCATATCAGGTAAAAGAAGAGCATCAACTTCAATCCAGATATTAAAGAGGCCTTTGCTTAAAAAAATATCAATAGCTTTGATAATAGCCATGAGTTTAGCATAAATAATAGAACAAGCTTTGAGGGGGTCGACAAAAGCTCAAATGACAATGCCTTTAGAATCCCTAAGAATTCCACCACAGCCATATTTATTTGAGGAAACAAAACCATCAGTATTGATCTTAATAGAATTTTTTTAGGCTTAATCCAATGTATAATCCTAATACTCTTATAGGAAGGATCATCATGCAAAGTGATACCTAGTTTTTTAGCCACAAATTTATAACCTCTAAAGTAAATATTGCTAATTAAATTTGCAGTAAACAAAGCATGAATTTTTTATTTAGTTTTAGCAAGGATCCTTTTATGGTGCGTAGGGATGCCATGATATTTTGCATCAGTTCTATCCACCCAAATGAACCAAATAAGGGTAATAGCAATTAAAACTTTGATATGACCTTTCATAGTTTTATGGAAATAAACTTCAAGAAGTTGATATAACAAAAGAGAGTTGTGAAAATAGTTAGTGTTTAATAAATCATCATACCATATCCAAAGTTTGAAAGCAATAACACCATTGACAAAAACATGATTAACATTTTCAGTATGAAAGCAATAATAGCACTTAGAAGGAAACTATAACCCTTTAAGCCAGAGCAAGGAATCAACTGGGATGAAGTTATTCAAAATCCACCAAGCTAAAACTAAATAAGAAATGGGAATGATATTGTTCCAAAGTTTAATGAAAACATTAGAGGTGTTCTATTTATTTCTAATAATATTCCAATCCTCTTTAAGAATAAAATCACCATTGTAAGAGATCATGAAAAGGATTTGATCCAGTTTATTAGAAAAGATAAACTTGTCAAAAATAGAAGTAGGAATGTAGTTCTTAAGTTTGTTTTCATTCCAATTATTATTAAGTTGCATTGTAGGATTAGTGTTGTAGGTTTAGACATTAGAGTTTAGGGTTAGTTTTAAGGTTTAGAGTCTAGGATTTTGGTTTTAAGGTTTTTTTTAAAATTAAATAAACCAGTAGGTTTAGGTTTATTTAGTATATTTGGTTTATTTTCTATTTATTTAGGGTTTAGGGTTTAGGTTTTAGGGTTTAGGGTTTTAGGGATTAGGGTTTAGGATTTAGGGTTTAGAATTTTGGTTTAGGGTTTAGGTTTAGGGTTAAGTGTTTTTGGTTTCTTTTAAAACAGAGAATAAATTCAGATTCAACATTTCATCTTTTTTATTTCATCAACCAAGTAACACACCATGTTTTATAAGACACAAACAACAACATAGATAAAAAATGAGCATGCATAGAGCCAATTAAAAACTCTAGATAATTAAAACCATCTTTACTGTAAAGACACAGTTCCATAAGTAGCATATCAGATCAGTCGTTCTTCAATTTCTCTAGTTCCCATCTGAACCACCCTGGCCTCTCGAGAAGCAGGATCCACCCTCGTATCCCTGATCTCTCCCTCTGCCACCGCTATGGTTGTAGCCTCCATCTCTCATCTAGCCTCCAAAACCACCACTTCCATATCCTCCAGCACCTACAAAACCCCCACCACTATTGTGATAACCACCGCATCCACCTTTGCCTCCACTACAAGATCTAGACTGAGCCTGGTTGACGGTGATGTTCTAGCCATCAAGGTTTTGCCCATTCTTAAGGTTTATGTTTAGGTTTAGATTTATTATATGTTATGATTTAGGTTTATTTTTAAATTTATTTACTTTTTAGTTTTTAGGGTATGGTTTAAGGTTTAGGTTTTTATTTTATGCTTTATGGTTTAGGTAGGGTTTTGGTTTAGGAATTATGGTTTAGGGTTTAGAGAGGATTAAGGTTTAGGTTTTAAAATAGGGTGAGGATTTTTTTAAATTTAGCAAACCAGTTGGTTTATTTAGATTATTTTTATTCATTTTAGTTTATTTTATTTTCTTTTATTTAAGTTTATTTTATTTTTATTTAGTTTAATTTAATTATTTTAGTTTAGATTTTGTATTTTAGTTTATTGTGGTTAGGTTTAGGTTAAGTATTTTTAGTCTTTTTTAGTTTTTTTTTATTTAAGTTTTATTTTAGTTTAGGTTTAGGTTTATATTTTATCTTGTTTTAGTTTTAGGTTTTATTTTTTAATTTTTAGGTTTATTTTTTTATTTTATTTTATTTATAGTGTTTAGTATAATTTTTTTTTTTAGGATTTATTTTAGGTTATTTATTTTAGTTTAGGTTTATTTTATTTATTTTATTTTTATTTTATTTATTTTTTTATTTAGCTTTATTTTTTTTATTTTCTTAGGTTTAATTTAAGTTTAGGTTTTATTTATCTTTTATTATTTATTTTATCTTATTTATTTTTATCTTTATGTTAATTTTATTTTAGTTTTTATTGTAGATTATTTTATCTTTAATTTATTAGGTTTTATTTTAATTTATATTAGTATTCAACTTTGTTATATTATTTTGGGCTCAGGTTTTTTTATTTTAGGTTTTATATTTATTTTATTTTAGATTTATCTTTTATTCTTTATCTTTAGGCCTTTTATAGTTTAGCTTTGGTTTTGTATTCAGTGGCCTTAGCCCAGTTAGGGCCCAGGCCCAGGGTACCATTCCATCCAGTTCTGGGCCCAGGTCTGAGCTAGGTCTTAGGCCTGGGCCAGCCCAGTTTAGGGCCAGGCCTTAGGGTTTAGGGCCTCTGTGTGGCCCAGGGCCCAGCCTCAGTGCGCATAGCCTTGGGCCCAGGTGGGCCCAGGTCAGTAGAGCCCAGTGGCTCAGACCATCAGGCCCAGTAGGGCCCAGGTCAGATCAGTGGCTCAGTTTGGGCCCAGTGGGCCTCAGCATCAGTGGCTAGGTTTATCTTTAGGATCTCAGGTCCTCTGAGGGCTAGGTCAATACTCAGGGCCTGGCCTGGGCACATGACTCAGTATTAGGTCTGGCTCAGCCTCCAGCCTTTGGTGCCTCAGTGTGAGGATCAGGACTCAGTGCAGTGGTCATGGCTCATGGTCACTCCAGGGCCTCATCCTTGGCTGTGTATCCAGGGCCTTGGTCCCAGGTCACTTTCTGGAGGCCCAGTGGCCTCAGGCCCAGGGCCCTGTCAGTGGCTAGGCCCAGCCAGAGTGTAGGGCCTTGTTTCAGTGTGTGGCCCAGTGGTAAGACAGGGCCTTTTAGTGATTTAGAGTTAGAGTGGGGTTGGGTCAGTAGGCCCAGTGGAGGTGGCTCTTAGTGTCAGGGCCCAGGCCCAGCCTAGGTTTAGGAAGTGATGTTGTAGGATTAGGTTTTTCTTAAATTAACTAATTTAGGTTTAAATTTTAGTTTATTTTTTATTTATTTTATTTATTTTATTTTATTTTTTATTATTATTTTGTTTTTTTATTTTTTATATTTTATTTTATATTTTAGGATTTTTATTTTTAGTTTATTTTTAGGTTTATGATTGTTTATGTATTCTTTTAGTTTTATATTTTTATTTTATTTTTTTTGTTTAGGTTTTATTTTTTTTTTTTAGGATTTTATTTTATTTTTTTAGGTTTAGGTTTTATTTTTTTATTTTATTTTAGGTTTATTTTTTTTAGTTTAGGTTAGTTTAATTTTATTTAATTTATTTTATTTAGTTTAGGGTTTAGGCTTAGTTTATTTTGAGTTTAGTTTTAGACTTTATTTATTTTAGTTTAGTTTATTTTAGTATAGGTTTATTTTATTTTGTTTATTTTAGGTTTAGGTTTTATTTTAAATTTATTTTTATGTTTTATTTTTAGGTTTATTTTTTGGGTTTAGGTTTTTATTTAGTATTTATCTTATTATTTTATTTTTTATTTTTATTTTAATTTTGTTTTATTTATTTTAGGTTATTTAGGTTTTTTTTAAAATTTTAATTAGTTTAGTTTTATATATATCTTAGTTTAGTTTTTTTTTTTAATTTTATTTTATGTTTTAGGTTTATTTTAGGCTCAGGTTTATTTTATTTTATTTTATTTTACTTTATTTTAGTCAAGTTTTTTTTTATTTTTATGTTATATTTAGGTTTTATTTTTTAGATTTTTACCTTTTGTTAAGATTAGGATTTATGGTTTAGGCCTATTATTTGTTTGGATCATTAGCCAGTTATGATGGGTCAGGTTGTAGGGTGGTTTAAATTAGGGTTTTTTTTATTCATTAAACTTTCATTTGCTTTTTTAGTGGCCTTTTAAGGTTTTTATTTTATTTAAGTTTAGGGTCAGGTTAGGGTAGGGTTTAGGGTTTAGCTTAACAGGATTTAGGGTGGCCTAAAGTTTAGTGTTTAGTGGATTTTTAAAAAAAGAATTAACCAAACGTAGGGTTTTATTTAAGTTTATTTTATTTTTAGTTTATTTTATTTATTTTTATTTAATTTATTATTTTTTATTTCGTTATTTTATCTTTAGTTGGTTTATTTTGTTTATTCTTTATTTTGTTTAGGTTTATGTTTATTTTTATTTTAATTTTATTTTATTTTATTTTTTTTGGTAGGTTTTATTTTTATTGGCCTAGTTTAGGGTTTAGCCTTTATTTTAGATCTTTACAGGTATACTTTTAGCCTAAGTTTTCTTTAATTTATTTTTCTTTTATCTAGTCAGTTAGGTTAGATATTAGCTTTAGGTTTCAGTTTTATTTATTTGTACTTTTATTCTTTAGTTGATTTTATTAGCTCAGTTTTAGGGCTCAGTATCTAGGCAGTGGCCCATGGCCAGAGCCCAGGTTTGTGGGTCAGGTCAGGGCCCAGCCTCAGGGTTAGGGTTTTAGCCTGGATCAGCCCAGTTTATGTCAACATCTGGCCCAGTGGCCTAGTTTAGGGCTCAGTGGCCCAGCTGGGGCCTGGATCTTTATTCCAGGGCTCAGGCCCAGTGGCTCAGGCCTGGGCCTAGCCCAGTGGCCTAATGCCTAGCCTGGGTCAGCTTTGGCCCAGGATGGCCTTAGGGGCTCAGGGTTCAAGGATTAGTTTTCAATTTGGGCCTAGGGCCTAGGGTCCATGACTGGATCAGGGGTAGATTCTTAAATAAGCAAACCAGTCTTTTATTTAGTTTATTTTATTTTATTAGTTTATTTTATTTTTTCTTTTATTTTTTATTTGGTTAATTTTATTTAGTTTAGTTTTTATTTTAGGTTTTTATTTTAGTTTATGTTTTTTATCTTAGTTTATTTTGTAGTTTTAGTTAGTTTATGTTTTTTTTTAGTTTATTTTATATTTATTTTAGTTTGAGTTTATTTTATTTTAGGTTTAGGCTTAGGTTTATATATTACTTTTTTTAGGTTTAGGTTTTATGTTTTTATTTAAGGTTTATTTTCAAGTTTTATTTTTTAGTTTAGGTTTAGGTTTATTTTTAGTTTATTTTATTTTATTTATTTTAGGGTTTAGGCGTAGTTTATTTTCAATTTAGGTTTATTTTATTTTATTTATTGGTTTATTTTGTTTGTTTTATTTTAGGTTTCATTTCTTCTTAGGGTTTAGATTTTATTTTCATTTAGTTTAGGTTTTTTTATTTAAGTTTTTTTTATTTTTTTTATTTTATTTTTTTTACTTTTTTATTTTTTATTTTCATTTTGTTTTATTTTATTTAGTTTTAGGTTTATTTTATTTTTTTTAGTTTAATTTAGGTTTTTATTTATTATATTTTAGTTTAGTTTTATTTTTTTAGGTTCAGGCTTAGGTTTATGTTTTAGTTTGATTATTTATTTTATTTTATTTATTTTATTTATATTTATTATTTATTTTATTTATTAGGTTTAGGTTTTAGGGTTTTAGAGTTTGTTTATGGTTTATGGTTTAGGACCCTCATGGTTTGGGGGTTTGGCCTAGTTTAGTGTGGTAGGTTTAGGGTTTAATGTTTTAGGTTTAGGGTTTAGTGTAGGTTTAACTTTATTTAGTTTATTTATTTTTTTATTTTTTTATTTTATTTTATTTTTTGATTTTATTTAGTTTAGTTTATTTAATTTAGGTTTATTTTTTTTTTAGTTCAATTTATTTTTTAGGTTTATTTTATTTTAGTTGTGTTTGTTTTATGTTTGCAATTTAGGTTTAGGTTTAGGTTTATGTTTATTTTTTAGTTTAGTTTTATTTTATTTTATTTTTTGGTCTTTTATTTTTAATTTTTAGGTTTCTATATTATTTTTTTTAGCTTATGTTTTATGTTTCATTTTATGGTTTTATTTTTTAGATTATATTTTTAGTTTAGGTTTAGGTTTATTTTATTTTATTTTATTTTATTTAGTTTAGTTTTGTTTAGTTTATTCTCACTTAAGTTTAGTTTTGTTTATTTTAGTTTTGTTTATTTTGTTTAGGTTTAGTTTACTTTTATTTTATTTTAGGTTTATTTTTTTTTAATTTAGGGTTTAGTTTTATTTTATTTATTTTTTAGGTTTATTTTTTAGGTTTTAAATTTTATTTAATCTCTTATTTAATTTTATTTTATTTTATTTTCGTTTGGGTTTGTTTTATTTAGGTTTTTTGGTTTATTTTATTTTTGAGTTTAATTAGGTTTATTTATTTTATTTTAGTCATCCTTCCCAGGTAGTTAAGTTTAGGCTCAATTTTAGTAGATAGTTTTTTATCTCATTTTATTTTATTTATTAAGCTTAGGTCATTTATCTATTTTTGGATTTAGTTACATTCAATTACCTTGGGTAGGCCAGGTCAGGCCTGTGGCCTGGATCCGTTTGGGGTCAGATCAGTGATCAGGTCTTGTGTGGCCCAGTGGCTCAGTTTCAGGGCCTAGGCCTGACTAGCCTAGAGTTGGGTTTAAGGCCTAGTGTAGGCCTAGGGTTTAAGCCTAGTGGGCCCAGTCAGACTCAGAGGCTCAGGTTTTGTGGCTCAGCCCATTTTAGTGGTAGGGTTTACTGGTCAGGGTTTTATCTTTTTTAATCCTTTCCATTTTGGGCTTTATGGTCTTTACAGTTTAATATTAGTTTTAGGGTTAGGGTGTAGGGTTTAGGGCTCATTAGGGTGTAGGATTTAGGGTTAAGATATATTTAGTGGATTTTTAATTTAGTAAACCTTAGTTAAGGTATTTTAGTTTATCCAATTTATTTAGTTATTTTTTTATTTTTAGTTTATTTTATTTTTAGTTTTATTTTAGGTTTTTTATTCAATTTATTTTATTTTATTTATTTTAGTTTATTTTTTTTAGGTTTATGTTTATGTTTATTTTTTAGTTTAATTTTATCCATATTTTATCTTTGGCTGGGTTATTTTTTTTTAGGTTTAGTTTAGGTTTATTTTTATCTTTTAGGTCAGGTTTTAGGTTTTATTAGGTTTTATATTTTATTTATAGGTTTAGTTTATTTTTAGTTTATTATTTTATTTAGTTTAGTTTAGTTTATATTTATTTTTTATTTTAGTTTAGGCTCTCAGTTTAGTTTTTTATGGTTTAGTTAGTTGGGTAGCCTGGGGAGTTTAGGTTTAGAGGCTCAGTTTATGGCTCAGTGGTTATAGTGGATTTAGGTTTAGTTGGTTTAGGGTTTAGGTAGTGGTAGGGTTTAGGAATCAGGTTTAGGGTTTAGGTTTAGGTTAGTTTTATTTTGTTTAGTTAGCTTTTAGCTTTTTTTTAGTAGTTGTTTGGTTTAGGTTTGGTTAGGTTTTATTTTATTTTATTTTTTAATAGAGAACAAATTTAAATTTAACATTTCTTCTTTTAGATTTCATCAACTGAGGAACACACCAAGTTTTCTAAGACACAAGTGATGATAGATTAAAAATGAGCATGCATAGAGAAAACCCAAAACCTTAGATAACTAGAACCATCTCTACTGTAGAGATAAAGTTCCATAATCAAGAATTGGATTACTGCTCTCGCCAGGTTCCCATCAACCACCTCCTCAACTATCGAGATTGACCATCATATCCCCAATCTCCCTATACCACAACAGTAACCTCTGCCCTCAAACCACCATCGCTCACCACAACCTCCATATCCACCAGCACCTCTAGATCACCCCACCACCACTATGATAACCTCCACCAACTCCTTCGCCTCCACAGCCAGATCTAGACAGAGCCTGGTTGGCGATGATGTTCCTGATGTCAAGATTCTACCCATTCTTAGAGTTTAGGTTTACGTTTAGATTTATTAAGTGTTAGGGTTTAGATTTATTTTTTAATTTATTTAGTTATTTTTTGTTTAGGTTTAGGGGCTTTAAGTTTGGGGTTTAGGGTTTAGTTTGGTTTAGGGTTAGGTTTAGTGGTTGTGGTATGGTTTAGGTTTAAGATTTTTTAATTAAACCCAGGTTTAGTTTATTTTAGATATTTATTTATTTATTTATTTCAGTTTATTTTAATTTTAAACCAATTAGAGTTTATTTTTATATTTTATTTAGTTTAGTTTATTTATTTAGGTTTAGTTATTTTAGTTTATGATTTTATTTTAGTTTATTTTACTTTATTTATTTTACTGAGTTTTATTTTAATTTATTTTGTAAGTTTAGGTTTTATTTTTTCTTTTTTTGGTTTAGGTTTAAGTTTTTATCTTATATTTTTAGGTTTAGGTTTTAGGTTTTTAGTTTTTCTTTTTTAGTTTAGGTTTAGGTTTATTTTTAGTTTATTTTATTTTATTTAGTTTAAGTGTAGGATTAGTTTAGGTAGTTTTATTTATTTTAGTTTTTAGTTTATTATTTTATTTATTTTAAATTTAGGTGGTTTAGGTTTTATTATTTATTTATTTTGTGTTTTTAGGTTTATTTTTTTAGGTTTAGCTTTTATTTTATTTATAGGTTTATTTATCTATTTACACTAGTTTATTTATTTTTAGGTTTTATTAGTTTATTTTAGTTTTTAGTTTTATTTTATATTTATCTATTTTATTTAGGTTTATCAGTTTTTAGTCATTTATCTTATCTCCAACCCATTTTAGGTCATTTATTCCATTTTGGTCAGTTTATGCCTAAGTTAGGTGTGGATCGGGGTGGCCCAAGACTCCAGTGGCCTGTTTATGGTTGGGTCTGTGGCTCAGTGCTTAGGCCTTTAGGTCAGGCCTTCAGGCCCAGGGCTCAGGCTTTAGTGCTAGTAGCCCAGGGCTCTAGTTCTCAGGCCTGTTCAGTGCAGGTCAGTTTAGGGTCTGGGTAGGTTTAGGGTCTAGCCAGGTCAGTGGGCTCATGGTAGTCAGTGGTAGGGTAAGGTGTCAAGGTGACATTTAGTGGTTGTGGTAGAGTTAAGTGGCTCAGGGTGATAGCCAGTTTGGTAGGTTTTAATTAAACCCATAAGTTTAGGTATTTATTTATTTATTTATTTTATTTATTTATTTTATTTATATTTTATTTATGCTTTTTATTTTATCAGTTTAGTTTAGTTTATCTTTTATTTATTTACTTTTTATTTTATTTTATTTTATTTTTAGGTTTAAGTTTTAGTTTAAAGTTTAGGTTTTATTTTATTTCACATTTTATTTTAGGTTTATTTAGCTTAGTTTTTATTTATTTTATCATTTGGTTTATTTATTTTATTTTATGTTTAGTTATTTTATAGGTTTTATTTTATTTTATCATTTAGCATAGTTTAGTTTTTTTATCTTATTTCTTTTATTTTATTTTAGGCTCAGTTTAGGTTTAGCTCAGTTTTATTTTATATTATTATTTAGCTCAGGATCATTTTACTGCACTAGGTCTTATTAATTTATTTTGTGGCCTTGGGCCTAGGATTAGGGCCTAGGGCCCAGATTGGGCCTGTGGATCTAGTATCTGGTCAAAGCCCAGTCAGTGGCTTAGCTCAGTTCAGGTTGTGGCTAGTTTAGCTTCTTGGCTATTTGGGTGGTTATTTAGAGATCAAGTGTTTAGTGTGGCCTTGGCCTTGGGCTAGTGGCCAGGGCAGTTTTGGCCTGCTTTCTGGGCTTTGAGCCCATGGCTCAGATCAGTCAAGGGTTGGGTCAGTTAGGCCTGGGTTGGGTCAGTATTTTAGGCTCAGAGGTTTATTAATCTTAGTCTTCAGTTTATTTTATTTTATTTAGTTTAGTAGTCAGTTTATTTATTTTTATTTATTTTAGTTTAGTTTGATATTTGATTTTTTTAGGTTTTTTAGTTTAATGTTTTATTTTTTATTTATTTTATGTTTATTTTATTTATTTTTATTTTATTTTATCCATTTTATTTTATTTTATTTATTATATTTTTATTTATATTTAGTTTTATTTGATTAGGTATATTTTTTTATTTTATTATTTAAGTTTTATTTAATATTTTATTATTTTATTTTATTTTATTTAGGTTTTAGTTTAGTTATTTATTTTAATTTTAGGTTATATTTTATTTTATTTATGGTTTATGTTTTAAAGTTTTAGGTTTTTGGGAAAAGTAGGGTATGGTATGGTGGGGTTTAGGGTGGTTTAGTGGTTTAGTGGTAGTGGTAGGGTTTTAGTTTAGATATTTTGGAGTTTAGAGTTAGTTTAGTGGTTTAGGTTGGTTTATTTATTTATTTTATTATTTATAAATTAAGTAAACCGGAGTTTTATGTTTATTTTAGTTTATTTTATTTATTTTAGTTTTCATATTTATATTTATATTTAGATTTATTTTTATTTTTTTATTTTAGTTTATTTATTTTAGATTAATTTATTTTAGTTTATTTTTTTTGTTTAGGTTTAGGTTTAGGTTTATTTTTTAGGTTTAGGTTTTATTTTTTATTTTTAGGTTCAGGTTTAGGATTTTATTTTATTTCTACCTTAGTTTTATTTTATTTAGGTCTATTTTAGGATTTATTTTTAGTTTAGTTTATTTTATGTTTAATTTATTTTATTTTATTTAGTTTGGCTTTAAGTTTAGTTTAATTTAATAGTTTAGTTTAGATTTGTTTATTTTATTTTAGTTTAGTTTAGTTTAGTTTATGTTTAAGTTTTATTTATTTAGTTTTTTTATCTTTGTTTATTTTATTTTTATTTTTATTATTTTTATTTAATTTAGGTTTATATGGTTATTTTTTTAGTTTTATTTAGTTTTATATATTTTTTAGGTATTTATTTTTATTTTAGTTTAGTATAGTATGTTTTATTTTATTTTTAGTTTAGTTTTTATATTTATATTTACATATTTTTAGCCTTTATGTAGTTTAATTTGGTTTTATCTTATTTATCTAGGTCATTATTATCTATTTAAGTCAAGTTTACTAGTTAGGTTAGGGCTCAGTTTTTTTTGGGTTTGGGGCCCAGTTCAGTTTTAGTGGGGCCTGGGGCTGGCTCAGCCTCAGTTTAGTTTAGGCCTTTATCTGGGGTCATTAGGGCCTTTAGTTTCAGGGCTCAGTGGCCCAGTTTAGGGCCTAGTGGTATCTAGTTGGCCCAGGCCCAGCCCAGGGTCCAGGCCCAGTGATCAGAGTTTGGAGGGTCAGTGGGTAGTGGCTGGGTGGTTTGGCCCAGGGTCAGCCTTATGCCTCAGTGGCCTATGGCCTTAGAGTGCATGTTACATCAAGTCTTTAGAGCCTAGGGTCTTAATCAAGCAATGCAGTTTAGATTTTATCTCTATCTTTATCTGGTTTATTATTATTTTAATCACTGGTTTATTTCTTATTTAGGTTTTAGATTTAGGTTTAGTTTATATTTTTTAGTTTAGTTTTTTTTTATTTATTTTTAAATCATACATATCTTGGCCTTTTAGGTTTTTTATATTTTATTTTAGGTTTATTTTATTTTTATCAGTCCATTTTTTTTATTTTTTTTATTTAGTTTAGGGGTTAGTTTAGTTTTTTAGGTTTAGGTATTGTAATTTATTTTAGTTTAGTTTAGGTTTATTTATTTTGTTTATTTTTATGTTTAGTTTATTTCATCTAGGTTTTGTTTATTTATTTTATTTATCTTTTAGTTTTTAGTTATGGTTTAGATTTATTTTTTTAATTTATCTTTAGGTTTAGTGTTTATTTTTATTATTTTATCTTGTTTAAATTATTTTATTTTAAATAGGTTTTATTTTATTTAGGGTTTTTTATTTTAGGTTTATATATTACATATATTTTAGTTTAGCTTATATTATCTTATTTTATTTTTATTTTTTTATTTTATCTTTATTTTTTTTTAGTTATTTTAGGTTTTGGTTTTTTAGTTTATGTTTTATTTATCTTTATTTTTATGTTTTATATAGTCAGGTTTTTTTAGTTATTTAGTGCTAGGCCTTTAGGAGTGGCTCAGTGGCACATGGTGTCTTAGTTTAGGTGGTTTTTCAGTTAGGATTTAGGGTAGGGAGGGCTACAATTGGCCTGGGTAGGGTTTAGGGTTTTAGGTTTTAGGGTTTGGATTTAATGTTTTTTTAAAAAAAAATGTAAACCAGAGTTTAAGTTTTATTTAGTTATTTATTTATTTTATTTAGATTTTTAATCTTAGTTTATTTTACATTAAGTATTTAGGTATCTTTATCTTATTTTTAAGGTAGTTTATTTATTTTTAGGTAGGTTTATTATCTTTTTAGGTGTTTTGGTTTTATTTTATGTTATTTTAGGTTTTATTTTAAAGGTTTAAGTTTATTTAGTTTATTCATTTTAATTACTTTTTTAGGTTTAGGTTTAGTTTATTTTATTTTAGGTTTAAGTTTTATTTATTTTAGTTTAGTTTATTTCAGTTGCTTTTATGTTTATTTTATTTTTATTTTAGGTTTTGGTTTTTTTTAGTTTAGGGATTAGCTTTTATTTTTTATTTATGTTTAGGTTTTTATTGAGTTTTTATGTTATTTTATTTTAAGTTTATTTTATTTTAATTTTACATTTAGTATTTATTTTATTTAGGTTTTTTATTCTTAGGTTCATTTTATTTTTTTAATTTAGTTCAGGTTTTTATTTATTTTATTTTCATAATTTTTATTTATCATTTTATTTTATCTCAGCATTTAGTTCTAATTTAGGTTTTCTTTTTTATTTTTTATTTTAGTTAAAGTTTATTTTATTATTTTTTATGGTTTTATTAAGTTTCCAATGTTAGGTAGGGTCTTTAGGGTTAGGAGTGGAAAGATCTGTGGTTTGGGGTTTGGTCTGGGTAGTCATAAGGTTAGTGGAAGATTTTAGCAGTGGCTAGTGTGGTCATTAGGTGGGGCCTGGGGGTTTTATGCTTAGTCTTAGGGTAGTGGGGGTTAGTGTAGTAGGTTGTGGTTATTTAGGCTAGTTTTTTATAGTGGTCTTGGTTTGGATTTAGTATATTAGCATATTTATTTATTTTATTTATTTATTTTATTTATATTAGGTTTATTTTATTATTTAGTTTAGTTTATTTATCTGAAGTTTATTTTTTACATTTTATCTTAGTTTATATTTTATGGTTTATTTTTTTATTTTAGTTTTATTATTTTATTTTTTTTAGATTAGGTTTATTATATTAGGTTTAGTTTAAGTTTTATTTTTTTAGGTTTAGGTTTAGATTTTATTTGATTTATTTTAGGTTTTTTTGTTTGGGATTAGTTTAATTTTATCTTATTGGGTTATGTGGTTAAGATTAATTTATTTTAGTTTATCTTGTTATAGGTTTAGGTTTATTTTATTTTATTTTAGGAGGTTTGTTTAGGTTTAAGTTTTAATATTTTTAGGTTTACATTTAGGTTTTTAGGTTTTGATTTTAGTTAGTTTATTTTATTTTATTTTAGGTTTATTTTCTTTTATTTCACATCTAGTTTTTTTTATTTAGGTTTATTCAGGTTTATTTTATTTTAGTTTAGTCCAAGCTTTTATTTATTTTATTTTAGTTTTTTTATTTTATTTTATTTTATTTTGATTTAGGTTTGGGTTTTATATTTTTTTATTGTATTTTATTATTTTATTTTATTTAGTTTATGTTTTTATTTATTTATTTCATTTGTTATTTGTGTTTGGGATTTAGGGTTTAGGTTAAAAGATTTAGGTTTAGGGTTTAGGGTTTTAAAATTTAGGGTTTATTAAGGTTTAGTATAGGGTTTAGGGTTAGTTTTTATTTATTTATTTTCATTTTATTTATTATTTTTAAATTAAGTAAACTAGTATGTTTATGTTTATTTATTTATTTTTATTTATTTTAGTTTATTTTATTTTATTTTTTTATTTTTTTTTATTTATTTTATTTAGTTTAGTTTATTTATTTTAGGTTTTAATTTAGTTTATCTTTTAGCATAGTATTATTTATTTTAATTTAGTTTTCTTTTATTTTTATTTATGTTTGGTCTTTATTTTAGGTTTAGATTTAGCTTTATTTTAGTTTTATTTTTAGGTTGTATTTTTTAGTTTAGGTTTATTTTTAGTTTATTTTATTATATTTAGTTTAGGTTTATGTTTAAGTTTACTTTATTTTACTTTTAATTTTAGGTTTTTTTTTATTTTAGTTTATTTAAGTTTAAGTTTAGGTTTATTTTAATTTTATTTTAGGTTTAGGAATTTTTTAGTTAAAGGTATAGGTTTTATTTTTTTATTTATTTTAGGTTTCATTTTTATGTTTATTTTTTAGGTGTGGGATTTTGTTAAGTTTTTAATTATTTTTTATTTTAGTTTTAGTTAATTTTTATGTTAGGTTTACTTTTTATTTTATTTAGGTTATTTATTTTTTTAGTTTAGTTTAGGTTTTTATTTATTTTATTTATTTTATTTTATTTTATTTTTTATTAATTATGAAAAATCCTAGATAATTAAAATCGTACAGTTCCATAAGCAGCAGATTGGATCGGTCGTTCTTTAGTTTCTTCAATTCCCATCGGAACCACCCCGTCATCTCGAGTAGTGGGATCCACCATCATATCCCCGATCTCTCCCTCCACCACCACTACGGTTGTAACCTCTGTCGCTCCTCCCGCCTCCATAACCACCACTACACTGACCACCACATCCATATCCACTAGCACCTCCATATCCCCCACCACCACTGTGATAACCAATGCCTATGCCTTCACCTCCACCTCTAGATCTAGACTGAGCCTGTTTGTCGGTGATGTTCCTGCCATCAAGGTTCTGCCCATTTTTAGGGTTTAGGTTTATTAGTTTTTAGTGTCTAGGTTTATTTTTGAATTTATTTAGTTACTTTACTAGTTTAGGGTTTGGGGTTTGGGGTTAGGGTTTAGGGTTTAGGTTTAGGTTTTAGGGTTTATGCTTTAAGGTTTAGGATTTAGGGTTAGGGTATAGGTTTTTGAGTTTGGGTCGTGGATTAGGGTTTATGGTTTATGGTTTAGGATTTAAGGTTTATGGTTTTTTTTAAAAGTTTTAAGTAACCTAGTAGGTTTAGGTTTGTTTAGTTTATTTTTTTATTCTAGTTTATTATATTTTTTTATTTTATATAGGTTTATTTTTTTTATTTAGTTTAGTTAATTTATTTTAGGTTCATTTATTTTAGATTAGGTTTTATTTTATTTTTAGGTTTAGGTGTAGGTGTAAGTTTATCTTTTAGTTTAGTTTTATTTTTATTTTATTTTTTAGGTTTAGGATTTATCTCTTATTTTTTGGTTTAGGTTTAGGTTTTTATTTTATATTTTTAGGTTTAGGTTTTATTTATTTAACTTTGGTTTAGGTTTATTTTTATTTTATTTTATTTTATTTTAATTTATTTAGTTTAGGGTTTAGGTTTAGTTTTTTTAGGATTAGGTTTAGGTTTTATTTATTTTAGTTTAGGTTTAGGTTTATTTTAATTTGTTTATTTTAGGTTTAAGTTTTTTTCTTTGTTTATGATTTAGGTTTTATTTTTATTTATTTTAGGATTTATTTTAGATTTATTTTTTTAGGTTTAGATTTTAATTAGTTTTATTTTCTTTATTTTAGGTTGATTTTAGTTTAATTTACATTTGGTTTTATTTCATTAGGTTTTAATTTTAGGTTTATTTTATTTTTAATTTAATTTAGGTTTTATTTATTTAATTTTAGTTAAGTTTTAATTTTATATTATTTTATTTTAGGTTTAAGTCAGGTTTAGGTTTAAGTTTAGGTCTTGTATTTTATGTTGTTTAGGTTTTATTTTATTTTATTTTATTTAGGTTTAGGTTTTTTATTTATTTTAAGGTTTTAGTAGTTTAGGTTTAGGTCTGGGTGGAGGGTTTAGGCTTTAAGTTTTAGAGTTTTATATAGTTTATTTAGATTATTTTATAGTTTTATTTAGGTTTATTTTATATTTTATATTTTGTTTAGTTTATTTATTTTGTGTTTATTTTTTTAGTTTAATTTTTAGGTTTGGGTTTAGGTTTAGGTTTATTTTCTAGTTTAATTTTATTTAAATTTTATTTTTTCTGTTTAGGTTTTATTTTCTATTTTAGGTTTAGTTAGGTTTTAATTTTCTTTTAGGTTTATGTTTTAGGTTTTATTTTAGGTTTTTTAGGTTTTATTAGTTTAATTAGGTTTATTTTAGTTTATTTTAGTTTATTTTAGTTTAGATTTAGGTTTAGGTTTAGGTTTAGGTTTATTTTTAGGTTTAGGTTTAGGTTTTATTTATTTTAGTTTAGTTTATTTTAGTTTAGGTTTAGGTTTATTTTATTTTTATTTTTGGTTTTATTTTTTAGTTTAGGGTTTAAGTTTTATTGTTTATTTCTTTTTAGTTTTTAATTTTTAGGTTTAAGTTTCTTTTAGTTTTTATTTTAATTTGTTTTAAGTTTAATTTATTTTTATTTTAGATTTATGTTGGGAAAGAAAGGAAGTAATGTGTGTTATGTAAATTTTGATTCATTTTATTTAATCTTAAAATGCCTTTCTTTTTGAATAGGTTTTTTTAGAGTTTATCTAAACTTAGGATTAATTAAAAGATTTAATCAAAAAATTCACCTAAACAAAACTAAAATGTGAATCTACTTTAGGAATTACTTAGGTTAGGGAAGGAAAGAGAAGTTCTCTTCACTTTCCCTCTCTTCATAACTTAGTAATTAATTGTAGGATCTATTTAAACCAAATTAAAATATGAAAGAAAATCAACCCAAAATAATTAAACAACTTAAATGAAACCCACCTCTAAGTTGAACATATTCTTCACACTTAGAAAATTTGAACCTGAAGCTATAGCTAAGCATACCACACAAACCTTCAAAGCACACACATTAGCCAAAGTCACTACTTCTAGCCTTAGGATTGGTCGGTGCACGTTTGATGTTTGTTTTGCTTTGTGATATATGTTTTAGACTGGATGTTAGGGTATATGCTCATAGAATGAATGGTAGGATGTTCTTAGTCTAACTATTCTTTTCTACAGGAGATTGTGCTTAAGGGGCTCTATCATAAATAAAAATATAAATGCTTTTGCTTAAAGGTGCTTATACCTCTAAGCATAATCCAATAAGCCAGGTGGACTTAGTCACCCATGTGTGGGGTGATAAGTCTAATATCCATTCTTGGGATTTAAGTGATTTATTTTCCTCATCAAATGTAGTCTTGTCTTTCATGGATGGCTCATCTAGATATAACCAAATAAAGATAGCCCCTGAAGATGAAAGAAACACTACTATTAGAATGCCGATCAGAATCTATTGCTATAAAGTCATGCCTTTCAGCCTTAAAAATGTCAGTGCTACATACTAGCAGACTATGACTCGAATCTTTGAAGAAGTCATTAATCATCAAGTCGAGTGCTATGTCGATGATCTCATGGTAAAAAGTAGAGAAAAGGAAAATCATCTCTTTGACTTGAGATTAGTTTTTGAACAATTAAGATAATTTAAGCTCAAAATGAAACCCCTAAAATATGGATTCGAAGTAGCTTTAAGGAAATTCCTTGGGTTTATTGTCTGACACCAGGGAATTAAATTGATTTGGGGAAGAACAGGCGATATTAAAAATTCCACCCCATAAAAGTTTAACTCAACTCAGATCATTCCAAGTGTGGTTGGAGTATCTAAGATGCTTTATATCCAACTTATTAGAAAGATGTCAGCCATTGTCAGCACTTGTCAAAATGGATGCCCAGTTCAAGTGGGATAACAAGTGTGAGCATCCCTTTGAAGACATCAAGCATTACCTGATGACATCGTCGATTCTAGTAGCCCTTATCCTGGGTAAGCGACACATACTTTTACACTACTGTGTTACATGACTCCCTCGGTGCTTTGTTTCCCCAAGCCAATGATGAAGGGAAGGAAAGTACACTCTACTACCTCAGCCATCATTTATTCCCTAATGAGGCTAATTATTCACCCATTGAGAAGCAATGCCTAGCTTTAATCTTTGCATCCCAAAAGCTACAGTACTATGAGCTTCCTCATAAGGTAAACTTAATCTCTAGGATCAATCCACTATAGTATCTCATGAAACGGATGATGTTATCATGATGATTGGCATGCCAGTCCATGATCCTCTCACTGTTTGACATTACCTTCATACCCCTCCATGCAGTGAAATGACAAGCGTTAGTAGATTTCTAAGTAGCACACCCACTTCCTGCTGACTCTCCACTTAGTGATGATCTCCATGATGAACAAATCATGAACTTAGGGGATGCTAACATTCATTGCTAGGAGATATACTTTGATGGTGCGACTTCCTCTCAAAGAGGAGAAGAACCACTATCTACTATTTCAAGAAAGGCAGGGGTAGGAATAGTTTTCTTAACTTGGGATCGTGATGTAATGGGATTCTCATACCATCTGTCCAATTCTTTCACCAACAATGAAGCTAAATATGAGGCTCTAATTGCCAGTCTGGTGTTAGCCATTACTCTAAGCATCTAGAACATCAGCATCTTTAAAGATTCTCAGCTAATTATCAACCAAATTGTTGGGTCCTATAAGGTTATAATGCCCAAGCTCCATCACTACCATAAGTAAACCATTGAGTTGTTGGCCCAAATCCCAGAGGTTACTTTTTATAAGATTCCTCGAGAAGAGAACATCATAGCGTATGCTTTAGCCAAGCTTGTCAGGGAGTTGGCATGTCTGGAGGATGAGTCCATATCAATAAAGGTCCAAAATTGACAAGTCTTATCTCTTATTGATATTGAACTCATCAAAAAGTACTTTCCTGAAGGAGAGGCTACCATTACCAAGAAGGACGAGGAGTTAGATTGGAGGCAACCATTCATGGATTTCCAAAATAAAGGCAAACTACCTCAAGAGAAGTCTCAAGCCCATTAGATGAAACAGAGAGCACTTTCTTACGCTCTTGTGGATGGTGACTTTTTTCAGCAATCTTTTGATCATATATGGTTACATTATTTAGACAAACATGAAGCCCATAAGATCGTGACCCACGTACAGTCAGGATTATGTGGTGCCAACCAATCTGGTTCGAAGATGAAAGCCAAGATCAAGAGACTTGGATACTACTGTCCATCTATGATCAAAGATTGGATGGATACAGCTAAGCGATGCCACTACTGTGAAATATACGGTGTGGTCATACACCAACCACCCAACATTCTACATCCTACATTGGCCTCATGGACATTCGAGTGTTGAGGTACTGACATAGTGGGTCTAATTGATCCTCCTTCTTCCAAGGGTCATTGGTTCATCTTAGTTGCTACTGACTACTTTTCCAAATGGCCAAAGGAGATTTCACTTAGAGAGGTCACAACTTAGCATGTGCTCCAAATTTTGGGAACCATATCATATATAGGTTCGGAATGCCTTGACGAATTATATCAGATAATGGTATTGCATTCGAGAGCACCGAGATCAACAATTTTTCCAAATACACAACATAGATTGGAGATATTCTACCATCAACTACCCGAATGAAAATAGCTTAGCAAAATCCTTCAATAAAATGATCATCCAAATTCCAAAGAAGACACTCATCAACAACAAGCGATAGTGGCATGATCAGTTAGTTGAAGCAGTATGGGCCTATCGCACCACATATAGAACTCCAACTCAGTATACTCTTTTCTCCTTAGTGTATGGGTCCAAATCCATTCTACCATTAGAAGTCCAACTCTTATCACTAAGGATAGTTGTGGGTAGCAAGATCACAACAAAGCATAACGCCAAGTCGGTTAGAAGATTTTGAAGGTTTGGAGGAGAGATGCCTGCGGTCATGCCAAAACCTCAAGTTGTACAAAGTTAAAAGTTTTCACGATCACAATAAGTTAGTCCGTCCTAAAGCTTTTCAAGTAAGAGTGCTTATTTTAGTTCAAAGGAGATCGATTATTTCCCATCGTAATATGGAGGCAAGTTTGTACCCACTTGGGAAAGCCCTTTTGACATAGAGAAGGCCAACCGAGGAGAATCTTATCAGCTTATTAATCACAAGGGGGAGCACCCAATGCTTCCAATCAATGGGCTCTACTTAAAGAAATATTATAAATCATGTTTGAAAATAATTATTAGAAGAAAAAAAATTCTATTTTGAATTCAATCTCTTCCATGTTGAATGTATTTTATTTTGTGAATCTGCCACACTATGTTTAGGGTAGGTGTAAGGAACCCGAGCAACATCCTATCCTTCATCAACATAACGCAAACATAAACTACATGCAAACATGTAAAACAAACACATCTTTTATCTCAGGTTACTATGAGTTTAGATAACGCCCCTAGTGGCACTCACTAAGTAGCTTCTCTAAGTCTGGCTGACGTGTTACCCTGGTAGTGTGTCACCGTAGTGGTCTTCTTACTTTAGAGGATGTAAGTCTACTATGCTTTCCTTCCTTACTTGGCCACTGCACACCGATGAGCACCTTGTTAGTTTGGTAGCCTTACTACAAGGCCGGCAAGCTACCTCATGTTGGCTTCATTTAAGAGGATGCGAGTCTGCTATGCTTTCTTCTTAGATTAGCCTTCATGCACTATCTAGGTCGAGTATATTTGAGGTTTAGGATAAGTCTCCTAGTGGCTCCTTCCCTCCTTATTACTTCAAGTCTGAGTCTAGTCCTTCCTCAGGGCTCCCCTCTTATTAGTTGCTCTAGGTCAGATAGCATCTGTCCTGTTGATGATAGACTATCCTGATGATTAGTTCTGCTTAAAATGTTGTAAGCCAACATGTTTTCTTTCCAGATTGATCATTGGACACCGACGGGCACCATATGTTGGTTGGTTCTCACTATGCTGACGAATACATCATTCATGATAATGGATACACCTTAGGTTGTTTGGTTCTCGCACCCTAGGATACACCACTAATGATAGACGTAAGCCTACTATGCTTTCTCCTTGAGTTGACCACCGTACACCTATAAGCTTTCTTTTCTAGGGATCAAGGTAATGCCCCCAGCAGCATCTCCCCTGTGAGCAGTATATTGGGATCACATCATTTGGGATCCCATTTAGACACTACCAGTTACTATCAAGCTTTTCCTAATAACCACCCCTATGGTTGGAGAATCCATCATGTGGATGTGCATATTCTCCCTTGGTCCAATAAATCTAAGATAGGTCAAGGCTGACATAGCCATTTTTAGTGTGGTCCCTTGCACACTAATAGGGTCCATGCATAAACAAAATATATATTCACCTATGGATTAGGAGGACACCCCTAGCGGTACCTTTTCCCAAGCAAGCATCTTATCTTTATGGCAGTGTCACCAAAACTCCCTAAAGGAATCACCTGACTACTCTTGAATTGATATAAGTACCTAGTGAAATTTATTCAGTAGTCGCCCTTGAGTCAGGTTTGATTTGTTGTGCTACCAACAAGTAACCCTAGTAGTTGTTCCCTATAATAGAAAATGGAAGTCTACTATGCCTTCTTCCTAGCACAGCCATTGTACACCAAAAGGCAACCCCTCAGGTTGGCTAGCTCTACCCCATGGCTAGTAGACTATCTTTTTGGATTTGTAAAACTAAGATAGGACAAGTCCGATATAGTCCCTTTTATGTGAGTCCATCACACACCGACATGGTCAATAAATTAAATCTATCAAATTTGACTAAGCTCACAACCCCAGCGGATATTCCCTTTCCAAATCAAATTAAACCAAATAAAGCATATCAAATCACATGAAATTAATATAAAATTAATCCTAACTACTTTTGAGTTGACGTAAGTCCCCAGCGACATTCACTTAGTAGTCGCCATTGGTCAGGTTCGATTTTTCATGCATCCAACAGGTCACCCCAGTGGTTGGTCTTAGCTTTGAATGATGTAAGTCTTTTATGTCTTCTTCCTAGCATAGCCATTGCACACCGAAAGGTAACCCCTTAGGTTGGCTAGCTCTACCCCATAGCCGGTAGACTATCCCTTTGGATTTGTAAAACTAAAGTAGGTAAAGGTTGATATAGTCCTCTTCTCAGTGGGTCTATTGCAATCTGATAGGGTCCCTTCATTAACTCAAATTAGATTAAACCCAATCTGATTTTCCCTAGTGGAGTAAAATCACACCCTTCTCCCTAGTGGAGCCCCAAATCATATATAAACAAGTCAAGAAAATAAATCAAATTCAAAACCAACCTCTCTAGTGGAGCCATATTAAGCCAACTCACCCAGTAGAGTCTAAATCAAAGAAATCCAACCAAACTCTTATTCCTAGAGAATATAGCCCTAAATAAATATATGAAATCAAACTCAAATCCCAATTCCCAGTAGATAGCCCAAACTTGCTTCCCTAGTGGAAGGTTCATATACCTGATCCCCAGTGGACTCGAGCCCACATCTCTAGTAGATATGCCTCCACATTAATTAAAACAAAATAAATTAAAGTCAATTCGATCTTAATCCCTGGTGGATTATAGATTCTTATCCCCAGCAAATCTTCTTTCCATAAGTCATATAATCAAATCAAATTTAAACCTAATCCCCAACAGATTTTCTTCTTATATGCCCTCGACATGTAGACACCAATGTATGCCATTCAATGCATGTGATCCCATACGGATCTCCTCTAGGTCCTTGACATGGAATTCTCATCAAATCTTATTTCTTCTCTTATGCACACCTTTAATACTTCAACCAAAAGCCTAACAATGTATTCATTCAAATTACATCATCTTAATATTATAATCAACATTTTATGATTTGAAATGGTGCAAGCTCAAACTAACTATACAATATCATGCTAAACATATTATAGTGTGAATTAACACACTATATTATATTATAATATATGATGTTATATTATAATTTGCTTTAATATAATATAATGTCTAACATTTAAACCTCATTAGAATCACTTAAAAAGAACAAATAATAAAATTTTCTCAAAATATGAATACTATTCATTTTGGATGTAAAATTGTTTTTTTTTCTATTAGAAATGGTACAAAATAACATAATTTTGGTGTTGCTTATTAGTGTGTTCCATGAATTTGGCCAAATTCTTCCATCTCAACCTTTAAATTAACATTTTGTGAGTTTTGACCCAATGTATTATAACAAAAGTAAAACATACTAAAATGTACAATAACATTTAGTAACACACCACCACATTCATATATATATATATATATATATATATATATATATATGAAGTTATGTTGTTACGTAAATTATATTTTAATATGATTTCATATAATATATTATCTTACATTACACCTTAAAATGAATCACTTTAAGCAAAATAATAATAAAATTTGGTTGAAAAATGAATATTTATTTTGGATGCAAAATTCTATTATGACACACCATAGCACACCCCAATGATGTTCCCTAAAGCTTACCTTAAATTTGGCCAAATCCCATCATCTCAGCCTATAAATCAATATTTTTATGAATTATACCAGTAAAAAATCTACTACATCATAGTATAACAAACTAAAATATGCTAAACAATAAGTACTAAAACACAATAGTATGCTATAATGCATGATGCTACACTATGTTATGGGATCCTATATTATAATACACTAGAATATATTATATTATATTATATTGCATATCACATCATAAGGGATTGCTTAAGATAAAATATTATAAAATTAGTCAAAAAAATAAAAAGCTATATATTTTAGTCATATCACTTACATAATTTAAATTGAAATAATATATTATGATTCCATGCTCTACCTATTATGAATTTGGCCAAATTCCACCATTTTAAAGTCTAAATCAACATTTTTATAAATAATGCTAGTGTAGGATTGACTACATGATTGTAAAATACTAAAAGAATTTAAAATGTGGAGAACAATATATTATGATATATGATGTTATACTATGCTACAACATATAATATTTATTTTGAACACAAAATTTTACATTTTAGACTACAAGTGGCGTAGCACGCCTTTGGTACTACAACCTAATTCCCAATTCAAATTTAACGAATGTCATCATTTTATTTATTAAATCATTATTTTTATTATTTTTATTATTTATATTAATATAGACTATAGGGCATAATACCAAAATATACTAAAACATTTCAAAACATCTTATAACATCCAAAAACACATCACTACATGCTCAAATATATGATGCTACATTATATTATAATATATGGTATTATAATATAATTTAGGGTTAGGTTTTATGGTATTCAAATCTCTAATAGTCAAGGGAAGGTCTCTTGAAGAATTTTATTTTGCTACCATAACTATGCTTAGATTAGGAGATCTACTCATAATGACATCTTTATTAAAGGTTTAGGGTTAAGGGTTTAGGGTTAGGGTTTATGGTTTGGTATATAGGGTTTAGGGTTTATGGGTTTTGGGTTTAGGGTTTATTTTAGGGTTTAATTAGTTTAGGGTTTGGGTTTGGTTTTAGGGGTTTAGGGTTTAGGTTTAGGTTTGGGTTGAGGTTTTGGGCTTGTGGTTTAGTGTTTAGGGTTTAGGGTTTTTTGGGTTTAGGGTTTATGGTTTAGGGTTTAGGTTTTGGGTTTAAGTTTTAGTTTAGGTTTTAGGGTTTAGGGTTTAGGGTTTAATGGTTTTTTAATAGAAAACAAATTTAGATTCAATATTTTTTTTTGATTTAATTAACCAAGTATCATGCCAAGTTTTGTATGACATAATTGAATACATAGATAAAAAATGAGCATCCATTGAGCAAATAAATAACCCTAGATAAGTAGAATAATCTCTACTATAAAGACATAGTTCCATAAGCACCAGATCAGATCGACCATTCTTTAGTTTCTCTAATTCCCATCAGAATCACCCCAGCCTCTCGAGCAGCGGGGTTCGCCATCATATCCTGGTATCTCCCTCCACCACCACCACAGTTGTAATCTCTATCGCTCATCTCTCCTCAATAACCACCACTACTTTGGCCACCACCTCCATATTCATAAGCACCTCCAGATCCCCCACCAGCACTGTGATAATTACCGCCTCTACCATTGCCTCCACCGCTAGATCAAGCCTGAGCCTAGTTAATGGAGATTCTTGCCATCAAGGTTATGCAAATTCTTAGGGTTTAGGGTTAGTTTAGGGTGGAGGGTTTAGAGTTTGGGGTTTAGGATTTAGGGTTGTAGGTTTTAGGATTTAGGTGGTTTGTATTTTAGTTTTTGGGTTTTTGGGGTTTGGGGGGTTTAGGTTTGGGGTTTTAAGGTTTAGGGTTTAGGGATTAGGGTTTATTGTTTAGGGTTTAGAGTTTAAGGTTTATTATTTTAGGGTTTATGGTTGTAAGTTTAGGGTTATGGTCATAGGGTTTAGAGTTTAGGGTTGTTTTAGGGTTTAGGGTTTAGGATTTAAGGTTTAGGACTTTTTTTTTAAAATTAAGTAAACCGATAAATTTAGGTTTATTTAGTTTATTTTATTTAAATTTATTTTATTTTTTCTTTTTATTTAAGTTTATTTTTTTATTTTAGGTTTATTTATTTTAATTTCTTTTTTAGATTTAAGTTTAGTTTTAAGTTGAGTTTTATTTTTTTATTTTATTTTAGTTTAAGTTTTATTTTATTTTAGGTTTTTAGGTTAGTATTTTTTTATTTTAGGTTTAGGTTTTATTTTAGGATCATTTTTTAGGTTTTATTTTTATATTAGTTTTAGGTTTATTTTATTTTATTTTATATTAGTTTAGTTTAGGTTTAGTTTTATTTTAAGTTTAGGTTTAGGTTTTATTTAATTTAATTTAGTTTATTAAAGTTTTGGTTTAGGTTTATTTTATTTGGTTTATTTTTTTTTTTTTAGGTTTTATTTTTTTTAGTTTAAGGTTTAGGTTTTATTTTTTTTAGTTTATATTTTTATCTTATTATATATTTTATTTTATTTCAGTTTAGGTTTTACTATTTATTTTTTTTAGGTTTTATTTAGTTTCGATTTAAGTTTTTAGATTTTTATGGTTTAGGGTTTATGGTTAGTTTAGGGTTTAGGGTTTCGGTTTAGGGTTTAGGGTTTAGATTTTAGGTTTACAGTTTAAAATTTTTCTAGCATATAATATTTTCAGATTCAACATTTCTTTTTTTTCTATTTCATCTACCAAGTAGTACCCCAATTTTCTAAGACACAAGCAATGACATATATAAAAATCAGCACCCATAGAGTAAATAAAAAATTTTAGATATGTAGAACCATCTCTACTATAAAGACATAATTCCATAACCAGCAGATTGAATCGACCGTTCTTCAGTTTCTCTAGTTCCCATCAGAACCACCCTCACCTCTCAGCGATCGCCATCATATCCATCTCCTCCGCCACCACCACTCAGAACCACATCACTCTTCCCACCTCCATAATCACCACTACTCCGACAACCACCTCCATATCCACTAGCACCTCCAGATCCCCCACCACCACTGCACTAAACATCGCCTCCGCCTTCGCCTCCACCGCCAGATCTACATTGAGCCAAGTTGACGGTGATTTTCCTGCCGTCAAGGTTCTGCCCATTCTTAGGGTTTAGAGTTTAGGGTTTAGGGTTTGGAGTATAAGGTTTAATGTTATAGGTTTTAGGGTTTAGGGTTTAGGGTTTTTGGTTTGTGGGAGGGTTTTGGGTTTGGGGTTTGGCTTAGTTTAGGTTTAGGGTTTAGTATTTTTGTTTATGGAGGTAGATTTAGGGTTGTAGGTTTACGGTTAGTTTTATGGTTTAGGGTTTAAGATTTAGGGTTTAGGGTTTTTTAAAAAAAATTAAGTAAACCCCTAGGTTTAGGTTTATTTAGTTTATTTTTTATTTATTTGAGTTTATTTTTTATGTACTTTAGTTTATTTATTAGAGCTTTTATTTTAGTTTATCTTTAGGTTTAGCTATATTTTTTAGTTGAGTTTTATTTTTATTTTATTTTTAGGTTTAGGTTTTATTTTTTAAATTTTAGGTTTAGGTTCAGGTTTCAATTTTATTTTATTTTTTTATTTTTAGGTTTTAGGTTTATATTTTTACTTTATTTTTAAGTTTTATTTTTTAGTTTAGGTTTAGGATATTTTTAGTCTAGTTTATTTTATTTAGTTTAGGTTTAGGTTTAGGTTTAGTTTATTTTATGTTTAGGTTTATGTTTTATTTATTTTAGTTTAGTTTATTTTAGTTTTAGTTTAGGTATATTTATTTTTTCTTTATTATATTTTATTTTAGGTTTAGGTTTTTTTTAGTTTTATTTTTAGTCTTATTTTATTTATTTTTAGGTTTATTTTTATATAGGTTTATATTTAGATTTTATTTTATTTTATTTTAGGTTTATTTTATTTTTATTTTATTTTTATTTTTTGTTTAGTTTTTATTTTATTTAGGCTTTTTATTTTTTTAATTTAGTTTAGGTTTTTATTTTTTTTATTTTTGTTTAGTTTTTATTTTTTATTTGTTTTTCTTTTTAAGATTAGGTTTAGGTTTTGGTTTATGTTTAGGTTTTAGTTTATGTTTTTATTTTATTATATTTTTTTTATTTTATTTTAATTTTTTATTTAATTTATTTTTAGGTTTTATTTAGTTTAGTTTATTTAGATTTAGGTTTAGTTTAGGGTTAGTTTAGGGTTTAGGGTTTGGGGTTTATGGTTTAGGGTTTAGGGTTTAGAGTTTTGGTCTTAGCTTTAGGGTTTAAGTTTTAGTTTAGGGTTTAGGGTTTAAGGTTTTTTTTTTTAGCAGAGAACAAATTCAGATTCAACATTTCTTCTTTTTGATTTCATCAACCAAGTAGCACCCCAAGTTTTCTAAGACAAAAGCAATGACATAGATCAAAAATGACCACCGTTAGAGAAAATAAAAAACCCTAAATAATTAGAACAGTCTCTACTATAAAGATAGTTCTATAAGTAGCATATCGGATCGACCATTCTTCAATTTCACTAGTTCAATTAGAACCACCCCCACCTCTCGAGTAGTGGGATCCGCCATCATATTCTTGAACCTTCCATCCACCACCACCATGGCTATAACCTTTATTGCTCCTCCTACCTTGGCAACCACCAATGCTCCGACCACCACCTCCATGTCGACCAGCACCTCCATATCCACCATTCCTGTGATAACTATTGCCTACGCCTTCACCTCCACCGCTAGATCTAGATAGAGCCTAATTGATGATGATGTTCCTGCCATCATGTTTCCGCTCATTCTTAGGGTTAGTTTAGGGTTTAGGGTTTTGCGTTAGTTTAAGGTTGAGGGTTTAGGATTTAGGGTTGTAGGTTTTAGGATTTAGGATTTATGATTTAGGGTTTAGTGTTTAGGGTCTTAGGGTTTAGGGTTTAGGGTTTAGGGTTTAGGGTTTAGTGTTTAGTGTTTTAGGTTTTTGGGTTTATGATTTAGGATTGTATTTTTAGGGTTATAGGTTCAGGGTTTAGGGTTAGTTTTAGGGTTTAGAGTTTAAGGTTTAGGATTTAGGAATTAGGGTATAGGTTTTTATTTTAAAATCATGTAAACTAATAGGTTTAGGTTTATTTAGTTTAGTTTTATATATTTGAGTTTATTTTATTTTTTACTTTTATTTAGATTTATTTTTTTTATTTAGTTTAATTTATTTATTTTAGGTTTATTTATTTTAGTTTAGGTTTTTTAGTTTAGTTTATCTTATTGGTTTACGTTTCCTTCTTGTTGTGTTTTTATTTATTTTATTTCTTAGGTTTACATTTTATTTTGTATTTTTAGGCTTAGGTTTAGGTTTTTATTTTATTTTTGTAGGTGTAGGTTTTTGGTTCTTATTTTAGGTTTATTTTAGGTTTTACCTTTAAATAAGTTTTAGTTTACTTTTATTTTTATTTTTTTTTAGTTTAGTTGGGTTTTGGCTTAATTTATTTTGTAGTTTATTTTATTTTTATTTTTGTTTAGGTTCAGGTTTATTTTATTTTATTTATTTTATTTATTTTATTTTTATTCTAGGTTTAGGTATTTTTTAGTTTAGGGTTTAGGTTTTTTTTATTTTTTTTAGGTTTTATTTTTAGGTTTGTTTTTTTAGGTTTAGGATTTTATTTTATTTTATTTTAGGTTTATTTTATTCTTATTTTTTATTTTGTTTTTATTTTATTTAGATTTTGTTTTAGATATTTAGAGTTTAGGGTTTAGGGTTTAGGGTTTGGGGTTTAGGGTTGTAGGTTTTAGGGTATAGGGTTAGGGTTTTTTTACTTTTTATTTTTTTATTTTAAGGTTTAGGGTTTCGGGTTTAGGTTTTATGTTTAGGGTTCATGTTTTAATTTATGGTTTAGGGTTTAAGGTTTCTTTTCTTATTTTAATAGAGAACAAATTTATATTCAACATTTCTTCTTTTTGACTTCATCAACCAAGTAACACACCAAGAATTCTAAGACATAAATGATGACATAGTTCAAAATTGATCATGCAAAGAGCAAATCAAAAACCATTGATACTTAGAACCCTCTTTACTGTAAAGATATAGCTCCATAAGCAGTATATCGGATTGACCATTCTTCAGTTTCTCCAGTTCCCATCAGAACAACCCCTGCCTCTCAACTAGCTTGATCCACCATCATATCCTGAATCTCTCTCTCTCTGCCACCACCGCAACTATAACCTCCATCTTTCCTCCCGTCTTCATAAACACCACTGCTCTGACCACCACCTCCATATCCACCAGCACCTCCAGATCCCCATCACCACTGTGATCACCACTGCTTCCGCCTTCGCCTCCACCACGAGATCTAAATTGAGCCTGGTTGATGGTGATGTTCATGTCGTCAAGGTTCTACTCATTCTTAAGGTTTAGGTTTATTATTTAATTTATTTAGTTACTGTAGGTTTAAATTAAGGTTTTGGGGTTTTGGGTTTAGGCTTTAGGGTTTTATTATTTATCCTTTTAGGGTTTAGGGTTTAGGGTTTAGAGTTTTTTAAGGTTTAGTGTTTAATTTTTTTTAAAATTTTAAAATTTTTTTATTTTTAGGGTTTAGGGTTTAAGGTTTAGGTTTTAGGTTTAAGGTTCAAGTTTTAGTTTAGGATTTAAGTTTATATTATTTTTTTAATAGAGAACATATTCATATTCAATATTTTTTTTCGATTTCATCAACCAAGTAACATACCGAGTTTTCTAATACACAGGCAACAATATAGATAGAAAATGAGCACTTATATAGCAAATCAAACACACTAGATAACTAGAATCGTCTCTACTATAAAGACACAGTTCCATAAGCAACAGATCGGATCGGTCGTTCTTCAATTTCTACAATTCTCATCAGAATTGCCCCGGCCTCTCGAGTAGCGAGATCCAGCCTATTATCCCTGATCTCTCCCTCCGCCACCACCACAGCTATAACTTCTGTCGCTCTTCCCGGCTGCATAGCCACCACTGCTCTGACCATCACTTCCATATCCACTAGCACCTCCAGATCCCCTACCACCATTGCGATAACTGTCACCTCTGCTTTTTCCTCCACTGCTAGATCTAGACTGAGCTCGCTTTATAGTGATGTTCCTGCCATCAAGGTTCTGCCCATTCTTAGGGTTTAGGTTTAGGTTTATTATGTTTAAGGGTTTAAGTTTATTTTTTAATTTATTTTGTTAATTTAGGTTCAAGTTTTGGGATTGGTGTTTAGGGTTTAGGGTTTAGGGTTTAGGGTTTGGGGTTTAAGGTTTAAGGTTTAAGGTCTTTTAGGGTTTAGGGTTTAGGGATAAGGGTTTTGTAGGGTTTAGGGTTTAAGGTTTAGGGTTGTAGGTTTAGTGTTGTGGGGTTAGGGTTTAGAGGTAGTTTTAGGGTTGGGATTTTATTTTATTTTATTTATTTATAGTGTTTAGGATTTAGGTTTTAAGTTTGGGGTTCAAGTTTTAGTTTCAGGTTTAGAGTTTTTGGTATTTTTCTTAATAGAGAATAAATTCAAATTCAACATTTCTTCTTTTCAATTTCATCACCCAAGTAACACCCTTGATTTTCTAAGACACAAGCGACAACATAGATAAAAAATGAGCACGCATAGAGCAAATAAAAATCCCTAGATAATTAGAATCGTTTAAGTAAAAAAGACACAGTTCCATAAGAGCAGATTGGATCGACCATTCCTTAGTTTTTCTAGTTCTGATCAGAATCGCCCTGACCTCTCGAGTACCGAGATGCACCATCATGTTGCCAATCTGTCCCTCCACCACCATCATGGATGTAACCTCCATTGCTTCTGCCACCTCCATAACCACCACTACACCGACCACCACCTCCATATCCACCAGCACTTCCAGATCCCCCACCACCACTATAATAACTGCCACCTTCGACTTCACCTCCACTCCCAAAACTAGATAGAGCCTAGTTGATGATGATGTTCCTTTCATCAAGGTTCTACCCATTCTTAGGTTTCATGTTTAGGTTTACTAGGTTTTAGTGTTTAGGATTAATTTTTGATTTATTTAGTTACTTTTGGTTTTGGTTTAGGTTTAGGGTTTGGGTTTAGGGCTTAGGGTTTAGGGTTAGGGTTTAGGGTTTAGAGTTTTGGGTTTAGGGTTTATGGTTTTAGTGTTTATTCTTTTAGGGTTTAGTGTTTAGTGTTAGGGTTTTTTAAGAGTTTAGGGTTTAGGGTTTAGAGTTGTAGGTTTAGTGTTGTGGGTTTAGAGTTTAGTTAGGTAGGGTTTAGTTTAGCCCAGGGTTTAGGTTTAGGTTTAGTAGGATCCAGGGTTTAAGGTCAGGTTTTTGCTTTAGGGTTCAGAGGGTTATGGATTAGGTTTGTGGTAGGGTTTTGGGCTCATGGTTTAGGTTTAGGGTTTATGTGATTTAGTGTAGCTTTAGGGTTTAGGGTTTAGGGTTATTTTCAGAGTTTAGCATTTAAGGTTTAAGGTTTAGGGTTTAGGGTTTATGATTTAGGGTTTAGGGTTTTTTTATAAATTAATTAAACCTGTAGGTTTAAGTTTATTTAGTTTACATAGTTTATTTTTTATTTATTTTAGTCTATTTTATTTTTTTTTATTTAACTTTATTTTATATTTTTATTTTGGTTTATTTTATATATTTAATTAGGTTTATTTTTTATTTTTATTTAGTTTAGTTTATTTATTTTAAGTTTATTTATTTTAGTTTAGGTTTTTTATTTTAGTTTATTTTTTAGGTTTAGGTCTATTTTTTAGTTGAGTTTTATTTTTATTTTATTTTTTAGGTTTAGGTTTTAGGTTTTTAGGGTTTAGGGTTTAGGGTTTTAGGTTTAGGGTTTTGGATTTAGGGTTTTATGTTTTAGGGTTTTAAGGTTTAAGGTTTAGGGTTTTTGGCTTTTTTTTAATAGTGAACAAATTCAAATTCAACATTTCTTCTTTTCAATTTCATTAAACAAGTAACACACCAAGTTTTCTAAGACACAAGTGACGACATAGATATAAAATGGGCATGCATAAAACAAATCAAGAAACCTATTTAACTATAACCTTCTCTACTATAAAGACATAGTTCCATAAGCACTAGTTCGAATCGATTGTTCTTGAGTTTCTCCAGTTCTCATCAGAACCACCCTGGCCTCTCGAGTACCAGGATCCACCATCATATCTCCGATCTCTCCCTCCTCCACCACCATAGTTGTAACGTCCATCGCTCCTCCCGCCTCCATAAACACCACTACTCTGATGACCACCTCCATATCCAGCAGCACCTCTAGATCCCCCACCACCACTGCGATAACCTCCACCTTCGCCTTCGCATCCACCGTGAGATCTAGATTGAGCCTAGTTAATGGTGATGTTCATGTCATCAAGGTTTAGCCTACTCTTAGGGTTTAGGTTTAGGTTTAGGTTTATTAGGTTTAAGGGTTAAACTTTATGTTTTAATTTATTTAGTTATTTTAGGTTTAGGTTTAGGGTTTGGGGTTTAGGGTTTGGTGTTTAGGGTTAGGGTTTAGGGCTTAGGGTTAAGGGTTTACGGTTTTATGGTTTATGCTTTTAGGGTTTAGGGTTTACGATTAGGGTTTTGGGTTTAGGGTTTAAAGTTTTTACAGTTTAGGGTTTAGGGTTGTAGGTTTAGGGTTTAGTGTTTAGGGTTTAGGGTCTAGGGTTTAGGATTTGGGAAGTTGAGATTCAAAAATTATTCTTTTCAATTTCATCAACCAAGTACCAAACCAAGTTTTTTAAGACACAAGTGACAACATAGATCAAAAATGAGCACACATAGAGCAAATCAAGTACCCTAAATAACTAGAACTATCTCTATTGTAAAGACATAGTTCCATAAGCAGTAGATCAGTTTGGTCATTCTTTAGCTTCACCAATTCCCATCAGAACCACCCCAGCCTCTCAAGTAGTTGGATCCACCATCATATCTTTGATCTCTCTTTACGTCACCACCATGGCTATAATCTTCGTCGCACCACCCACCACCATAACAACCTCTGCTCCGACCACCACCTTCATATCCACCAGCACCTCTAGATCCCCCACCACCACTGCGATAACTGCCACCTCCGCCTTCACCTCCATCGCCAGATTTAGCCAGACCTTGGTTGATGGTGATGTTCCTGCCATCAAGGTTCTACCAATTCTTAGGGTTTAAATTTAGGTTTATTAGGTTTTATGGTTTAGGTTTATTATTTTAATTTATTTAGTTACTTTTGGTTTAGGCTTATGGTTTGGGTTTAGGGTTTAGGGTTTAGGGTTTAGGGTTAGGGTTTAGGGTTCAGGGTTTATGGTTTTGGATTTAGGATTTAGGGTTTTAGGGTTTAGGGTTTTGGGTTTAGGGTTTAGGGTTTAGGGTTGTAGCTTTAGTGTTGTAGGTTTAGGGTTTAGGGTTTAGTGTTAGTTTTAGGGTTTAGTGTTAGTTTTAGGGTTTAGGGTTTAGGGATTAGGATTTAGGGTTTAGGGTTTAGGGTTTATTTTAAAAATAATTAACTAAATCGATAGATTTAGGTTTATTTAGTTTATTTTTTATTTATTTTAATTTATTTTATTTTTTATTTATTTTAATTTATTTTAATTTATTTTATTTTTTATTTTTATTTAGGATTATTTTTTATTTTTATTAAGTTTAGTTTATTTATTTTATTTAAGTCTTTTTATTTAAGTTTAGTTTTTTTAGGTTTAGGAATAAGTTTATTTTTTGTTTAGTTTAATTTTTATTTTATTTTTTAGGTTTAAGTTTCATTTTTTATTTTTCTATTTAGGTTTTTATTTTATTTATTTTTATTTAGGTTTTAAGATTTCATTTTAGTTTCATTTGTATGTTTTTTTGTTTAGATATAATTTTTTTTATTTTAGTTTATTTAGTTTAAGATTTATGTTTAGTTTATTTTAGGTTAAGGTTTAGGTTTTATTTATTTTAGTTTAGTTTATTTTAGTTTAGGTTTAGGTTTAATTTGATTTATTTATTTTAGGTTTAGTTTTTTTTCTAGTTTAGGGTTTAGGTTTTCTTTTTAGGTTTTATTTTTTAAGTTTAGGTTTGAATTTAGTTTTTATTTTATTTAATTTATTTTACATTTGCCTTTATTTTATTTGTTATTTATTTTAACTGAGTTTAGTTTTAGTTTTATTTTATTTTAATTCATTTATGTTTAGTTTAGTTTTATCTTATTTTATTTTATTTTATCTTTATTTAGCTCATATTTATATTTATTTATCTATTTTGGTTTTATATTTTAGTTTTAGGTTTAGGGCTAGGTTTGTTATAGTTCAGGGTTTAGGTTATTAGTGAGTGGTCAGGCTCTTGGCCTCAGTGGCCCAGTGGCCCATAGCCAGTGTCCGCCTCAGTGGTAGCCCAGTGGCCCAGGGCCTGTGGATCTAGCCCAGATCTTGGGCCCAGGGCCCAGGTTGGCCTGGCCCAGCCCAGTGATCAGGTGGGGCCCAGGGCCTGGCCTGGGCCCAGGAGGGCCTGGGGAGCCTAAGTGGCCCATGGCCTAGTAGCCCAGTGGCCTAGCAGGGCCTGTTAGGTCAGGTCTTGTGCCAGGCTCAATGCCTGGGGTGGCCCAGGGTCTTTTACCTTTAACCTTTATTTGTTAGGCCAGGGTCATGAGGGTCTGTGGATCTGATCAGTTGTGGTTTAGTATTTAGCCTAGGTTTAGGTTATAAAATAAGCAACAGTAAGTAGGATTATTTAGTTCATTTATTTTAGTATTTTATTTTATTATTTTTTATTTAGTTTATTTTTATTTTAATTTAATTTTATTTTATTTTAGGTCTATTTATTTCATTTTAGGTTTTTCATTTTAGTTTATTTTTTAGGTTTAAGTTTAAATTTATGTTTATTTTTTTTAATCTAGTTTTATTTTTATTTCATTTTTTAAGTTTAAGTTTTATTTTTTTTTAAGATTTAGGTTTAGATTTTTATTTTATTTTTTGAGGTTTATGTTTTAGTTTTATTATATTTTTTTTATTTTTTAGGTTTAGTTTTTTTATTTTATTTTAGTTTAGGTTTATTTTATTTTGTTCATTTAGGTTTATTTTTTTTAGGGTTTAGGTTTTAATTTTGTTTATTTTAGTTTAGGTTTTATTTAGTTTTATTTTATTTTATTTTAGGTTTATTTTATTTTTATTTTAAGTTTAGGTTTTATTTTATTTAGGTTTTTATTTTTACATTTATTTTATTTTTTAGTTTAGTTTGGGTTTTTATTTATCTTATTTTAGTTTATGTTTTATTTATTTAGTTTATTTTATTTTTAAGTTTAGGTTTGTATTTTTTTTATTTAGATTTTGGTTTTTTTATTTATTTTATTTAGTTTAGGCCTTGGTTTTGTTAGGGTCTGGCCTGGGTCAGTGGTGTTTTTGGCTCATGGTTTATGGATGAAGGCCCAGTTAAGGTCAGAGGCTCAGAGTGGCTCATGGTCATTTTAGGGGCTCAGTGGCCCAGTGGGTTGAGTGGTAGGGTGGTTTACAACCTAGGGTTGTATTTATTTTATATATTTTTTATTTTTAAAAATTAAGTGTACTGATAGGTTTAGGATTATTTAGTTAATTATTTATTTATTTCAATTTTTTATTTTTTATTTTTATTTAGGTTTATTTTTATTATTAATTTTGTTGTTATTTTATTTATTTTATTTTAGGTTTATTTTAGTTTTATTTTAGGTTTAGTTTTTATTTTATTTAGGTTTTTATTTGAAGATTAGTTTATTTTATTTTATTTATTTTATTTATTATTATTATTTTAAGTTTTAGTTTATGTTTTATTTTATTTTACTATTTTATTTTATTTTGATTTTGGTTTTATTTATTTTATTTTAGGTTTTATTTTAGTTTAAGTTTAGTTTTTAGTTTTAAGTGGTTTATGGTTAATTTAGAGTATAAGGTTTAGGGTTTGGGGTTTAGGGTTAAGGGTTTGGGGTTTAGGGTTTAGGGTTTAGGTTTAGGGTTTTGGTTTTAGGGTTTTAGTGTTTAGGGTTTAGGGTGTAGGGTTTTTATTTATTTTTAATAGAGAACACAAGCGATGACATAGATAAAAAATGAGCACACATAGAGCAAATAAAAAGCCCAAGATAAATAAAAAAGTTTCTGTTGTAAAGACATAGTTTCATAAGTAGTAGATCAGATCAGTCGTTCTTTAGTTTCTCCAGTTCCCATCAGAACCACCCTGGCCTCTTGAGTAGCTGGATCCACCATCATATCCTTGATCTCTCCCGCCTCCACCACCACGGTTGTAACCTCAGTCCCTCCTGCCTCTATAACCATAACTACTCCGACCACCACCTCCATATCCACTAGCACCTCTAGATCCCCCACCACCAGTGGGATAACCGGTGCCTCTGCCTTCACCTCCACCGCTAGATATAGACTGAGCCTGGTTGATGGCGATGTTTCTGTTGTTAATGTTCTTCCCATTATTACTATTTAGGTTATTAGGTTTATTTTTTATTTATTTAATTATTTTAGTTTAGTTTAGGTTAGTATGGTTTAGGGTCTGTGGTTTTAAAGTTTTTTTTTTTGTAGGGGGGGGGTTTATGGTTTTGTGTTTAGGGTTTAGGGTTTTGGGTTTTGGGTTTATGGTTTAGGGTTTTGGATTTAAGGTTTTTAGTTTTTTTTTTAATTTAGTAAATTGGTAGGTTTAGGTTTATTTTGTTTATTTTGCTTATTTTTTATTTATTTTAGTTTATTTTATAATTTATATTTTTAATTTATTTATTTAGGTTTATTTATTTTGTTTTATTTAGTTTATTTAGTAAGTTTATTTATTTTTGAGTTTTATTTTAATTTATTTTTAAGGTTTAGGTTTTATTTTTTATTTTTAGGTTTAGGTTTAGGTTTAGGTTTTCATTTTTGGTGTATTTTTAGGTTTTAATTTTTAGTTTATTTTATTATATTTAGGTTAGGTTTAATTTATTTTAGGTTTAGGTTTAAGTTTTATTTAGTTTAGTTTATTTTAGTTTAGGTTTAGCTTTATTTTATTTTATTTTTTTATTTTTATTTTAGGTTTAAGTGTCCTTTTTTAGTTTAAGATTTACATTTTATTTTTTATTTTTTTAAAGGATTTATTTTTAGGTTTATTTTTAATTTGTGATTTTATATTTAGTTTTCTTTTAGGTTAATTTTATCTTTATTTTACATTTAGTTTTTATTTAATTTAGGCTTTTTATTCTTAGATTTATTCTTTTTAATTTAGTTTAGGTTATTATTTATTTATTTTAGTTATTTTGTTTCATTTTTATATATATATATATATATTATATATATATATATATATATATATATATATATATATATATATATATATATATATATGTTTTATTTCTTAGGTCAGTTTTGTGGCTCAGTAGGGCCAGGGTCAGGATTTAGGGTAGTGGGCTTTAGGGTTTAGGGTTTTTAAACGAGCAAATCATTTGTCTATTATTTAGTTTATTTAGTTCATTCATGCATATATACATATATATATATATATACATATATATATTATTACATTATTATACATATATTATATTATACATACATACATGTTATCAGTTTGGGTAGGATCAGGGTGTGCTAGGGTGCCTTTATGGTCATAGGATCTAGTGCCCAGTTTGCTTAGGGTTTTAAATGAAGCAACAGTTTTATTTTAGTTTATTTAGTTTTATTTTATTTTATCCTTTATCTTGATCTTTTCTTTATGTTTTATTTTTATTTATTTAGTTTATTTTTATTTTACATATTTTATGTTTTTTTAGGTTTTAGTATTTTTTAGTTGAATTTATTTTTAATATTTTTAGGTTTAGGTTTATTTTATTTTTAGTTTTATGCCTTGTAGGTTTTATTTTATTTTTGGTTTAGGTTTTATTTTCTTAGGTTTATTTTTGGTCTTATTTAGTTAGGTTTTTTTCTTTATTTTATTTTGTTTTAGGTTTTTTATCCTTTGGTTTATTTTATTTTTTAGTATTACATCATTTATTTTAGCTTCATTATTTTATTTTATCTTTATTTTTAAGTTTAGGTTTTAGTTTAGTTTTATCTTTATCTTATCTTTATCCAAGCTTTCAGGTTTTAATTTTATCTTTTAGGTCTTATTTAGATGCCTTTATATTTGGGTCCAGGGCCCAGGCTCAGTGGTCCAGAGTCTAGTGGCCTAGGCTTCAGGGCCTGTTCAGTGGGGCTCAGTGGCCCAGTGTTAGTGCCTGGAGCTTTAAAGCCTTAGATCAGGGTAGGCTGTGTCAGGGTCAGGAAGGGCCTCAGTTGGTGGCCTGATCCGCTTACGCCTGTGGCTAGTGGCCTAAAGTGTTGGGGGCCCAGGGGCCCAGGATCTTTAGGGCTTAGTGGTTATGGTGCATTTTAGTAGGGTTAGTGGTAGGGTCAGGATTTAGTGTTTAGGGCTATATTTTTTTTTTTTCAAAATTAACTAAACCGGTTTTTAAATTTATTTAATTTATTTAGTTTATTTTATATTTTACAGTTTATTTTCAATTATCTTTTAGTTTTTTTTATTTTATGTTTATTTATTTCTAGTGTTTTATTTTAGTTTATTTTGTAGGTTTAAGTTAAAGTTTATGTTTATTTTTTAGCTTACTTTTATTTTTATTTTATTTTTTATGTTTAGGTTTTATTTTTATATTTAGGTTTAGGTTTATTCATTATTTTCTTTGGTTTAGGTTTTAGATTTTTATTTTAGGTTTATTTTTACATTTTATTTTTCAATTTAGGTTTAGGATATTTTTTGTTTATTTTATTATATTTAGTTTAGGGATTAGGTTTTTCTTATTTCATGTTTATGTTTAAGTTTTATTTATTTTTGTTTTGGTTTTGGTTTATTTTATTTTATTTAGTTTAGGTTTAGGCTTTTTTTAGTATTAGTTTATTTTAATTTTTTTAGGTATATTTTAGGTTTACGCTTTTATTTAGTTTTATTTTATTCTTTTTCTTTATTTTATTTACATTTAGGTTTATTTTATTTTGGTATTTTATTTTTGGATTTTATTTTTAGTCTTTTAGATTTTACTAGTTTGTTTATTTTTTAGTTTTAGTTTTATATTTTATTTGGTGTTTAGTCAGTTTTATCTTTATAATATTTATGCAGTTTTATTTATTTTATTTTAGGTTTTAGCTCAGTTTAGGTTTTAAGGTGTGGCTTTAAGATTTAGGTCTGGGATTTAGGCCTAGAGCCTCAGTCAGCAGCCTCTGTGGTAGTGGCTCAGGTAGGGTCAGTGGTCAGGTAGGCCTGTGGGCCTGCCAGGGTCATAGGCCTAGTTTTGGGCCTAGTGTCAGGTTGGGTCAGTGGTAGGGTTTTATTTTATTTTTATCTTGAAATTGAAACCTCAGGTTTAGGTTTATTTTTATTTATTTTATATTATGTTATGTATTTATTTTCATTTAGATTTTATTTAGTTAGATTTATTTAGTTTATGTTTTATTTTAGTTTATGATCAGTTTAGGTTTTTTTAGTTTAGCTTTTATTTTATTTTTTTATTTTAAGTTTAGGTTTAGGTTTTATTTTATCTCCTTTAGTCTAGAACCCATTTTAGGTTTATTTTGGCTTTATGTGTATTTAGCTCAGCTTTATTTTATTTTATCTTATTTTATTTAGGTAAAGTAGTTTAAGCCTATTTATCTTTAAGGTTTAAGTTAGTTTAGTTTAGTTTATCTTTATAGTAGGTTTATTTTATTTTTAATGAGGTTTAGTTTCTTAGTTTAGGTTTATATATTTTATGTTTAAGTTTTATTTCAAAGTTTTAGTTTAGATTTTTATTTAGTTTTATCTTATTTTATTTTTAGTTTAGTTTTATTTTATGGTTTATTTTATTAATTTATTATTATGTTATTTAGGTAAGGTTTAGGTTTATTTTTTCAGGTTATGGTTTAGTGGTTATAGGTTTGGGTTTGGGGTTGGTAGTAGGTGGGTTTATGGTTTAGGTTTTAGGGTTTATGGATTAGGGTTTAGGGTTTTTAGGGTTAAGGGTTTAGGGTTTAGAGTTTAGGTTTTAGGTTTAGGGTTCAGGTTTTAGTTTAGGGTTTTTGGTATTTTAACAAAGAACAAATTCAGATTTAAGATTTCTTCTTTTCACTTTTATCAATCATGTAACACAGCAAGTTTTCTAAGACACAAGCGATGACATAGATCAAAAAATGAGCATGCATAGAATAAATAAAAAACCTTAGTTAACTAGAACCGTCTCTACTATAAAGACACAGTTTCATAAGCACCAGATCGGATAAGAAATTCTTCAGTTTCTCTAGTTCCCATCAGAACCACCCTAACCTCTCGAGTAGCAGGATCCACCATCATATCCCCGATCTCTCCCTCCGCCACAACCACAAATATAACCTCTGTGGCTCCTCCTGCCTCCGTAACCACCACTGCTCTCACGATGACCTCCATATCTGCCAGCACCTCACATTCCCCCACCACCACTATAATAACCACCGCCTCCTTTTTTGCCTCTAACGTGATCTAGACGCTGTGATGTGTATATTGCTGTCAAGCCCCATTCTTAGGGTTTAGGTTTAGGTTTAGGTTTATTAGGTTTTAGGGTTCAGGTTTATTTTTAAATTTATTTAGTTGTTTTACATTTAGGTTTAGGGTTTGGGATTTAAAGTTTAGAGTTTTGGATTTAGGGATTAGGGTTTAGAGTTTTAGGGTTTATGCTTTATGGTTTAGGCTTTAGGGTTTAAGGGTTTTTTTGGGTTTAGGGTTTAAGGTTTAAGGTTTAGTATTGTAGGTTTAGGGTTTAGGGTTTAGGATTAAGAATTTATGGTTTTTTAAAAAATTTAAGTAAACCGATATGTTTAGGTTTATTTAGTTTATTTATTATTTATTTCAGTTATTTTATTTCTTATTTTTATTTATGTTTATTTTTTTATTTAGTTTAGTTTATTTATTTTAGGTTTACATTTTATTTTATTTTTATTTTTAGGTTTAGGTTTATGTTTAAGTTTAATTTTTAGTGTAATTTTATTTTTATTTTATTTTTTAGGTTTATGTTTAGGTTTTTATTTTATTTTTTTAGGTTTAGGTTTTAGGTTTTTATATTAGGTTTATCTTTAGATTTTGATTTTTTTAAGTTTTAGGTTTATTTTACTTTATTTTATTTTATTTTGTTTAAGATTAGGTTTAGGTTTAGGTTTAGTTTTAGTTTTTTTTATTTTTTATTTTTTTAGGTTTAGGTTTATTTTATATTTATTTTAGGTTTAGGTTTTAGGTTAGAGTTTTATTTATTTATATATTTTATGTTTTATTTTAGGTTTTAGGGATTACGATTTATTTAGCTTTATTTTTAGGTTTAGTTTTAGTTTAGTTAGGTTAGTTTTAAATTTTAGTTTAATTTAGGTTTTATTTATTTTATTTTTTAGTTTTATTTTAATCTATTTAGGTTTAGTTTAGGTTTAGGCTCAGTTTTAGTTTATGTTTTTATTTTATTTTATATTTTATTTTTGGTTTAGATATTTAATCCATTTAATTTTAGATTTATTTAGTTTAGTTTAGTTTAGCTTTTTGTGGTAGGCTCAGTAGGTCAGGCTCAGTGATGGGGTGGTCCGTGCCTTTTTAAGCCTAGGATTTAAGGCCCAGGGCCTAGTGTTTAGGCTTTAACCATAGGATCAGGGATGGAATGCCCAGTGGTCAGGTGGCCCAGCAGTTAGCCTTTAAGCCTGTTTCAGTTTTACCCTAGGGCCTAGGGTTCAGCCAGTGGCCCAGAGCCTTGGGTGGTCAGGTGGCCTGGTTTAGGGTTTAGGGGCCTGTTTATAAACATTTAAAATTTATATTTTTATATTTTTAAATCAAAACCAAGAAGCCAGGTATTTATTTTTTTTATCATTGTAGTATTTTTTTATTTAGGTTTATTTTATTTTTATTTTAGTTTATTTATATCTTAGGTTTATTTATTTTAGTTTAGGTTTTTTATTTTATTTTATTTTTTAGGTTTAGGTTTTATTTTTTATTTTTAGGTTTTGGTTTAGGTTTTTTTTAGGTTTAGGTTTTAGGTTTTCATTTTAGATTTATTTTTAGGTTTTATTTTTTAGTTTAGGTTTAGGTTTATTTTTAGTAGATTTTATTTTATTTATTTTATGGTTTAGGTTTAGTTCATTATAGGTTTAGGTTCAGGTTTAGGTTTTATTTATTTTAGTTTAGGTTTAGGTTTATTTTATATTGTTTATTTTAGGTTTAGGATTTCTTTAGTTTAGGGTTTAGGTTTTATTTATTTTATATTTTTAGGTTTTATTTTATTTTATTGTTTAGGTTTAGGTTTTAATTTACTTACATTCAGCGATGAAGACTTACTCTTAGGGATGACTGAGCATAATTGCCTCTTTACATTACAGTGGATGTAGGCAGGTACAACCTATCTAGAGCTCTGGTTGACCCAGGTGTATCAGTCAACATTATGAGTCTATGAACGCTTGGCTACTTGAGGATCATCTCCAAACTCTAAAAAGAAGGTATGATGTTGAAAGGAATCAATGAACAAGGTGAGAGAGCCTAAATGCCTGATGAGATAGGTTATGGTCAAACCAGCTAGAAGAAGTTGTTCTCCATCATAAGGGATGGCCTCACAGGTCTAGCATTCCATTATCGTGCAAGGATGGAGATCATTCATGTTCAAGAGAGAAAGAATATGCATGCATGATGTGAAGCATACAAACATACAACTAAGGGGTTGCTAAATCTTTTAATTATCTTATTTATGTCTTAGGCTTTATGATGAGGTTATGAGTTATTTAAAATTTAGTAATGAACGATTAGTTGGTTAGAAATGTTATTTTTATTCTAAGAGCTTAATCGTATACAAGCCACACATTAAAGCATCAATCATTTAAGAAACAATAAAAGCATGTCGTCCTAATGCACAATGTAAACATAACATCAAACAACTATGTAAACTATCGTTAAAGAATAAAAGGATGATGTGATCGGGTACTGCCGTACAACTCGGAGAGAGAAATTTTTTTTTGCCTAGGTCTACCCTTATATAGCCTAGAATATGAAAAAATAACTATAATTGTATTAACTTAGAGCTAGAAGTGGTGACTTATTTCTAATGTTTGTATTAAGGCTTCTGTGGTAAGTCTTGTTAGGCATTAGTGTTGTGTTTTTTATGTGTAAAAGGATTCAATTTAACAAGAAAGGTTGATTTCACTTGAAGTAGTTTAATTGATTTGAGAATTTTAGTTTGTGTTTTCTTTTGTTTCATTTGATTACACTTAGCAACAAAGTGTTATAAAGAGAGGAAAAGAGGATTGCCCTCTTTCAACCCTACCTTAAGTCACTTTCTAAAGTATATTAATTTGATTTAGTTCTCTTTAGTGAATGGCTTATTAAATGATTTAATTAATCCTAAGTTTAGGTTCACTTTAAATAATACTATTCAAAATGAAAGGCATCTTAAGATTAATTTAGTTCAATTACTACCACATGACATATATTAAATCATTTTTTCCATCACATGTAACATGCATATGATTGTATATTTTTTATTGAATCATTTATATATATTAATTAAAGCTTTATCCAAATTCTAATGTTGAAATACATAAGAGTGAAATCAAATGGGTATGTGCCATTGTTAAAACAAAGAAGTGAGGTAATCAAATGACCTCCTACTTTAAAGCCTCATGTTCCTGGATGTCTAGACTATATACCCATTATCATTCAATCTTATATAAATCAACACATGAATAGAGGAAAGAGAACTCAACATTCATACACTTAAGCTATAAGCACATCCATTTCTTATGTATTTATAACTAGCATCATAACAAATATTATTATTCATTAATAAGCCTTTGAAAAATACATTTGGATTTAATAGTGTAGTCATGCATATATTAAATTAAATCAACATGTGCAAGCTTACATAAAGGAAATCAAGTTCATTTTACTTGATTTTGAAAAGATGGATGCATGAATTCAAATGACATACCAATTTAACATGATTGGAAATAGTACAGTCAAATACAAGCATGTGATTCATTCAACCAAACTAGTTCTTAAGGACAATCAAATCAAACAAGATTATTTAAAGCAAACCAAAGCTTCTTTATTAATTAGGTTTTGGATTTGATTGTATTTAAAGAGGAGAAGAGAAATCATCACTTATTGTTTTAAATTCATTCCCACATTAATAATTTGATTTAATGTAAGGAAATGTAATTAAGTTGATTTTATGAGTTAATTAAGTTGAAACCTTAATTAGATGAATTAATTACCCTAACCTATTTCACATTAAAGTAATTTACTAAATAATTATGAGACAACATGATATGCATGAAAATAAACTTGTAATGATCTAAGAAATAAAAGGGCCTAATGCAATTGACCCATGATTAATATTTAACTAGATTAAAGGACTTAATTAATTACTCTTATGGTTTTCCCATGCATATGGACTAACAATAATTTCATTAAACTCCTTTACGTTATTAAACACCTAAAGATTAACCCCATGTTTTAATTAATTAAGCTCTGATGTGATTATGATTTCAATTTGATTAAGTGATTTAATTAATTAGTTAAATCTTAATTAATTTTATTTTAAAATAGGGTGAAATGAACTTAGGGAAAGGGATCCCAACCCTATTCCTTAGTTCACTTACTATTGAATAATGATTAATAAACTTAATTAACTAATTTGTTAATATTCATGGGATTAATTAATCATCAATTCACTTAAAAGAGTAGTTAAGCTTTAATTAATCAATTTTCATAATTAAGTGAGCAATAAATCCCAAAAAAAATCATGGGAGAGGTCATCCCATTAAATTAACCCACAAATTTTGGGATTAATTGCTCAAGTAATTAAGAAATAATTAAGCTAATTAATTTTGTAATTAAACCTTACTATTCAAAATTAGTTAAGATCATTTTAATTAATTCTATGAAATACCTTTAAAATGAGTATTTATTTGCATTTTTTTATTTCTCTATAATTTTTAGAAGTTTATTAAAAATGATTAATTGCCTAATTAAAGCATAATCTATTAGTACATGGTACGCTTTCCAATGTGCGCCGGATTGGCTACTTAAACTTATCATTTCGGCCTATGTGAGGCGAGGATGCTTTCTCATCTGCCATTTGATCTATGATCAGACGACTATGATTAATTCCATAGCTTAATAGGATTAAATCAGATCAATCTAGTGGATCTAATCACGATCATCCATTTCGATCACACAGAAGGGATGGTGGCGATCTAACATCACACAAGTGAGGGAGAATGGAGTCCACCATTGCTCACTTGATCCGAGCTTACCCAATCTCAGATCAACTCTAAAAGGATCCCACACCTTCACAACATCAATCAGAAGGGATCCAATGATCAACATCACATGAGATGCAAGTTTTTTTCAAAAAGCTCCAACCCATTTTTTCCTAAGGATCAATTTTGGAAACGTACCTCACTAGATATCAAGATCGACGGCTCAAATGATTGAGGAAGTTTCATCTAGTGGAGATGAATCCTTGTTGAGCAATAATTGGACCAATTCCTTGATGTTCACTAGGAAGGCCATGAAATAATGATTTGGAGCTCGACTTTGATTGAAGTCCTACCTCCGGTGCTCAGGATGCTTAGAAAATAATTCATTCTTGCTCAATGAGGCCTATGAAAGGTGTGTACAAAGTTAATTTGAGTTTGATTGAGAAATGGGTAAGTTAGGTTGGAAATGGGAGTGTCCTATTTTGAGACGGATGGGAATGGCATTTTTCAATTGAGGAACAAGCTTGGGAGCTTAGGGAATGGCTCTAGTGGCTTGTCTTGGGTAGCTAGGGATCTGAGAAATGATTTTTGTGTGTGTTTGAGTGGAAATGAGGGGATGTATACCCCCATTCATCTTGATCGAATGGTGGGATTGGGTTTGGCCTCTAGTGGTTGTCTAACCATCTTAGGGAGTCATGGGTGGTATGAAGGATAGGAGTTAGCTCGGCTTGGTTGTTTGAAGCTGTGGAGCTAGCTACTAAGGAGGAATCGTGGGTGTCCTATGGGTTTCAAATGCTCCAATGGGGAGAGTGAGGTGATTTAACCTCCCATGGGTCATGCCTGACCCAACCACCCCTTGGGTCAGGTTGGACAGCGTCTTAGGTGCCAAGGTGGACCATTGGGAGAGTACCAAGTGGCCAAGGAATGGAAATGACCATTTACATGGGTGATTTATCTCATGTGATTCTCTTGACCCAAGGGTAGAATGATCATTTAGCATTGGATTTAATTTGGCCAGATTTGAAATGAGCCAAAAGTGGGTTAGACCAAATTTCAAGTCAATTTGAGTTGATTTGGTTATGTTTGGCTCAATTTGACTCATTTAGGTCAAATTGGGTTAGTTTGGGTAAAGTTGACCAATTGGTCAAATTGGGTCAAACCAAGGATTGGACCAAGTTCATATGATTATTTGGGATGTTTTGGTTTAATTGGTTTGGTTTAGTTTGGCTTATATTTGATTTTGGCTCATTTGAATTCATTTGGGTCAAATGGGTTGAGTTGACCAATTGGAAAAATTGGCTTGGGTTGGGTGTTGGTTTGGGTTTAGTTGACAAATTGAAAATTATTATAGGCTTTGGTTTCAATTAATTTGAATTTGGTTTGATTTAGATTTGGGCTAAGTAGGTCAATTAAGTTCAATTGGGTCCAATCATGACTTTGATCAAGTTCAACAATCAATTTTGAATTAATTTGAGCCGTTAGTTACAATCAATTTGGTTTAGTTTGACGCAATTAAAGGTCAAGTCATATTCAAATATTTATTTTGATTTGGTATGAATCATTGGTTTCAAGGGAATTGGATTAGGTTGCAATTTGGCTTGTTTGGGTTCATATGGGTTAAGGGGTTGACTTGGTCAAATGACCAAGTTGACTTGGGTTGACCCAATTTGTGACAATTGATCAACCTAGGGTGATCAACAATCATGATAGGAGGTTTTGTTTGATTTGGTTCAATCCAATTTGGGTAGGATTAGAACTTGGCACAAATAAGTCAAATTGGCCACTTTTGTTCAAGTGGACAAATTGGGTTTATTTGTCTTGATTTTAGGTTGAGTTTGATTTAGTTGAGTTTATATATGTATTTAGGATTGATATATAAATTCAATTACAATTCGCTTGGGTTCAAATGGGTTTTGGTTCATTTGAATATTTCAAGTCAAAAGCGTTAAGTTGGGTTCATTTGATTGTATATTTAACAGGGAACAAATTTAGATTCAAGATTTCTTCTTTTCGATTACATTAACCAAGTAGCACCCCAAGTCTTCTAAGACATAAGGGATGACAGATAAAAAATGAGCACCCATAGAGAAAATCAAAATCTCTAGATAAGTATAATCATCTCTACTATAAAGGCATAGTTTCATAAGCAGTAGATCAGATCGATCAATCTTCAGTTTCTCTGATTCCCATCAGAACCACCCCCGCCTCCCGAGTAGTAAGATTTTCCATCATATCTTTGATCTCTCCCTCCACCACCACCATGGCTGTAACCTCTGTCGCTACTTCAACCTCCATAACCACCAATGTTATGACCACCACCTCCATATGCACTAGCACCTCCAGATCCCTTAGCACCACTACGATAATTGTTGCCTCCACCGCCCCTAGTTGACGATAATTTTCCTACTGCCAAGGTTCTATGCATTCTTAGGGTCTAGGCTTTAGGGTTAATTTAGGGTTTAGAGTTTAAGGTTAGTTTAGGGTTTAGGGCTTTTGGTTTTGGGGGTTTAGGGTTTGGGGTTTAGGGTTTAGGGTTGTAGGTTTTAGGGTTTAGGGTTTAGGGTTTTAGGGTTTAGGGTTTAGTGTTTAGGGTTGTAGGTTCAGGGTCTAGGGTTTAGGGTTTTGGGTTTAGGGTTTAGGATTTAGGGTTTAGGGTTGTTTTTTTAATTAAGTAAACTAGTAGGTTTATATTTATTAAGTTTATTTTTTATTTATCTGAGTTTATTTTATTTTTGATTTTTATTTAGGTTTATTTTTATTTAGTTTAGTTTATTTATTTTAGGTTTTTTTATTTTTGTTTAGGTTTTTAATTTTAATGTATTTTTAGGTTTAGGCATATTTTTTAGGGGAGTTTTATTTTTATTTTATTTTTAGGTTTAGGTTTTATTTTTTATTTTTAGGTTTAAGTTTAGGTTTTTATTTTATTTTCATATGTTTAGGTTTTAAGTTTTTATTTTAGGTTTTATTTTGTAGTTTAGGTTTCGATTTACTTTTAGTTTAATTTATTTTATTTAGTTTAGGATTAGGTTTAGGTTTAGTTTATTTTAGGCTTAGGCTTAGGTCTTAATTTTTTTAGTTTAAGTTTAGGTTTATTTTATTTTGTTTATTTTATTTTTATTTTAGGTTTAGGTCTTTTTTGTTTATGATTTAGGTTTCATTTTTTAATTTATTTTTAAGTTTAGGTTTATATTTAGTTTTTTTTAAGTTTATTTTATTTTTATTTTATTTTTCGTTTTTATTATATTTAGGCTTTTTCTTCTTAGGTTTATTTTATTTTTTAGTTTAATTTAGGTTTTTATTTTATTTTATTTTATTTAGGTTTAGGTACTTTTATTTATTTTATTTTAAGATTTTATTTCGATTAGGTTTAGGTTTTTAGGTTCTTAGGGTTTAGGGTTAAGGGCTTAGGGTTTAGGGTTTAGGGTTGTAGGTTTAGGTTTATTTAGTTTATTTAGTTTATTTAGTTTTTTATTTATTTAAGTTATTTTATTTTATTTTTTTACTTTAATTTAATTTAATTTTAATTTTTTAGGTTTCTTTTTTAATTTTATTTAGATTAGGTTTTTTTTATTTTAGGTTTATTTATTTTAGTTTTGGGTTTTAATTTTGTTTATTTTTTTTAGGTTTAAGTTTAGGTTTATGCTTATTTTTTAGTTTAGTTTTAGTTTTATTTTATTTATTATGTTTAGGTTTTATTCTTTATTTTTTGGTTTAGGTTTAGGTTTTTATTTTATTTATTTAGGTTTAGGTTTTAACTTTTTATTTGATTTATTTTTATGTTTCATTTCACTTTATTTAGTTTAGGGTTTAGGTTTAATTTAATTTAGGTTTTGGTTTAGGTTTTATTTATTTTAGTTTAGGTTTTAGTTTATTTTATGTTGTTTATTTTATAGTTTAGGTTTTATTTATTTTTAGGTTTAGGTTTTTATTTAGTTTTATTTTAGGTTTATTTTATTTTTATTTTACTTTTTGTTTTTATTTTATTTTGTTTTTTATTTTTAGGTTTATTTTATTCTTTAGTTTTGTTTAGGTTTTTATTTATTTTATTTTAGTTTAGTTTTTATTTTTATTTTAATTTATTTCTATATTTAAGTTTAGGTTTAGGTTTTGGGTTTAAGTCATAGTTTAGGTTTTTATTTTATTTTATGTTTTATTTTATCTAGGTTTAAGTTTATTAGTTGTTTTTATTTTTAGGTTTTATTTAGTTTAGGTTTAGGCTTTTAGGTGTTTAGTATTTATGGTTTAGGGTTTAGGGTTTGGTGCTTTAGGGTTTAGGATTTAGGGCTGTAGGTTTTAGGGTTTATGATTTAGGGTTTAGGTGTTAGGGTTTAGTGTTTAGGGTTTTAGGTTTAGATTAGGATTAATTTAGGGTTTAGGGTTGTAATTTAAGGTTTAGGGTTAGTTTAAGGTTTATTTGTTTAGGTTAGGTTTCTTAAGTAAAGCATTAGTTTTTTAGGGTTTAAGTTTGTTTAAGGTTTAGGGAGTTAGAAGGTTTAGGGTTTAGTGTTTAGTGTTTAAACTTTAGTTTATAGTTTTTGGGTTTAGGTTTAGTTTAGGTTTTTTTAGATTAGGTTTAGGGTTTAGGGTTTAAGGGTTTGAGGTTTAGTTTAAGGGGTTTAGGTTTAGGGTTAGGTTTAGGATTTATGGTTTTATAGTTTATATTTAGGGTTTAGGTTTAGGGTTAGGTTTTTTTATCAGGGTTTATGGATTTAGGGTTTAGGGTTTAAAATCTTGGTTTAGGGTTCAGGTTTTAGTTTTGGGCTTAGAATATTTGGTTTGTTTTTTTTACATAGAGCAAATTCATATTCAAAATTTCTTCTTTTTGATTTAATCAACCAAGTAACACAACCAAGTTTTATATGACACAAGGATTCTAAGACACAAACAATGACATAGATAAAAAATGAGCATGCATAGAGAAAAATAAAAACCCTAGATAACTAGACCATCTCTACTGTAAAGACATAGTTCCATAACCAGCAGATCGGATTGGCAAATCTTCAGTTTCTCTAGCTCCCATCAGAACCACCCGGGCCTCTCAAGTAGCAAAATTCACCATCATATCTCCGATCTCTCCCTCCACCATCACCATGGATGTAACCTCCATCGCTCCTCCCGCCTCCATAACCACCACCACCATATCCACTAGCACCTCCAGATCCCCCAACACCACTAGCGCCTCCACCTTAGCCTCCACCTTGGATCTACAGGCACGGTTGATGTTCATTCCATCAAGGTTCTTCCCATTCTTATGGTTTAGGTTTTTTAAGTTTTAGGGTTTAGGTTTATTTTTAAATTTATTTATTAACTTTAGGTTTAGGGTTTGGGGTTTACGATTTAGGGTTTATGGTTAGAATTTAGGGTTTAGGGTTTAGGGTTTAAGAGTTTTTTTATATTTTTTAAACTTAAATGATTCCATAATAAATAAGAAATTACCAAATCAAACAAGACATTATCCTCTAACAACTAAAAAAATAAGATAAAATAAAATTCAATTCATAAATTCACAAAAATAGTATTTCACAAAATGATTTAACTCCCAAAAAGAATAAAATTATATTTTATAGAAGGCTAAGAAATCTTAGTTGAGTATGCTGAAACCCATATCATCATCAGATTCCTTAGCAGGCTCTTCCTTCTTTTCTTCCACTATCATAGTGGGGCAGGCGGTAGGAGTAGCGGCATCGGTAGCCACATCAAATTTACTAGGATCCTTTAAATACTATTTAACCTTCTCGACCTCTGGGTATGTGTAATCAGTGGCAATCGTGATGGTGAGGACATTCTTGTAAGCATTGATGAACATGTGCGGCGCTCAACAAGGGTGAGATAAGAGAGGGCCAATGAGAGAGAAGTGATCATTGAAAGGCCTACTGAAAACTTCTCGATGAGATCATCTTCAATTAGGTCAAGCACCTCGGGTGAACATCATGACAAGGCCTTAAAAGAATGTCCTAATCCCCTGCTTAGCGAGGAAAGCAGCATCTAAGGATCCCACCTTATATCCTTTTTTAGTCAGCTCAACTGAAGTGATAATTTCAACAGTACCATTGTTGATCTTAGTTGGGATGTTGAGAACCTAGAAAAAAAAATTCTATTAAGGGTCAAAACCAGTGTTTCCTTGAGGAATCACAACATCAATAGGTGCAACAAGACCAACATAGGCAGGAGCACCAACTTCGTATTTCGTAACCTCTTCCCTGACTTCTTTAAGATCACCTTTCATAAAAATCAACTCAACAGGGGTTTATGGTTTATGGTTTTAGGGTTTATGCTTTTAGGGTTTAGGGTTTAAGATTATGGTTTAGGTGTGATTATAGATAAAAGTTTGAAGGATAATGTTATAAATGTTAATAGATGTGGAGATAGAATTATAGCTTTAAAGATTATTGTTGATATTAAGATTATCAATGTTATAAGCATTTATGCTCCTCAAATAGGTTTGGATGTAAGTTCAAAAGAACAATTTTGGAATGAATTAGAGGGATTAATACAAAAGATACCTCTTGAAGAAAAAGTATTTATTGGAGGAGATTTAAATGGACATGTTGTTAGAGTGGTAGAAGATTTTAAAAGTGTTCATGGTGGTTATGGATTTGGTGTGACTAATGAAGAAGGTAGGACTATATTAGATTTTGCCTTATGATTTTTTAGTGTTTAATACTTTATTTAAGAAAAGAGATGAACATATTATTACTTATAAAAGTGGATCTAGTAAAACACAGATTGATTATTTTCTGATAAGAAAAATAGATTGTTTAGATTGTAAAGATTGTAAGGTCATTACAAGTGAAAGTTTAAGTACCCAACATCAATTGTTAGTTTTAGATTTTATGTTGAAAGATTGTAAGAGGAAAAATAAATCAAATTATTGTCCTAGGATTAGATGGGGACACTTAAATAACACAAATAAAAATATTTTTAAGAGTAAGCTACAAATGCTTAGAATTTGGGATGCTCATAAACAAGCTAATATTATGTGGGAAAAAGTAGCAAGTGAAATTAAGCAAGTTGCTAAAAATGTGCTTGGAGAATCAAAAGAAAAAGCTTCTTTTAATAAAAATAGTTGATGGTGGAGTCAGAGTGTGCAAGAAAAGATAAGAAATAAGAAGCACTATTATAAAACTTGGTTTAGATGTAAAAACTTGGAGAATTAGGAAAGATATAAAGTGGCCTATAGAGATTCTAAGATAGCAATATATGATGCAAAAAATTTAGCTTTTAGTGATTTATACGATAGATTAGATACCAAAGAAGGTGAAAAATGTATGTATAAGTTAGCCAACCAAAGCGACAGGAGAAGTAAAGACCTAGTTCAAGTGAGGTGTATTAAGGATGAAGAAAATATAGTGCTTTTCTTAGAAAAGGATATTGAAAATAGGTGGATGAGATATTTTGATAAACTTTTCAATGAAGGATCTAAATGTACGATTGATTTTAGCAACCTTAATACCCTAAAAAGTAGAGAATTTTTTTTATCTTTGTATTAGTAAATCTAAAGTTAGAGAAGTTTTAAAGAAAATGAAATGTGGAAAAGCAGTAGGACCTGATGATATTCCAATAGAAGTGTGGAAATGTTTAGGAGATCAAGGAATTTCTTGGCTAACAAATCTTTTTAATGTTATTTTAAAGACTAAAAAGATGCAAGATGAGTGGAAAAAGAGTTTGTTGGTTCTTATATTTAAGAATAAAGGTGATGCACAAGAGTGTGCAAATTATAGAGGAATTAAGTTAATGTGTCATACATTAAAATTATGGGAGAGAGTAATTAAGCATAGGTTATGATGTGATACAAAAGTTTCTCACAATCAATTTGGTTTCATGCTAGGTAGATCTACTATGGATGCTATACATTTGTTAAGAGGTTCGATGGAAAAGTATAGAGAAATTAAGGAGGATTTACATATGATATTTATTGATTTAGAGAAAGCTTATGATAAAGTTTCAAGAGATGTTCTTTGGAGAGTTCTAGAATAGAAAGGAGTTAATATTGCTTATATTAAAGTCATTAAGGATATGTATACTAGAGCTATTACTTGTGTCCAAACACAAGGAGGATTGACAAAATATTTTCCCATTTCAATTGGATTACATCAAGGATCAGCTTTAAGCCCTTATCTTTTTGCTTTAGTTATGGATGTACTTACTAGGCATTTATAGGAAGACGTACCTTGGTGTATGCTTTTTACTGATGAAATTCTTCTTGTTGATAATACTAGAGAGGGATTCCAAGAGAAACTTGAATTATAGAGGTCAACATTAGAGCCTAAATGTTTTCATTTAAGTAGATCTAAAACTGAATATATGGAGTGTAATTTTAGTTGTAGAAGTTCTAATGGTAGTGTTGTTACATTAGGTGAACAAGTCATTAATAAGAGTGAGAGATTCAAATATTTAGGCTTTATTGTTCAAAATGATGGTGAAATAGATGGAGTTGTTATTTGTAGAATTAAAGTTGGATGGTTGAAGTGGAGGAATGCATCTGGCCTATTGTGTGATAGAAAAGTTCCACTTAAACTTAAGGGAAAATTTTATAAGATGGTGGTAATACCTGACTTATTGCAGAATGTTGGCCAATAAAAGAGAAGCATAAGACTAAGTTAAGTGTTACAGAGATGAGGATGCTCAGGTGGATGAGTGGATTTACTCTTAGAGATAAAATGCAAAATGAGTATGTTCGGAAAAAAGTTGGAGTAGCCCCGGTGGTAGATAAAATTATAGAGAGTCACCTTAGATGGTTTGGCCACATAAAGCGTCGGCCTTCTAATGACCCGGTTAAGAGAGTAGATGCATTAGATTTGCCTTATGTTAAGAAAGGTAGAGGTAGACCTAAAAAGACTTGGTTAAGATGTATAAAAAATGACCTTAGTATACTTAAATTAAATGAGAATTTGACACATAATTGGACATAATGGAGATGAAGGATTCATTTAGCTGACCCCACTTAGTGGGATAAAGGCTTCTTGTTGTTGTTGTTGTTGTTGCTATTGTTGTTGTTGTAGGTTTAGATTTTTAGGTTTTTAGGTTAAGGGTTTAGGGTTTAGGCTTTAGGGTTTACGGTTTAGGGTTTATGTTTTAGGGTTTAGGGTTTAGGGTTTAGGGTTTAGGGTTTAGGGTTTAGGGGTTTAGGATTTGGGGTTTAGGGTTTAAGGTTTTAGGATTTAGGGTTTAGGGTTTTTTTAACTAAAAGGAATTTATTGCTTAAATTAATAGGTACAAGAATACCATATTAGAGACTAAACTCAAAAAGAAAAAAAAACTACTACTCAAATGAGCTATAGGAGAATCCTGAAGAATTTAGTCCCTAAACTAATTCATGAAAGAGCAATAAAGAGAAAAAAGAATGCAAAACTAAAAAGCTAAGAAAAAGATAGCTAAGGGAAAGAATCCATGGAACTCCAAAAGAACCTCCAAAGAGAGGAAGATCCATAAGAAAAGAAAACCTACAACCTACAACTGTAAATAACTCCAGCCATCTAATAAAAAAGTGACCATCAGTAAGACTCTAGCTCCCTCCAAGAAGAAGAAGAGACCAAATGAAAAAGAGAACCTACAATATGTAAGAAATCTCAACTAGAAGGAGATCAGAAAATATAAAGAGAAAAAAAACTTAGGCTCATATATTAGGAAAGAAGGATAATCATAATAATGAGGGGCATCAAATCCTAAGTGTATCTAGCTTGAAAGAAGGGTTACAAATAGGAAAATTCACCAGCCACAAAAATATCAAGGAAAAAATTCATCATATCATCATAGCCATCCCAACTAAATAAAAATACAAACCTATCATAATAGCTAGCCAGCTAAAGAAAAGGTGAAGCTAAGGAAACAGAAAGAAAGAGAGGAGAGCAACTTATAAAATTAACATAAGGAAATCCCAACAAAACCAAATATGAACACCTCTTAAAAAAGAGGGAGAAAAGAAGCTCATAGGCCAAAAAAAAAAGAGCCTTCAATGACAAAGCCAACAGAGCCCACAATAAAACAAAACCAAAGCCACCAAGGCACCAAGCCAACATAGCCCACAACAACACCATTCCAAATCCACCAAGGCACCAACCAAAGGAAAGGAAACAACTAATAGAGTAGCCACACAATAGAACACCCATAAAAAAAGCCAAGAAAGAGCAAGAGAACCAACATAAAAGAAGAAAAAGAAAGCTAAAAAAATAAATGGTTAGAGAAACAACCAACCAATTGACAAACACACCAAGAACAAAATCCCAACCTACCATCAATAAATAGAGCAAAAGCACCAACCAAACAAAGGCAACAAGAATAAATCCACCCACCACCAAAGGGTATAAAAAAAAACCAACAGAAGCGAAGGAGGAAAATTAGAAGCCAATACTCTAGCTAGCAAGAAAATACACAACAAAAGCTCAACCAATAGAGAAAAACCTAGCCAAAAGAAAAAACTTCCCAAGGATAGGAGAGATTATTTCCAAGAATCTTTGGAACGAGTAACCCTCGGCAAGTTTAGAGGGGCATAAATATGAACACTTCTTTTCTTTTTCTTCTTGTAAGCAGTTTTATAACCATACTATTTCTCCAAAAAATCTCCATCCAAAAATGAATCAGTATTGTTATAAAAGGCATGGGGATCAATAAAAGTTATCAATTTCAAAGAAGAGTATTCAGAATCATCCACAACATTAGACAAAGGAAAATTAGAAATAGTATGCATTTCAAAATCAGAAGTGAAAGAAGAAGCAGAAATAGCTTTATTAAAATGACAATATCAATATTTTCACCTTCCAACAAAATCTAAAGAGTATCCTCCCTATCTTCATTTATAAAAAAAGCAAGAGAAGCAGAATCCAGATTTTCAATACAATCTTCATGTGAGGGATTAAAGTAAGATACAAATCCCATAGAAACACATAACATATTACCAAAATTTTGAACATAATTACCAGCCATAGAAAAACCATCATTTTGAATTGAAGTAGAACTATTCATAATGAGAGAATTGCCACAAGTATCTAAATTTTTTGTTTAAGAAGGATCACCAATATTAACAAGATTGTCAAGACCAAAAGTTAAAATATCATAAATAAGAACATTCTTTTCACCACCATTCTCAATTAAAGAAGGCAAAGAAATAGTCTTTCTTCCATGATCTAAGGCAGACATAAAAGAAAGAGAAACAACAACCAACTGATTGGTGGAAATGGTGTTAGCATCAACAATATTTAAACGAACATCATGAAAGGACTTATGGATAACATCCAAACCATTAGAATCATTAACCACAACCTCTAAAGCCTTCCCTTTAACAGAATCATCAAAAGAAGCACTTAAAGCATGATTATTAGTTAAAACTTTTTCAGAAACATCAAAATTACCTTCCGTATTAGACAAATCATTAATAGATAAAAACTTTTCAGAAGATTTAGAAATCTAATTTTACAAAACATCAAGATTTTGAAAAGCAAATTTTCCATTACCAACTTGAGAGAATCATTAGTTTTTTCAACAATTGAATTCTTAATGGTCATTTTCTTCATAAGAGAGGGATGAGTAATAAAGCATTTAGAAATTTTATGCCAATGAATCTTACAATGATTACAATAAATGGGAAAGTTCTCAAAAATAACTTTATGAAAATAACCGCATGTCTTCTAACCCAACCAAATTTCTTTCCGATATCTTTATTAATATCAATCTCTACAAGAATTTTAGCAACATACGGTCGTGAAGAAGCAGCTGTTGCTTGATCAACTTGCAAAGGCCAACTAAAAATTAACCTAATAGCATAAAGAATTTGATGATTAAATAGATGAATCTGTAAGTTAGGTAAAGGAATCCAAATGGAAATAATAGGAGACACTTCATTAACATCAAACATAGGTGTCCACTTTAGAATACAAATTTGACAATTAAAAACATAGTAAGAATGCCTAGAAAAAAATATTTCATAATCAAGGTCACTAGAAAGTTTAATCAGAACATGCCTTGCATCAATCAGCCCAATAGAAAAAGAACCAGATAATTTTAACCTATGAAAAAAATGAATATCTTCCATCTTTGGTTGTTTAAAAGAAAACTTTCCAATAAAAAAAGCAAAAGTCTCAGCAAATCTTTCAGTATCCTCATTTGAAATCATAATTATCGGAGTACCTTTAAAAGTTGTAAGAAGTAAATTCAAAGGAGGCTCGGTGGAGGAATTCTTTCCAGCTAAAGCCTCTTTGAAAGATTTAGTAACAATAGGTAATTTAGAGGTAGGATTACCCAAAAAATAAGATGCCCTAGCAGGATCCATCGGTACATGGGATTTAACCCATGGATTTGAAGTAGTTTATGCCATGAGTCATCATGATAAGAACATGAGATCAACTAAGGCACAATCTATAGGGAATCCAAGAGAGAAAGTGCTCAAAAACACACCAAGAACGTGAGGGATCCCAAAATCACCCAATAATAGGGTTTAGTTTAGTTTTAGGGTTTAGGTTTTAGGTTTAGTGTTTATTAGTTATTATTATGTTTTATTAGTTTTACGTTATTATTAGTTTATAATTAGTTTTATGTTTAATTTAGTTAGTTTAGTTTTAGTTAGGTTATTAGTTTAGTATTATTAGTTTTAGTTTAAGTTATTATTATTTTAGGTTAGTTTAGGGGGGGAGAGGGTTTTAGGTTTAGTTTATTAGTTTATTTAGCTAGTTTATTTAGTTAGCTTATTTATTGGGGTTTAGTTTATTTTATTTTATTTATTAATTACTATTAGTTAGTTTAATTATTATTAGTTATTTAGTTATTTATTTAGTTTAGTTAGTTATTATTATTAGTTTATGGTTGTTTTAGTTAGTTTTAGTTAGTGGTTTAGTTTTATTAGTTTAGTTTATTTATTTATTTATTTATTTAGTTTATTAATTTTTTAGTTTTTATAGTTAATTAGTTATTATTATTATAGTTTGTTTTATGGTTTTAGTTTTTTTTTATAAGTTATTATTTGTTATTTATTATTTATTATTATTATTATTAGTTTAGTTAGGTGGTTTATTACTAGTTTTATTTTAGTTTAGATTTTCCTTTAGTTTATTACTATTATTATTATAAATTTTTGTTTATTATTATTAGTTTTATCATTATTATTTAGTTTATTTATTTATTTTGGGTTTAGGGTTTAGCTATTTAGTTATTTATTAGTTAGTTTATTATTAGTTTTATTATTATTAGTTTATTAGTTTAGTTAGTTATATTAGTTATTATTATTATTATTATTATTATTATTATTATTATTATTGTTGTATTGTTGTTATTATTATTATTATTTATTTAGTTTATTTTTATTTTAGTTATTTATTTAGTTTTTTTTGTTTAGTTATTAATTTATTAGTTTATTATTAGTTAGTTATTATTAATTTTTTTAAATAGGTGTTTTATTATTAGTTTATTATTAGTTTATTATTAGTTATTATCTAGTTTATTAGGTTTAGTTATTATTATGTTTATTTATTAGTTAGTTTTTACGATTTATTAGTTTAGGTTTAGTGTTTAATTTTAGTTAGTTATTTAGTTATTTATTATTAGTTATTATTATTTGTTTAGTTTTTGTTTTTATTATATATTAGGGTTTAGGTCTATTTATTAATTAGTTTAGTTGTATTAGTTAGTTTTCTTATTAGTTTAATGGTTTATTAATTATTAGTTTTAGGTTATTAGTCATTAATTATTAGTTTTATTTAGTTAATTATTATTTTTAGTTTTTTATTAGTTATTATTAGGTTTTTTTATTTATTTATTTTATTAGGTTATTAGTTAGTTATTTAGTTTAGTTTTAGTTTATTTATTAGTTTTTTTTAATTTTGTTATTATTATTAGTTATTATTATTTTATTAGTTATTTTACTTACTTTAATTTCTTATTATCTTTTTTATTATTATTAGTTTTATTAATTTAGGTTTAGGGTTTGGTTTTTATTTTATTTAGTTATTATTATTATTATTATTATTATTATTATTATTATTATTAGTATTATTAGTTTTAGTTATTTATAATGGTTTTATTAGTTTAGTTATTAGTTATTTATTTAGTTAGTTATTTTTAGTTTTATTAGTTAGCTTTTATTCAATTTATTATTATTTTTATTATTTTAGTTAGTTTAGTGTTTAGTTCAGTTTAGTTTTAGTTATTTATTATTTAGTTTATTATTATTATTATTAGTTAAGTTTAGTTAGTTTTTATAATATTAGTTTTTATTATTACTTAGTGTTTTCTCAGTTATTATTAATTTTTAGTTTTGTTTATTATTTATTATTATTAGTTATTAGTTTATTAGTTTAGTTTGTTTTATTAGTTTATTATTATTAGTTAGTTTATTTGGTTTATTTATTATTATTAAGTTTAATTATTTATTTAGGTTTTTTTATTATTTAGCTTATTATTAATTTAGTTTATTATTATTATAAGTTTAGTTATTTATTCTATTTAGTTTAGTTAATTATTAGTTTATTAGTTTAGTGACAGTTGTTATTAGTTATTTAGTTTTAGTTTATCAATTTTTTTAGTTTTATTATTAGTTTTAGTTATTATTGTCTAGTTAGTTTATTATTAGTTTTAGTTAGTTTATTAGTTTATTAGTTTAGTTTAGTTATTAGTTTTAATTATTAGTTAGTTATTACTTTTAATTATTTAAGAGTTATTTAATTAGTTTTATTATTTTTTATAGTTTAGTTAGTTTAGTTATTATTAGTTTATTAGTTTAGGTATAGTTTTATTATAAGTTAGTTATTTATTAGGTTTATGTTTAGGGTTTAGGTATTTACTTAGTTATTATTATTATTAGTTAGTATTTTATTAGGGTTTAGTTTAATTATTTATTAGTTTAGTTTAGTTAGTTTAGGTTTAGTTTAGTTTTATTAGTTTATTAGTTAGTTTATTTTAGTTAGTTTATTAGGTTTTTTTTTTATATTTAATTTAGTTATTTTTTTTTGTTTATTAGTTTGGTTTTTTTTATTCTTAGTTTATTAGTTTTTTGGTTATTATTTAGTTAGTTTAGTTTAGTTAATTTTATTAGTTTTTGTTTTAGTTTATTATTAGTTTTTGTGCATTATTAAATTATTAGTTTTATTTTAATATTTATTAGTTTTAATTTTATTTTATTTAGTTTAGTGTTTTATTAGTTTCTTATTATGGTTTAGGGTTTAGGGTTTAAGGTTTAGAGTTTGGGGTTTAGGGTTTAGGGTTTAGAGTTGTAGGTTTAGGGTTTAGGGTTAGTTTTAAGGTTTAGCATTTAGGGTTAGGGTTTTTTTTATAATTTTAATTATTTATTTTTAGGGTTTAGAGTTTAGGGTATAGGTTTTAGGTTAAGGGTTCAGATTTTTGTTTAGGGTTTAAGGTTTTTAATTTTTTAATAGAGAACAAATTTTTAAACATTTCTTCTTTTGATTTCATAAGCAACACACCAAGTTCTCTAAGACACAAACATGACATATAAAAAAATGAGCATGCATAGAGCAAATAAAAAACCCTAGATAACTAGAATCATCTCTATTGTAAAGACAGTTCTATAAGCAACAGATTGGATGGATTGTTCTTCAATTTCTCTAGTTCCCATTAGAACCACCCTGGCCTCTCAAGTAGCAGGTTCCAACATCATATTTTTGATTTCTCCCTCCATCACCACCACGGCCATAACCTCCGTCGCTCCTCCTACCTCCATAACCACCACTACTTTGACCACCAGCTCCATATCCACTAGCACTTATCCCCACCACCACATGACAACCGCCTCCCTCGCTCCAGCTAGACTCGGTTGATGGTGATGTTCTTGCTATCAAGGTTCTGCCCATTCTTAAAGTTTAAGTTTAAGCTTAAGTTTATTAGCTCTTAGGGTTTTGGTTTATTTTTTAATTTATTTAGTTACTTAGTTTAGGTTTAAGGTTTGGGGTGTGGTTTAGGGTTTGTGGGTTTGGGGTTTAGTAGGTTTAGGCTTAGGGTTTAGCATTTAGGGATTATGGTTTAGCATTTAGAATTTAGTGTTTAGAATTTTAGGGTTTATGCTTTTAGGGTTTAGGGTTTAGGTCTAGGGTTAGGGATTAAGGTTTAGGGTTTATGGTTTAAGGTTTAGAGTTTAGGGTTTAGGATTTTTTAGGGTTTAGGGTTGTAGGTTTAGTGTTGTAGGTTTAGGGTTTAGGGTTTAGGGTTTAAGGTTTAGGGCTTAGGATTTAGGGTTTAGGGTTTTTTTAAAAAAAATCAAAACCAAGAGTTTGTTTTATTTATTTTTATTTTATATTATTATTTTATTTTATTTTATTTTGGTTTATTTTTTATTTTTATATAGTTCAGCTTATTAATTTTAGGTTTATTTATTTTAGTTTATTTTATTATAGTTTAAGTTTTTTATTTAAGTTTATTTTTTAGGATTAGGTTTATGTTTAGGTTTATTTTTTAGTTGAGTTTTATTTTCATTTTACTTTTCAGGTTTAGGTTTTATTTTTTATTTTTAGGTTTAGGTTTAAGTATTTATTTTATTTTTTTAGGTTCAGTTTTTAAGTATTTATTTTAATTTTTTTTTAGTTTTTATTTTTTAATTTAGGTTTAGATTTATTTTTAGTTGGGTTTTATTTTTATTTTATTTTTTAGGTTTAGGTTTTATTTTTTATTTTTAGGTTTTCATTTAGGTTTTGATTTTATTTTTTTAGGTTTAGGTTTTAGGTTTTTATTTTAGATTTATTTTTAGGTTTTATTTTTTAGTTTAGGTTTAGATTTTTTTAGTTTATTTTATTTTATTTAGTTTAGGTTTAGGCTTAGGTTTAGTTCATTTTAGGTTTAGGTTTAGGTATTATTTATTTTTGTTTAGGTTTAGGTTTATTTTATTTTGTTTATTTTATTTTTATTTTAGGTTTAATATTTTTTAGTTTAGGTTTTAGATTTTATTTTTATTTATTTTTAGTTTGTATTTTATAGTTTATTTTTTAAGTTTAGGTTTTTATTCATTTCTTAATTTATTTTATTTTAGGTTTATTTTATTTTTATTTTATATTTATTTTTTATTTTATTTAGGTTTTTATTTCGTAGGTTTATTTTATTTTAGTTTAAATTTTTTATTTATTTTAGTTTATTTTTATTTTTTATTACATTTTACTTTTAGGTTTAGGTTTCAGTTTTAGTTTAGATTTTTATTTTATTATTTTAAAATTTTTTAGGTTTAGGTTTTTCTTTATATGATTTTTTGATTTTATATAGTTTTAGTTTAGGTTTTTAGGCATTTAGGGTTTAGGTTTAGGATTTAGGGTGGGAGGTTTGAGTTGATGTTTAGGTGTAAGATCTGGGTTTATGGTTTTTAAGGTTTAGGCTTTAGTGGTTTGGGTTTTGCTCATGTGTTTAGGGTTTATTTTTAGGTTTGGGTAGGGTTTTAGGGTTAGGGTTTATGAGGCCCATTTAGGGTTTAGGATGGTTTCTAGTTTAGGGTAGGGTTTAGTATATTCTTTGAGAGTTTAGGTTAGTTGGGTCTGTAGTAGGGTTTAGGACATAGTTTAGGGTTTTATAAAAAAAAAGTAAAACCAGAGGTTTAGTTTATTTTATTTTTTTATTTTAGTTTTTTTTATTTTTATTTAGGTCTACTTAGTTTAGTATATTTATTTTAGGTTTATTTATTTCATTTTAGGTTTTCTATTTTAGTTTATTTTTAAGCTTTAGGTTTATTTTTTAGTTTAGTTTTATTTTTATTTTTTTAGGTATAGGTTTCATTTTTTATTTTTAGGTTTACGTTTAGGTTTTAGGTTTTTATTTTAGGTTTATCTTTAGGTTTTATTTTTTAGTTTATGTTTTGGTTTATTTTTATTTTATTTTCTTTTATTTTATCTATGGTTTAGATTTATTTTATTTTAGGTTTAGGTATAGGTTTTATTTTTTTAGCTTAGGTTTAGGTATATTTTATTATGTTTATTTATGGTTTAGGTTTTTTTTAGTTTAGGGTTTAGGTTTTATTTTTTATATATTTTTAGGTTTAGGTTTTTATTTAGTTTTACTTTAATTTATTTTAATTTTATTTTATCTTTATTTTAGGTTTAGTTTTTATTTTATTTAGGCTTTTTAGTTTTAGATTTATTTTATTTTTTAGTTTAGTTTATGTTTTTATTTATTTTATTTTAGTTTAGTCTTTATTTTTTATTTTATTTTATTTTTTGGTTTAGTTTTAGGTTTAGGTTTAGGATTAGATTTTAGTTTAGGTTTTTATTATATTTTGTTATTTTATTTTATTTAGTTTTAAGTTTATTTATTTATTTTTCAAGGTTTATTTTAGACTGGTAGTTTTAGGTTTTGAGTATGGGGTTTTAAGCTTGGGGTTTGGAGTTTTTATTATTTTATTTAAGTTTAGGTTTAGTGGTTTTTTTTGGGGAGTTTTAGGGTTTAGTTTATAGGGTTTAGGTTTTTAGGTTTAGTCAGAGTTTAAGGTTTGGGGTCAAGTTTAGGAGGATTAGTATAGATCTGGAGTTTAGAGGTTTTTAGTTTGGAGGGTGGGGTGGGTTTATTAGAGTTTAGCATCAGTTTGGTCAGTTTGATTAGGTCAGGTTATCAAGTTTAGTTTAGTTTAGAGGTTGGCTGGATACAGGTCAAGTTTTAGTTAAGCCCAGTGGTCATTTAGTGTAGGTTTTCAGTTGGTTAGGTGGATTTGCCTGTCAGAGTCAGGGTCAAGAGTGGCCCAGAGTTGTGGCCTTAGTGGGAGTATTTAGGTTAGTTTAGGTTAAGGATTTAAGATTAGGTTTAGATTTAGGGTGGGAAAGTTTAAGAGGTTACGCTCTGTGGCTCAGTGATCAAAACCAGGGTCCTAGTAGTGGTCAGTCAGTTTGGCCTTAGGGTTAGAGGATAATAGGGTAAGCCCCAGGCCCAGGGTAATTGGAAATTTTAGGGTTTGATTAGGTTTATAGGTTAGAGATCTATAAGTTTGAGTTAGGTCAGTGAGGATCAAGAGTTTGGGTAGTAGGTGTGGATTTCTGGCCTGTGGCCTTGGATTTGGCTCAGGTTTAAGATTTTAAGAGTTTAGTGGGGATCAGCTTTAAAGATTAGTTAGTAGTGGGTGGGGTTTAGGTTTAGGTTTAGGAGTTTTCAAGATTTAGGGTCCGTGTTTAGGGTTTAGGGTTTAAGGCAGAGGATCAGTTTTAGGTTTAGTTGGTTTTTTGGTTTAGGCTATTTAGTAAGTTAGTTGGGGTTTAGAGTTTTGTGGGTTTAGTTTTTGGGTTTGTTTTAGGGTCAGAGTTTTTTTTTTTTTTTGAAATTAAGTTTATTTAGGTTTATTTAGTTTATCTTTTATTTATTTTAGTTTATTTAATTTTATTATTTTTATTTAGGTTTATTTTTTTAATTTAGTTTAGTTTATTTATTTTAAGTTTATTTATTTTAATTTAGGTTTTTTTTATCTTAGTTTATTTTTTTTGGTTTAGTTTTAGGTTATGTTTTTTTAATTTTATTTTTATTTTAGTTTTTAGGTTTAAGTTTTTTTTTTATTTTTAGGTTTATGTTTATCTTTTTATTTTGTTTTTTCTAGCTTTAAGTTTTAGGTTTTTATTATAGCTTTATTTCTAAGTATTTTTATTTAGGTTTAGGTTTATTTTTAGTTTATTTTATTTTATTTTATTTAGTATAGGGTTTAGGTTTACTTTATTTTAAGTTTAGGTTTAGGTTTTATTTATTTTAGATTAGTTTATTATAGTTTAGGTTTAGGTTTATTTTATTTTATTTATTTTAGGTTTATGTTTTTTTTAGTTTAGGGTGGTTTTATTTTTTTTTGTATTTTTAGGTTTATTTTTTAGATTTAAATTTTTATTAACTTTTTATTTTATTTTATTTTTGGTTTATTTTATTTTTATTTTACATATGGGTTTTATTTTATTTAGGATTTTAATTTTTAGGTTTATTTTGTTTTATTTTAGTTTAGGTTTTTATTTATTTTATTTTAGTTTAGTTATTATTTTTTATTTTATTTAATTTTTAGGTTAGGTTGTGGTTTAGGTTTATGTTTTAGTTTAGGTTTTATTTTAGTTTTTTTATTTTATTTAGGTTGGTTTTGTTTTATTTTAGGTTTTATAGAGTTTAGGTTTTTTTGGTGGTGGGTGGGGTTTAGTGGGGTTTAGGGTTATTAGGGTGGGTTTAGGGTTGGTATGGTTTAGGGTTTAGGTTTAGGGTTTAGGGTAGTTTTAGGGTGGGTTTTATGGTCATGGTAAGGGGTTTTACTTGTTTGGGGTTTAGAGTTTTTTAAAAAAAATAGGTTTAGGTTTAGGTTTAAGTTTATTTTTTATTTTTTTATTTAATTTAGGTTGAGGTTTAAGTTTAGGTTTATTTATTTTTACTTTACTTTATTTTTTGTTTTATTTTAGTTAAGGTTTTATTTATTTTTTAAGTTTCTATTTTTAGTTTAATTTAGGTATAGTTTTATTTTGGTTCATTTTATTATTTAAATATTTAGTTTATTTTTTTTAGTTTAGGTTTATGTTTAATTTTTACTTTAATTTATTTTATTATTTTAGTTTAGTTTAGGTTTTATTTTAGTTTAGTTTAGGTTTATTTTAAGCTTAGGTTTTATTTATTTTTTGTTTTTTTGTTTAGTTTAGTTTATTTTATTTTATTTTTAGTTTATTTAGTTTAGGTTTAGGTTTATTTTTAGTTTATTTAATTTAGTTTAGGTTTTAGGTTTAGGCTTTATTTAGGTTTAAGTTTATGTTTTATTTAGGTTTAGGTTTTATTTAGTTTATTTATTTTTGGTTTTATTTTTATTTAGGTTTATTTAGTTTAATTTATTTAGTTTAGGTTTTATTTTTATTTTGGTTTAGGTTTTATTTAGTTTATTTTATTTAGTTTTTATTTTAGGTTTCAGTTTAGTTTAGGTTTATTTTATTTTTGTTAGGGTTAGGTTTAGGTTTTTAGTTTATTTTAGTTTAGGATTAGGTTTAGGTTTATTTAGGATAATTTAGGTTTTATTTTATTTAGGTTTAGGTTTATTTAATTTTACTTTTTTTAATTTTATTGTTTAGTTTATTTATTTAGGTTCATTTTAGTTTAGGTTAGTTTATTTATTTTAGTTTTATTTTTTATTTTTAGTTTATTTAGTTTTTAGTTTTATTTAATTTAGGTTTAGGTTTAGATTTATTTTTATTTAACTATTTAGGTTTTAGTTTATTTAGTTTAGTTTAGGTTTTGGATTAGGTTTAAATTTATTTATTTATGTATGTTTAGGTTTACGTTTATTTATTTAGTTTATTTATTTATTTAGGTTTAGGTTCAGGTTTTATTTAGTTTAATTTATTTAGTTTTATTTTATTTTGCGTTTAGGTCTTAGGTTTAGGTTAATTTAGTTTAGGTTTAGTTTAGGTTCATTTTTATTTATTTATTTAGTTTATTTATTTGGGTTTATTTTCTATTTAGTTTATTTTTTATTTATTTTTATTTAATTTATTTTATTTAAGTTTATTGTTTATATATTTTTGTTTATTTTCATTTTTTTAGGTTTAGGTTTAGGTCATTTTTATTTTATTTTATTTTTTTATTATTTATTTAGTTTAATTTATTTTATTTTATTTAGGTAGGTTTATTTAGTTTATTTATTTAGTCTATTTATTTTGTTTAGGGTTTATTTTATTTTAGGCTTAGGTTTTATTTAGTTTTAATTAAGTTTAGGTTAAATTTATTTAGGTTTAGGTTTTTAGTTTAGTTTATTTTCATTTAATTTAGTTTTGGTCTATATAGTTTATTTTTGTTTTTACTTTTATTTATTTAGTTTAGTTTAGGTTTATTTACGTTTAGTTTTATTTAGCTTATTTATTTATTTACTTTAATTTTTATTTTAGTTTATTAGTTTAGCTTATTTAATTTATTTATTATTTTAGGTATATTTATTTAAGCCTTCTTTAGGTTTATTTAGTTTAGGTTTAGGTTTATTTTTATTTAGTTTAACTTATTTATTTATTTATTTAGTTTACATTAAGGTTTAGGTTTAACATTATTTTATTTTGTTTAGGTTTAGTTTATTTAGTTTAGGTTTAGGGTTTAGGTTTAGTTTATTTTAGGGTTAGGTTTAGGTTTAGGTTAATTTTAGGTTTATTTTTAGTTTAGTTTATTTAGATTAGTTTATTATTTAGTTTAGTTTAGGTTTAGGTTAATTTCACTTATTTGTTTAATTTGGTAAATTTTTTAGTTTTTAGTTTAGCTTTTAGGTTTAGGTTTATGTTGAGGTTCAGGTTTTAGGTTTAGGTTTATATATTTAGTTTTGGTTTTAGTTTATTTAGTTTAGGTTTAGGTTTAGATTTAGGTTTAGGTTTTAGTTTTAGGTTTATTTTTAGGTTTACTTTATTTAGTTTATTTTATTTATGTTTTAGTTTATTTAGTTTAGTTTAGGTTTAGGTTTTTATTTTTTCAGTTTATTTAGGTTTAGATTTAGGTTTAGATTTAGATTTATTTATTTATTTTTTAGTTTATTTATTTAGGTTTATTTTTTATTTAGTTTATTTTTTATTTATTTTTATTTAATTTTTTTTTTTATTTTATTGTTTTATTAATTTTGGTTTATTTTTATATTTATTTTAGTTTAGGTTTCTATTTTAGGTTTAAGTTTATGTTTTAGTCTTTATTTTATTTTAATTTATTATTATTTATTTAGTTAAGTTTATCTTATCCTATTTATTTAGGTTTATTTAGTTTATTTATTTAGTTTAGGGTATATTTTATTTTAGGTTTAAGTTTTATTTAGTTTTATTTAGGTTTAAGTTTAGTTTATTTTTAGGTTTAGGATTAAGGTTTGGGTTTATTTAGTTTTAGTTTAGGTTTACATTTAGGTTTATCTTAATTGAGTTTATTTTATTTAGTTTAGGTTTATTTATTTAGTTTAGTTTATTTTATTTATTTAATTTTAGGTTTTATTGAGTTTATTTTAGTTTAGGTTTTTAGTTTACTTTATTTAATTAAGTTTAGGTTTATTTTGTTTATTTTTATTTTTATTTTTATTTATTTAGTTTAGTTTAGGTTTAGGCTTATTTAATATATTTTTTATTTATTTAGGGTTTAGGTTTAGGTTTAGGTTTATTTTTATTTTAGGTTTAGGTTTAGGTTTAGTTTTAGGTTATTTATTTAGTTTATTATTTAGTTTATTTAGTTGATTTCTTATTTTAGGTATGTTTATTTAGTTTTAGGTTTAGTTTTAGTTTATATTTTTTTTAGTTTAGTTTAGTTTATTTATTTATTTAGTCTAGGTTTAGGTTTAGGTTTAATTTTATGGTTAGGTTTAGGTTTAGGTTTTTGTTTTATTTAGGATTAGGTTTAAGTTTATTTTATTTAGTTTAGGTTTATTTAGTTTTGGTTTAGGGTTTATATTTAGTTTAGTTTAGGGTTTAGGTTTAGGTTTAGGTTTATTTTTTAGTTTAGTTCATTTAGTTTAGTTTAGGTTTAGGTTTATTTTATTTATTTATTTTATTGAGCTTATTTTTTAGGTTTTATTTTAGCTATTAGGTTTAGGTTTATGCTTTAGTTTAGGTTTATTTATTTAGTTTAGGTTTTAGTTTATTTAGTTTAGGTTTAGGTTTATTTAGTTTAGGTTTAGGTTTTAGGTTTATTTTTAGGTTTATTTTATTTATTTTATTTTATTTATGTTTTAGTTTATTTAGTTTAGTTTAGGTATAGGGTTTTATTTATTTAGTTTTTTAGGTTTAGATTTAGTTTTAAGTTTAGGTTTTTTTACTTTTTATTTTATTTATTTTTTAAGTTTATTTATTTACTTTAGGTTTATGTTTAGGTTTTCCTTTATTTATTTAGGTTTATTTTTAGTTTATTTTATTCAGTTTTATTTTAGGTTTAGGTTTATTTTATTTTAAGTTTATTTTTTATTTTTTATTTTAGGTTTAGGATTTTAGATTTATTTATTTCGGTTTAGGTTTAGGTTTAGGTTTATTTAGTTTAGTTTAGGTTTATTTATTTAATTTATTTTATTTAGTTTATTTTAATTTAGGTTTAGGTTTAAGTTTTAGGTTTAGATTTAGGTTTAGGTTTAGATTTAGGTTTATTTATTTTATTTTTATTTAGTTTAGTTTATTTATTATGGTTTAGGTTTAGGTTTATTTTTTAGTTTATCTTTAGGCTTATTTATTTTCTTTTATTTTAGGTTTATTTTATTTAGTTTAGGTTTAGGTTTAAGTTTAGGTTTATTTAGTTTATTTAGTTTAGTTTAGTTTAGTTTATTTATTTAGTTTAGATTTAGGTTTAGGTTTAGTTTAGGTTTATTTAGGTTTAGGTTTAGGTTTAGGTTTACGTTTATGTTTATTTTAGTTTATTTAGTTTAGGTTTAGTTTTAGGTTTTAGTTTAGGTTTAGGTTTATGTTTAGGTTTAGGTTTAGGTTTTATTTAGTTTTATTTAGTTTAGTTTATTTATTTTTTAGTTTAGGTTTATTTATATTTATTTATTTTAGGTTTAGATTTAGGTTTAAGTTTATTTAGTTAGTATTTAGTTTTAGTTTAGGTTTAGCCAGCCAGTTTGGTTTAGGTTTAGGTTTAGCATGCTACGCCAGGTTTGCATTTTGGATTATTTTTATTTAGTTTATTTAGTTTTGGTTTAGGTTTATGCTTTATTTAGGTCTATGTTTAAGTTTAGGTTTAGGATTAGGTTTAGGTTTATTTAGTTTAGTTTAGTTTAGTTTTATTTAGTTTAGGCTTATTTAATTAGTTTAGTTGAATTAGGTTTAGGTTTAGGTTTATTTTTGGTTTTAGTTTATTTATTAAAATATTTAATTTAGTTTAGATTAGTTTAGGTTTAGGTTTTATTTTTGTTTTGTTTAGGTTTAAGTTTAGGTTTATTTTTTAGTTTAGTTTAATTTTAGTTTAGTTTAGGTTTTGGTTTATTTTAGGTTTAGGTGTATTTATTTTTTAGTTTAATTTAGGTTTAGGTTTTGGTTTTATTTATTTATTTAGTTTAGGTTTAGGTTTAGGTTTAGGGCTATTTTAGTTTATTTTGTTTTGGTTTAGGTTTAGCTTTTATTTAGTTTAGTTTAGTTTTTTTAGTTTAGGTGGTTTTAGGTTTTATTTATTTATTTTAGTTTAGTTTATTTATTTTAGGTTCAGGTTTAGGTTTAGTTTAGGTTTATTTTGTTTAGTTTAGTTTTAGGTTTTATTTTAGTTTTAGTTTAGTTTATTTAATTTATTAGGATTACATTTTTTTAGTTTAGGTTTAAGTTTATTTACTTTATTTAGTTAATTTAGGTTTATCTAGGTTTAGTTTAGGTTTAGGTTTTGGTTTAGGTTTATTTATTTTAGTTTAGTTTATTTATTTTAGTTTATTTATTTAGGTTTAGGTTTAGGTTTAGGGTTATTTTTATTTTAGGTTTGTTTTGGTTTATTTATTTAGGTTTAGGTTTATTTATACTTAGTTTAGTTTATTTAGGCTTTGATTCATTTAGTTTTAGTTTATTTAGGTTTAGGTTTATTTAGCTTAGTTTAGGTTTAGGTTTATTGTTTATTTTTTAGTTTAGGCTTAGGTTTATTTTTATTTTAGATTTAGGTTTAAGTTTATTTATTTATTTATTTTAGGTTTTGGTTTAAGTTTATTTTAGTTTAGTTTAGTTTATTTATTTAGGTTTAGGTTTAGGTTTCAATTTAGGGTTTAGTTTTTTTAGGTTTAGGTTTAGGTTTAGGTTTATTTTAGTTTATGTTTTAAGTTTAGGTTTAGGTTTAGTTTTATTTTAGGTTTTATTTAGTTTAGTTTAGTTTAGGTTTATTTTATTTAGATTAGATTTAGGTTTATTTTATATATTTTCATTTTTTTTAGTTTAGTTTAGGTTTATGTTGAGGTTTTGGTCTTAGGTTTATTTAGTTTAGTTTATTTAATTTAGGTTTATTTTAGATTATTTTATTTAGTTTATTTAGTTTATCTATTTTATTTACTTAGTTTAGGTTTAGGTTTATTTATTTTATTTATTTAGTTTAGGTTTAGGTTTAGGTTTATATTATTTATTTATTTTATTTATTTATTTAGTTTAGTTTTATTTTAATTTATTTGTAGTTTAGTTTGGGTTTAAGTTTATTTATTTAGTTTAGTTTATTTAGTTGATTTTCAATTTAGTTTATTGTATTTTTATTTAGTTTAGTCTAGTTTTGGTTTAGGTTTAGGTTTTTTTAGGTTTTATTAGTTTAGTTTATTTACTTTAGTTTAGGTTTTGGTTTAGGTTTAGGTTTAGGTTTATTTAGTTTAGGTTTAGGTTTAGGTTTAGTTTAGGTTTTTGTTTAGGTTTAGGTTAAGGTTAAGGTTTAAGTTTTATTTTTATTTTTATTTAGGTTTATTTATTTAGGTTTAGGATTATTTATTTAGTTTATTTTATTTTATTCAGTTTATTTATTCAGTTTAGGTTTAGGTTTTATTTAGTATAATTTTGTTTAGTTTAGTTTATTTTTAGGTTTAGGTTTGATTTTAGGTTTAGTTTATTTACTTTAGTTTATTTATTTATTTTATTTATATTAATTAAGGTTTTAGGTTTTATTCAATTTATTTATTTAGTTTAGTTTTTTTAATTTATTTAGTTTAGTTTAGCTTAGTTTATTTTGGTTTAGGTTTATTTTATTTATTTATTTAGTTTAAGTTTAGGTTTAGGTTTTAATTTAGGTTTATTTAGGTTAAGGTTTTCTTTAGTTTATTTTTATTTAGTTTAGGTTTATTTTTAGATTAGGTTTAGGTTAAGGTTTAGGTTTAGGTTTAGGTTTAGGTTTTATTTTATTTTAGGTTTATTTGTTTAGGTTTAGGTTTAGGATTAGTTTACGTTTATGTTTTATTTAAGATTAAGTTATTTAGTTTAAGTTTATTTTATTTAGGTTTTGGTTTATTTATTTTATTTTATTTAGTTTTAGTTTATGTTTATTTTAGTTTAAGTTTATTAGGTTGATTTAGGTTTAGGTTTAGATTTATTTTATTTAGGTTTAAAGTTTAGGTTTAGGATTAGGTTTTTATTTAGGTTTAGGTTTAGGCTTCAATTTATTTTTTATTTTAGTTTAGGTTTATTTATTTAGTTTAATTTAGGTTTAAGTTTAGGTTTATTTTTATTTTATTTTTTATTTAGTCTATTTAGTTTAGGTTTTTTTTTAGTTTAGTTTATTTATTTTTAGTTTAGGTTTAGGTTTAAGTTAAGGTGTTTATTTAGGATTATTTAGTTTATGTTTAGTTTATTTTATTTTACTTTATTTAATTTATTTATGTTTATGTTAATAGTTTAGGTTTTAGGCTTAGGTTTACGTTTATTTTAGTTTAGTTTAGTTTAATTGAGTTTAGTTTATTTACTTAGTTTTTTTTAGTTCAAGTTTATTTATTTAGTTTTGTTTTTATTTATTTATTTTTAGGTTTAGTTTATTTAGTTTAGTTTATTTTATTTTAATTTAGGTTTGGGTTTATTTTGTTTTATATATTTTATTTTTTTATTTAATTTATTTTAGTTTATTTAGTTTAGGTTTAGGTTTAGGTTTAGTTTAGTTTAGTTTAGTTTATTTATTTATATTTATGTTTATTTTACTTTATTTAGTTTATGTTTATTTATTTTATTTATTTTTTAGTTTAGGTTTAGGTTTAAGTTCTATTTTATTTAGTTTAGTATAATTTATGTTCAGGTTTTAGGTTTAGGTTTTGGTTTAGGGTTTTGGGTTGCTGGTTTAGGGTTTACGGTTTAGGGTTTAGCTGTTAAGGTTAGGGTTTTTTATTTTATTATCTTTTTTATTTATTTAGGGCTTAGGATTTAGGGTTTAGGGTTTAGGGTTTTTTAGGGTTTAGGGATTAGGGTTGTAGATTTAAGGTTTAGGGTTTAGGGTTTGTTTTAGGGTTTAGGGTTTAGGGTTTAAGATTTAAAGTTTATGTTTTTTTTAATTTAGTTAACCAGTAGGTATAGGCTTATTTAGTTTATTTTTTATTTATTTTAGTTTATTTTATTTTTTATTTTTATTTAAGTTTACTTTTTATTTTTATTTAATTTAATTTATTTTTTTTAGTTTAGGTTTTTATTTTAATTTAATTTTTAGGTTTAGGATTAGGTTTTTGTTTTTTCTTTAGTTTAGTTTTATTATTATTTTATTTTTTAGGTTTTGGTTTTATTTTTATTTTTAGGTTTAGGTATAGATTTTTATTTTATTTATCTACGTTTAGGTTTTAGGATTTTATTTTAGGTTTATTTTTAGGTTTTGTTTCTTTGTTTAGGTTTAGGTTTATTTTTAGTTTGATTTATTTTATTTAGTTTAGGGTTTAGGTTTAGTATATTTTAGGTTTAGGTTTAGGTTTTATTTGTTTTAGTTTAGTTTATTTTTGTTGAGGTTTAGGTTTATTTTATTTATTTTAGGTTTAGGTTTTTTTTTACTTTAGGGTTTAAATTTTAGTTTTTATTTATTTTTAGATTTTTTTATATTTTATTTTTTAGGTTAAATTTTTTATTATTATTTTTCTTTATTTTATTTTAAATTTATTTTATTTTTTTATTTTATGTTTAGTTTTTATTTTATTTAGGTTTTTTATTTTTAGGTTTATTTTATTTTTTTAGTTTAGTTTAGGCTTTTATTTATATTACTTTACTTTTGTTTAAAATTTTTAGTTTACTTTATTTTTAGGTTTAAGTTTTGGTTTAGGTTTAGGTTTAGCTTTAGGTTTTGGTTTTAGTTTAGGTTTTTATTTTATTTTATTTTATTTATGTAATTCAGGTTTAGGTTTTTTTCATTTATTTTATTTTTAGGTTTTTCTTAGTTTAGGTTTATATTTTTTTGGTTTATAGGTTTTTAGGTTTTAGTGTTTAGGGTTTAGGTTTAGGGCTTGGGGTTTAGGATATAGGGTTTAGGGTTGTAAGTTTTAGGGTTTAGGGTTTATAGTTTTAGGGTTTAGGCTTTAGGTTTAGGGTTTAGGGTTTCAAGTTTTAGGGTTTAGGGTTTGGGTTTAGGTTTGATTAGTTTAGGGTGGGTTTATGGTTTTGTTTTTTATTTTCTTTATTTTTTATTTTAAATTAAGTAAATGCTAAGTTAGAGATAATATGGGCATCTCTTCATAACTCCATGTAAAGCAGTCCTTAAACTCAGTCAATGCCTAATTAAGTCATTGGTTTCTTCTTCATTCAGCAATGAACTGATGTATGTATAGTGTGGATTTTCTTCTATCCCGAGTTTGATTTCTTTAAGCTTGTCAATTATTGAATTAATCTCCTCTTCAAATTATAGTAGTGCAACTTTGATTTAGAGATAATTTGGATCATCTGAGGCTTCTAGACACACATCCTCATAAGAATTGGTTTAGTGTTAAAAGAACCTATCAGACCCCAGATGGTTGGTGACAACTAAGCAATAATCATTGCCATCGACTGGACCCACTGTACTGAATCCAAGTCCTGATCTTGATCGTGCATCCCTGCTTGTGTTGTTCCATAACTTTTTGAGGTACTCTGACCTATGCTTAGACCATGAATAAGGAATCAAACCCTTCTTTGTAAGATTAAGAACACAAGGCGAGTACCAATCCTGCTCGATTTAGGTAAAATGCGTGGGACCCTTTACTTAAAACTGATAAAAACCGTTGATTAACGGTTTAATTAATTAAAATAATTTAGAACTTTTTTAAAAAATCATATAAAATCAAAGGAAAATCAGAAAAATACAAATAAAATCTCTATGGATTCATCTTGATGAGAGCAATCCATTGAAATTAAAATCCCCAATTTTCCTTAGGTGATTTTTCCTTAATTTTGGGTTAATTGAAAAACAATAAACCTTAATTACTCTTAAATTAATAATCCAATTAATTTGAAACGTTGGGGAAATGAAATTAAGCTTAAAACATACTTTAGGTAAATTTTTGGGGATTTAATTCTTCGAAATAAAATGAAATTTAAATTTTATGCGAGTTAACCGTTAAATTAAATAAATTAATTACCCTTTAATAAAATAATTATAAAATTTTCATTTAATAATCTTAAATCAAAATAATGAACATCAGAATAATAATTTAACTTAATTAAACTAATATGAACTTAATTACTTTAATTTGATAATTAAAAGAATAAAATAATTCAATTAAATTACTTGAACTTAATTAAATCATAATAAATCAACCAATTAACAGAAAATTATGAATAAACCCTCATTGAAAAGGTATTTCAGTGTAGAATAAGTAAAAAAATAAAATCTCATAATTAATCTTAATAAATTAATCTTAATTTAGGTTTTAATGAAATAATTAAAACCTTAATTACACCCTAATTACATCTCTAATTAAACTGAAACTTAAGAACATAAAATTGGCATGAAACCCCACTTGTCATAATTATCTGAAACCAAATTGGTCTACAAATTTGGAATTCTTGCATTTTCAAATCTCTAGGTCAATATGAACTAAATAATAATTAAGAATAATCATTGATTCATTAAATCAACAAATAAATTGAACCAATCTCAAATAAACATCAGAAAAACTTAGGGTAATTCATTAAAACTTTCCAAGTCAGAGAATTTAATCAAATATCAATTTTTTAAAAAAAATTAATAATGAAAATCAAATATAATTAAAACAACTTAAGTTAAGTTTAATGAAATACTTATCGTTAATGAATTTAAATAATGGACTTAAAATCTAGATTAATCAAATCAGATCAAGGAATTAACTTAAGTACTTTAGGTTGAGAATAATCCATGCATAACCCTAAGATATTAATTTATATCAATGGACTTAAAACTTAAGCTTATAACTCCATGACTTGAAATCAAACTTAAGTCAAACTCCTTAAAATAACATATGCTAAATTAAATGAAATCTATATAACTTAATTTAAAATTAAATAAAATAAACAAATTAAATCAAATAAAATAATTCAAACAAATGAAATAAAATAAATCAAATCCAAACATAAATGAAATCAAAAGGATTAATTAAAATACTTAAGAATTTTAGTTAGACTTTTGGAAATCTCATTAGGATTTAGGATGTGGAATAAAGTGAGTTTCACCTAAAAAAGAAATTCATTCTATTTCTCATTCTTGAAAACTTAAATATAACCTTAACCAAATAAAATGAACATAAAAAATAAGAATTAAATCATTAAATCATTTGAATTGAAACCAACCAATGGTAAAATTAAACTAATTCAAATTTTAAACTTCAAAACTTAAACTTAAAAAGGCTAGAAGACATACCACACAAACCCCACTACTACACACACTAGATTATTTAGGTCATGGACCCTAGATCTAGGTTAGATTGTTCTGTGATTTTCTTTTAATCTCCTGTGATATGTTGTGATGTGCTTCACATGTGTGTGTGGTGTATTGCTTTAGACTAGATGCCTAAGCTTGTTTGTTTGTTAGATTGGATGTTAGGGCGTTCTTTCTAGATTTAACATTATTTTTTGCAGGGGAATGTATTAAAGGTATCGCTGTAATAAATAAATCATAAAATTTCCATTTGCTTGCAGGTGCTAAAAATCCCTTAACATAGTCCATAGGACAGGTGGGCTTAGCAAGCAACTAATGCTAAGCCCATATGTTTGAAAAATATAAACTGCTTGGTGTGCTGTGTGTATTTCCTAACATCTGTTTTGCAGGGCTTAGGATTTTATTTAAATTTTAAATGTAAATTTGAGCTTAGAATTAAGTTAGGATCTGTGGGGTCTAGGATTAGCAGGAGCTGACCCAACCAGGAGATGGTGCAGTGCTCCCACAGTGGCGATGGATGTCCCCAAGAAGGAGACTTTCCTAAAAAAGACCCATAGATCTAAACTTGTAGTTCTATGGGTTGTATAAGGGCATAACTTCAGCTCAATTTTCTCTCTTAAGGGTGTCTGTGCCAGCATTGGCCTTTTTCTTATATAATTTGATTTGGCTTGATTTATTTTGGGCGCGCAATAGAAACAATATGCTTTTCTTAGGTTTCTTTCTATGCTATGTTTATGCTGTGATGTATGCCTGGACGTAGGCTCATAGGATAAAATAAATTTTCTACCCAACTAAATAACCTGAAACATAAAAATAAATACAACTCATAATATTCACATAAGAGCCTAGGTATTAAAACAAGATAAAATATGTAGCAACCCTTTAGTTGGATGTCATGCATAATCATATTGTTTCACTCTTGATTAATGAAGGAATTCCATCTTTACCTAGGCTTGACCTTTGAGAGCCTATGATGGAAGTACACCTTCTTCTATTCATTTGGCCCATAATCTTTTTTTTACATGCATTAGGCATAAATTGCATTCCTATGGCCTAAAATGAACCTTGAGTCAAAATTATAAAATTTGAAAAATATGCATTATTTAAGTACATCTTCATACCCTACATAATCTTAGGGGTTAGGGAGTAAGTCTAGGTTCATAGATTTCTTTCCTAAAACTACAACAGCCCAGCCATCTTGCATTCATATGACTTAGCCTCAAGATTTTAAAATACAATTAGGTGGTGTTAGCTGGCAGCCTTCTCTAGGTAGGTTGTAAGCCTAGAAGAGTCAGGGATAGGTTAGTTCCTTCAAGTGAAAAGAACGACCAATGATTCCAAAGAATAGAACTAGGTCGAGCATTTGACATGTGTCAGAAGCACCTGTAGGCTAGGTTCTGAAGCATCCTTTTAGGAATAAGTCTTCAACCCTAGGCATTTCTACAGTCTTGTGCTACTAGAATCTAAGTCCTAGATTTCTAAGAAAATGATAACTTGAAATCTAAAATTAAATCCCAAATTTGAAACCCAATCATAAGATAGATGAAATGCCTACTGGGCATCCCAGTATTAATAGACATTTCCTACTTTTCCCATTTGAATCTTAAAAATAACTCTCTCCAATTTGGACCTCTCCCAATTGAATTTTCAAATATCAATCCTTTGAAAGCTACCTTAGTAGTCTTTAGGAATAACCACTTATTTCTTTAATCGAGAGTATTCTTAGGAAGAGACCCTTCCTAAGATGAAATTAACTATATAGGCATGCCTTTATAGGGAACCAGGATCCCAGGATAAAATTTACCCTGTTTTACTTTTCTATGTAGTTCAGGGGAAAATACTTTGGTGCACGAAAGTCCCATTAGCCTTTGGAGTCTTTTATTGAAATGATTGAATCTATTATAAGAAAGCTTGTTTATCTTTCGAGATAATATGTTTATTTCTTAATGTTGTATTTAATCATCTAAATAAAATATTCCTAAACTCTATGTTGTGTCGTTTCTTTTCTCTATTCAAAGAGAAAAAGAAAACCAACATATTTTTTCTGGCGACTCCGCTGGGGACTAGTTCCTCTCTCCATCTTTAGAAACAGGTGGTTATTTTTATATATCGGCAGTGTACTAGTGCCACTCACCAGTCAGGACTGCCTTTCTTTTCATTGGATACCTCTCCATTTCATTCTTGGTCGAGCCTATCCAACATCTTGAGGTTCTATAACTCTTCATTTGTCATGGTTAAATGATTGGGTCCTATAACCAAATCTCAAAATAAAATGAAAAGTGAGAAACAATCTTGGCCATATCATTGGTCAACCTTCCTTGAAAAGTCAAAACATTGTTTTGACCATAATCTGCTTATTTTACATTTTTAATAAAATTAATTTTTGTTTCTGAAAACAGGAAAATGGTTGGCCAATTCATCTTTGCAGCCACTTTCAATATTAGCTTTTCTATTGATAGTAGTCACTTATCAGATGGCTCCATTATCAAATTTGGAGCTGGATTTGAAAATCTCAATATTACTACTAATGGAGTAACTCTTGCTCCCATTGCTGAAGCAACCCTGAAAGATAAACAACCTATTTTAGAATTTTTTAATGTTGCAATTCCTGCTAAAAATAGGATGCTTACTAAACAGATTATTGAAAGGGTCCAGCAAGGACCTATACAAAAGATTTTGAAATTGCCCACTTCAGAGGCATTCCCTACTCTAGTCCCCTTTAGCACTTTTGAAGTAAGCTCCACCTCAAAAATACTTGAAATGACTAAGATTCAAAAGAAAGAAATTAGAGGAGGGAGACTCGGGGGGGATAAGCTTTGAAAAGGCGAGATGTTAGATATGGATTTAACTGTGAAGAGATATGGATATCCTTTTCCTCATACTTCTCCACTCTTAGGTGGAAGCAGATTCCATCCTTTATCTACTACCTTAGAGGAGGAGAATGGAATGAAGATTGCTAGTTCTTTACCTCATCCTTTTGTACATCTTGCAAAGAAGAACTTTAACCATGACCATAGAGAATCCCATGGTCGATTTCTCCAGCCCACACATAGGATACTTGGATCTTCTTCCTACACTAAAGAAGATCTATTGTGAAACATGAAGAATCAGGCTTCTCAACATTTAGCCAGACAACTATCAGGGAGACCTGCCACCTTCCATCATCAAAAAGAAGGGGGGGGTCACATTTGATAGAAGAAGACCCCCATATCCTGTGACTGTGGTACCAGGACGATATTCTCATCCTGTACTGTCATTTACATGGAATAAAAATCAATCTACTAGGATAGACAGGAATAGGACTTATCCTAAGGAAAAGAATAAAAGAGTATATATTAGGAAAGTCCCTCAAACTTCTGAGCATAAAATCCCTTCACCACCTTTACCCTCTTCACCTTTAAAACCTTTAATTCAGTTTTGTTCAACTAAACCTTTACCATAATTACCTCAGGCCTAGCTACATGCATTTGATCTTCCTAATAAAGGAGTGAATTCTCCTTCTTATGTTAGGGAAACTACTGACAATGCTCATGTAAGCCTAAAAGCCTTCATTGACAGTATCCCTACATCCCAGGGGAACATCAACAAATCATCTGAATTGAGATTAATGGAAGTTTGTGAACCAACTGATGCCATCTTAGACAATAATGGTGTTCCACTCTCTTTGTCCAAAGAAGAGATAGATAACATCATTAAAGAAGATGAAGAGAATGAAAAGTTGAAAATAAATTCTGAATATTTTGATCATGAACAAGATGACATGTTGGATGATGATTTGGTGTTACGCACACACATCTATATGGTTGACACGAGATCATCTAAAAAAGAGCAGGAAGAAACACAAGAAGACCCTGCTTAGTTTCAAACCAACAACTCATCCTTCAACTTCGAAAGAAGGATGAGCAAATCTATTCTATGAATAAGAAAATGGAGGAGATGATTGCTACTATGCAATCACTTCAAAGTAAGATTCCATCACCGTCTCCACCTCATCAGACTGTTCCTCTAGATTCCTTATGTCTCACCAATGATCTAAGGTCTGGTTTGGAAGAGTGCTGACAAGAATCGAAACCTGCTTATGGTACCTTCCAACACTGAACTAAAGACATTGGTCCAACAATAAGCGAAGGAAGCCTTTGCACAAAATTGGGGTACAACCCTAATTCCAATAGGTAGGCCATACCCCCAAGGAATTTGATTCCACTCAATATCCAAAGGGGTTTGTATCCCCATCCTTTAAAGTATTTGATGGAACCAAAAATCACAAGCAGCATTTAGCTCACTTCTGGGCAAGTTGTTGTAATGCCAGAGGGAGCGATGCCCTCTTATTCAGACAGTTCATTAGTAGCTTGAGTGGAGTTTCTTTCGACTAGTATGCAGATTTACCAAATGATTCGGTGCACACTTTCACCGAATTAGAAGAAATGTTTGTTAAGAGATTCACCGGTGTCCAACATCATGTTACTGTAGGAGACCTAGTGGTAACACAACAGAAACCTAGAGAATCTCTAGTTGATTATATCTTAAGATGGAGAATTCTCAGCCTAAAATGCGAGCCTCAACTACAAGAGTAGCATGCTATAGAAATCCTTCTTAAGAATATACATGGCCTTGTGGCCTTCCTCCTCAAAGGCTTTACCATTAAAACCTTTGAAAAATTGTTAAATAAAGCCTCTAGTTTACAAGAGGAAGCCCCTAGGATGTCATTCTTAAAAGACCAATCTGAGTCATCCAAGCCTAGGAGGCCTTTAGAAAAAAGGGCAGGTAATGTCTCTACAGTGGACAAGGGGAAAGCTCCTATACAAGTACAGCCAGAGCGAGCTTTATCTTATGAACCACCGCAGCAGTAGAAGTCATCATTCCTTAGGAATTTTCTGACTACCTCTTTCTCAGAAAGGATGAACCAGACTTATTCTTTTAAGAAAGAGGCGGTGAAGAAAATTTTTAAGAATTTGATAAAAAAGATAGAATTTAAACTCCCTGGTCCAAGAAAGCCAGAAGAGTGGGAAAGGTAAATGATCCCAATTATTGGCCATATCATTAGATGTTGGGGCATACTATTGAGGATTATTTTTCTTTCAAAGACTGGCTCGAGAGGAATTTCAAAAATGGATTGGTGACTATTCCAAAAGAGTACTTGGTGGACCTTGGACAAGGATCCATTAAGGTTATAACAGGTAGTTCTTCTTCTATTTCTTCAGTTCAAAATGAATGGGATATAGTTTTATCCCATTCTACAAAGAAGTATATGATGAAAAATTTAAAACTTGCTATGCGTGGATCGAATGACTGGAGGTGATCACCTGTTGATCCAGAGTCTAGAGTAATTCCACCTCGCCAAAGATCTTTAACTGCACAGAAGATAAAGAAGTGTGGTGAGGGAGGGACATCTATATTCAATAATAGACTTTTGTATGATAAAGATGGAAAAGAAGTACCATATAAGCCTTTTTCTTTATGTACTTATTTCAAAAGAATGAATAAAAAATCTATCTCTGATGACATTTCTTACATTCGTGCTATTTCTGATGAAAATGAGAATGAAATTATTGAAAATTTAAATATCAAAAAAGAAGAATCTTATGATGTCTCACATTACTCAGGATCAGAAACTTACATGGAAGATTTACATGGTGATCCACTTATCATAGAAATAGAAATGTCAGATTATGATCATTCATCAGAAAAGGATGGTCAAAATGAGGAACAAGTTGATTCAAACCCTGGAGATATTTCTGAAATAAACCTCCGTAGTGGAAGAGTCTTACCACCTCGCACCTCCTACCTCAAGAAAAGGAAAGAAAATCATGGATGAAAGCACAAGTTGAGATTACTTAAAGAGATACCAGCAGAAACTAAGGTTCCCAAAGTGGATTATAATGTTCTATCTCATCTTAGGAAGCTCCCTGCTAGATTAATCATTTATGACACTCTCATTCTTTCAAAAGAAATGAGAGAATCACTAGTACAGGCATTACTTGATCCAGGGATATGTTTGACTCAACTAGCGTACTTCCTCTAAGAGGCTTGTTACTTTAAGGAGATCCGTGAGTTACTTTCTCATGAGGATGCTTTTGGGAACCAAAGGACCATAATCGCCTCTCTATATTATGTAAAATTGAAAATATAAGATTGTCAAGAGTTCTAGTAGATCCCGGTGCATCACTAACATCATGAACTCTAGAACATTAGCATTCTTAAAATTGATAGGAAGACGATAAGATGTTGTTAAAGGGCTTTAATGGAGCAGGTGAAAAAGCTTTAGGCTCAATCTCTCTATTATTAAAAATAGAAAGATTGAAAACTAAAGCCAAATTTCATATTATAAATTCAAAAACTTCCTTTAATGCTCTCTTAGGAAGACCTTGGATTAATGAATATAGAATGGTACCATCTTCACTCCACCAATGTATTAAATACACTAGGGATGGAGTGGAGTATGTTATAAAAGGAGATGTACAACCATTCACTATTCATGAGATTGAGCTTTATGAAGATGCTATGTATTACATGCATAAGAAACCTAGAGTTGATTCTATGAAATCCACCATTATTGAAGCACAAAAAATAATAATAAAAAAGGATGAAAAGAAAGAAAAGAGGAAAAGAAAAGAAAGAAAAAAAAACCTCCGATAATTCATATTGATTTAGAATCCTGTTCGGATGAAGATTCCTATCATAGAAATGCTTCAAAAAGGTTTGAGATTTCCTTAGAATCAGACACTGATGAAGAAGAAATCAAAACATTAAAGGAAGTGTCTAACTTATCCACATATGAAAAATTAAAAAATATGGATACTTTAACTTTGACTCCTCTAAATCAAAATAAAATATATCAATTAGAGGTCAAAGTAACTTATCAGAGAAGTGAGAATTTATTTTACAGGTCCTTCAAGCTCAGAAGGAGATGTAAAGCTTGAAGAACCACCTTTCAATGAAATAATAGAACTTCCTTTTGATTGGTACTCTACTTGTGTAAAGAATTTTGTGAAACATGGTTTTATTACAAATATTTGGCCTAAAGATAAAGCCCAATGCATGGAGAGCTTATGGAACCAAAAATGTAGAAATTTTCATTCCAAAGCTGGGATTGGGTTTGGTACTGTTAAATCATATGATGATATAGAGCATTGCTTAATGATAAGCAATCATCAAATAGATCAGCTCTTTGAAGTCTCTTCTACTCTTCTAAGAGACTCATTCATAAAAACTATAGAAGAATCCAAAGGTGATTCACTTCAGAATGCACCACCTGAATATGAGGAAGAAATAAAATCTACTATAGTTGAATTAAAGGAGATTAACTTAGGAACTCCTGAGAACCCAAAATTGACTTTTATTAGCTCTTTGTTGGGTCCAGAAGATTTGGAAGAGTTAATCACCTTACTCTTTGAGTATAAAGATTGCTTTTCTTGGAGTTATGATGAAATGCCGGTTTATCAGATGTAGGCGTACACAAACTAGAATTAAACCCGATGCCATCCCAAGAAGCATGCTTCTAGGCGAATGCGCTTAGAAGTAGAACAACAAGTAATCATTGAAATAAAGAAACTAATTGAAGTTGGCTTTATACAAGAAGAACAATACCCTGATTGGGTAGCCAGCATAGTTCCAATAAAAAAGAAGAATGGTCAAATACACATCTGCGTTGACTTTAGAGACTTAAATAAAGCTTGTCCCAAAGATGAATTCCCCTTGCCTATACCTGAACTCATGGTCGACATAGCTTCCTCGCATGAGATCTTTTCATTTATGGATGGATCATCTGGTTATAATCAAATTAAGATGTACCCAGAAGATGAAAAACATATGGCGTTCAGGACTCCAATAGGTATTTTCTATTACACGATCATGCCATTTGGTCTAAAAAATGCTGGAGCTACTTAACAAAGGGCTATGACTAGAATATTCGATGACTTTATTTATAATCAAGTTGAATGTTATATCGATGATTTAATCATTAAAAGCAAACTAAAACAAGAACATTTTTATGATTTACGGGTCATTTTTTAGTGATTGTGCCACTATTACTTAAAGATGAATCCTCTGAAGTGTGCCTTTGGAGTGACTTTAGGGAAATTCTTTGGGTTTGTAGTGTGGCATCATGGGATAGAAATTGACCCAGAAAAGATAAAAGCTATTATAGAAATGCCACCACCTAAAAGTCTTACACAACTAAGATCATTCCAGGGAAGGCTTGCATACTTAAGAAGGTTCATATCGAATTTATCTGGAAGGTGCCAACCCTTTGCAACATTATTAAAAAAAGACTCCAAATTTATTTGGGATGAAAAATGTCAGGAGGCCTTTCAAAATCTAAAGCGATATTTAATGAATCCTCCTATTTTGGCTTCCCCGATTCTAGGAAAGCCATTAATCCTCTATACTGCAGCTATGGAAGAATCTCTTGGGGCTTTATTAGCCCAAACAAATGAAGAAGGGAAAGAAAATGCCTCTATTATTTAAGTGCTTATTTCTGAAAAGAATTATCCTCCTATTGAGAAACATTGTTTAGCCTTAGTTTTGCCCTCTAAACTCGAGGCATTATATGCTTTCTCATAAGGTCAACCTGATTTCAAGGGTGAATCCTTTGCAATATCTAATGACCCGTCCAACACTGTTTGGACATCTAGCACGATGGTCAATGATTTTATTACAATTTGAGATCACCTATATTCCTCTTCGTGCTATGAAAGGACAAATAGTAGCAAATTTTCTAGCAACACACCCTATGCTTGATGGATCCCCTTTAAATGATGATCTCCTAGATGAACAGATCATAACATTAGAAGGTAAACCAACTGCCACATGGGAATTATATTTTGATGGAGCATCATCATGAAGAAGACATAAAGAGCCAGATTCATCTATCCCAGGGAAGGCAGGAATTGGGTTAGTCTTTATGACCCCAGAAAGGGGAATGATGAGATATTCATATCATTTGACTGAGCCTTGTATAAATAATGAAGCTGAATATGAAGCTCTTATTACTGGTATAGAGTTGGCGATCTTTATGGAAATTAAAAATATATAAATTTATGGGGATTTCCAACTAGTTATAAACCAAGTAAGCGGAATCTATAAGGTTTTGAATCCAAAACTCTTCAATTATTATAAATATTAATGAAATTACTTAAAAAGATTCCATATATATCATTGCATAGAATATCTCATCAAGAGAATACAATCGTAGATGCTTTGGCTAAATTATCTAAGGAAATCATATGCCTAGAAAAAGAATCAATTTCTATAGAAGTTTAAAATCAACAGGTATTGTCTCCTATAGATTTAGACTACATTAATAGGCAAGAAGAAATTCAAAGGATAGCCACTCTTACTGAAGGTCAAATAGAATGTGATTGGAGGCAACCATTTATTGACTATTTAAGTAAAGGGAGGCTCAAAATAAATCTTTAGAAATCAAATAAAGAAACGTGCTTTATCTTATGCATTGATTAATGATGTTTTATATCGAAGGTCATTCGACCAAATGTGGCTCTGTTGTCTAGACAAATTGGAATCCCATAAGGTTGTGATTGAGATATATTATGGATTATGTGGAGCACACCAATCTGGACCCAAAATGAAATTAAAAATCAAAAGACTTGGCTATTATTGGACATCAATGTTAAATGATTATATGGAGGTTGCCCATCATTGTCATCAATGCCAAGTACATGGTGTGGTATTACATCAACCACCTAATGTACACACACCCCTTGCCTCGGCCATTTGAGAGCACCGACATCATAGGGCCTATTGATCCTCCTTCTTCAAAAGGACACTGTTTTATTTTTGCTGTAATGGATTATTTTTCCAAATGGGCTGAAGCGATACCACTAAAAGAAGTTAAAGCATATCATGTGCTGAAATTCTTTCAAGAAAATGTTGTATATCGATTCAGTATTCCTCGCCGCATCATATCCGACAATGGTCCATCTTTTAAGTCCACAAAAATAAGTCACTTTGTAGCTAAACATAAAATTGACTGGTGATATTCGACCATCTATTACCCTAAGGCGAATGGATTGGCCAAGGCATTTAACAAAACATTGGTAAGAATTTTAAAAAAGATACTTGATGAAAACAAATGCCAATGGCATGAAAAGTTAGTTGAAGCCTTATGGGCCTATCAGACTACATATAAGACACCAACTCAGTCTACACCATATGCTTTAGTTTTTGGGGCTGAAGCGGTTCTTCCATTGGAAGTGCAGCTACCTTCATTAAGAATAGCTATTAATAATAATATTATGATAGAACAAAATCATAAGATTCGTTTGGAAGAACTAGATAATCTTGAAGGAAAATTCTTACAAGCTCAACAAAACCTCGAACTGTACCAATCACGTATGGTTCAGGCACATGATAGGTTAGTTCATCCTAGAACTTTTCAAGTTGGAGATTTGGTCTTAGTTCTTAGACGACCAATCCTAGCTCATCGAAGAATCGGCAACAAATTCGAGCCAACATGGGAAGGACCATTTGTAGTGGAAAGAGCATATGAAGGAGGTTCTTACTAACTTGTTACTAGTGATGGTGAACGTCTAATACCACCTATTAATGGACGTTACCTAAAGAAATATTATGTGTAACTTGTGAATTATTGCTAAATAAAAATCAATAAAATAAAAATTTATTTCTCTTTATTGCTTTTGCTTCAACTTGTCTCATTTAACTTAAATGTTGAAAACTCATTTGTGAATGTACTTAGAAGTGAAAGCAAACTTCCATCATCTCTTCATCAAGTTAGACTAATCAAGTAAGGATTAAGTCCTTGGGACTCTTACTTATTAGTCATAACTCTTGAGGATTAGGAATAAGTAACATTGCCCCCTTTTCCTCATCCATACTACCTGTGTAGGTTGGGAGCAAGCCCCTCGTGGCACCTTTCCTATACATGACTTGAGATGGGAGCAAGCCCACTGTGGCACATTTCTCATGTTCTTCTTGGGTTGGGAGCAAGCCCTTCATGGCACTATTCCCATAAAAAAATACCTATGTAGGTTGGGAGCAAGCCCCTCTTGGCACCTTTCCTATACATGACTTGAGATGGGAGCAAGCCCTCTGTGGCACCTTTCTCATGTCCTTTCTGGGTTTGGAGCAAGCCCTTCGTGGCACCATTCCCATAAAAAAACTACCTGTGTAGGTTAGGAGAAAGCCCCTCGTGGCACCTTTCCTATAAATGACTTGAGATGAGAGCAAGCCCTCTGTGGTGCCTTTCTCATGTTCTTCTTGGGTTTGGAGCAAGCCCTTCGTGGCACCATTCCCATAAAAAAATACCGGTGTAGGTTGGGAGCAAGCCCCTTGTGGCACCTTTCCTATACATTACTTGAGATGGGAGCAAGCCCTCTGTGGCACCTTTCTCATGTCCTTTTTGGGTTTGGAGCAAGCCCTTCGTGGCACCATTCCCATAAAAAAATACCTGTGTAGGTTGGGAGCAAGCCCCTCGTGGCACCTTTCCTATACATGACTTGAGATGGGAGCAAGCCCTCTGTGGCACCTTTCTCATGTCCTTTCTGGGTTTGGAGCAAGCCCTTCATGGCACCATTCCCATAAAAAAAACTACCTGTGAAGGTTGAGAGCAAGCCCCTCGTGGCACCTTTCCTATACATGACTTGAGATGGGAGAAAGCCCTCTATGGCACCTTTCTCATGTTATTCTTGGGTTTGGAGCAAGCCCTTCGTGGCACCATTCCCATACACTGTAGGTTGGGAGCAAGCCCCTCGTGGCACCTTTCCTATACATGACTTGAGATGGGAGCAAGCCATCTGTGTCACCTTTCTCATGTCCTTTCTGGGTTTGGAGCAAGCCCTTCGTGGCATCATTCCCATAAAAAAAATACCTGTGTAGGTTGGGAGCAATCCCCTCGTGGCACCTTTCCTATACATGACTTGAGATGGGAGCAAGCCCTCTCTGGCGCCTTTATCATGTCCTTTATGGGTTTAGAGCAAGCCCTTCATGGCACCATTGCCATAAAATAAACTACCTGTGTAGGTTGGGAGCAAGCCCTTCATGGCACCTTTCCTATACATGACTTGAGATGGGAGCAAGCCCTCTGTGGCACCTTTCTCATGTTCTTCTTGGGTTTGGAGCAAGCCCTTCGTGGCACCATTCCCATAAAAAAATACATGTGTAGGTTGGGAGCAAGCCTCTCATGGCACCTTTCCTATATATGACTTGAGATGGGACCAAGCCCTCTGTGGCACCTTTCTCATGTCCTTTTCGAGTTTGGAGCAGGCCCTTCGTGGCACCATTCCCATAAAAAAACTACCTGTGTAGGTTGGGAGCAAGCCCCTCGTGGCACCTTTTCTATGCATGACTTGAGATGGGAGCAAGCCCTCTATGGCACCTTTCTCATGTCCTTTCTGGGTTTGGAGCAATCCCTTCGTGGCACCATTCCCATAAAAAAAATACCTTTGTAGGTTGGGAGCAAGCCCTTCGTCGCACCTTTCCTATACATGACTTGAGATGGGAGCAAGCCCTTTTATGGCACCTTTCTCATGTCCTTCCTGGGTTTAGAGAAAGACCTTCGTGGCACCATTCCCATGAAAAATTACTTTTCTAGGTTTGGAGCAAGCCCTTCATGGTACCATTCCTACCTTCGTGTACATGATTGGAACAAGCCATCAAGGCCCCTTACATGCTACATAGGCGAGTTAGATTGGATTAAGTCCCCAAAAATATAAGTCCCACCCTTCTTTCTAATCATCGAGTAAGTCCCTGGCCGCATCCTACCTTCATGTACATGATTGGAACAAGCCATCAAGGCCCCTTTCATGCTACAAAGGCGAGTTAGATTGGATTAAGTCTTTATGACCACTTTCTAATAGCCAGAAAGATATAAGTCCCCAGTCGGCCTTCTTTCTAATCTTCAAGAGTAAGTCTCCAGTCGGCATCCTACCTTAGTGTACATGATTGGAATATGCCATCAAGGTCCCTTTCATGTTACATGGGCGAGTTAGATTGGATTAAGTCTTTATGACCCCTTTCTAATAGCCAGAAAGATATAAGTCCCTTAGTCGGCATTCTTTCTAATCATATAGGAATAAGTCCCCAGTTGGCATCCTATTCAAACTTCTAAAGAATGAAATCAGACCATTAAAGGCCCCATTTCTTTTAACTATCTAAATAGGATCAAGTCCATATGACCCCTGTTTAGTAGTCAAAGTGCTGTGGAGTAGGATCAAGCATTTCAAGCCTCTTCTCCCTAGCATAGCTTTTGAGGTTTAGATCAAGTCTTTAAAGGCCCCTCTCCTCTCTTCAGCTAACTAGGATGGATCACACCCTTAACGACCCCATCTTATTAGCTAATCACATGAATCACCACTACTCTCAAGAAAAAGTAAGTCTCCTAAAGGCATTTTTCTTGAGCATAATGATTGCATTAAGGTTAGACCAATCTTTGGGTCTACTCCCAATAGAATTCTTCTTCATCCTAGAACTTAATGAAAGTTAAGTTTCTAATAATGAATCACACTCCAAAACAAAGATAGGTATACATATGCCTATCTTTCACAATCAAAATCAAAATAAATCCAAATCAAAAAACTAAAATCATGAATTGGAACCCCAAGCTTATACTTATATGTTGATCAATCTGGTCAACACCAATATGTGCAGTGTATTCTAGTTAATCCACTACACATATTGGGGGTCCATTTGTTGACCTCATTTTTGGATGAGGTTAATTTAGCATGCTTAGGACACTATGCCTAGTGACCTAGATAATTCACCTTGGGTTGGATCTAACCTATTCATCTTAGGTAGGATCAACTCAAGCATCCAAATTCAAAATCAACTAATCAACTTAATAATCAATAATCATCAATCCAAAATGATTAAAAGTCAAACCTAAAGTCAACCCTAGTTAACCTAGAATTGACTGGGCCCACTTGGTCAAAAAAGTCAACCCACTAAATTTTGACTAAATAAAATCACCAAAAATGTTTAAAAAAATTAAATAAATAGTTTTAATCATAATAACAAATAAATTTGAGTTCTTTAAGGCTTAGATTAAGTAAATTAAATTCCTTAAAACAAAATAACTTAAATAAGCCACATTGAACTTAAATTGAAGAAAAATCAAAATAACATCAAATTGAATCATATGGGAATGATAATAGGGCATAACCTAACTCCCTATTGGGTGTGTTTAGGTCAAATGGGTCATTTGACCCATAAGAAAATAAGCTTGACTCAACTTAACCCAATTTTGGTTAAGTGAGTTAAACAAAACATAAAAGCATAAAAATTCAAAACCATCTTAACCAATGAATGTGCATAAGAGATTAATCATCTTAAACACCATTAATAAGTTAATTAATCTCTTTAACTAATAAATCAAATAACAAAAAAAAATTTTAAAAAAGGATAAAGAGAGGATAAATTCCCTTTGAACTCTTCCCACATCACCTACCCCAAGACAAAAAAAGCCATCTCTTCAGAGGTGGCTAGTTTCAACTAAAGCAGGTAATCAAGCATAAAAAAGGCCAATCATGGAGAGAAGATAAGGAATAAAAAGGGAAAAAAAATTAAAATAGAAAGAGCATGCCAGGAAGGAAATAACATACACACACTCTCTCAAGGAAAAAAATCTCTCATACACCATCCCACACCAAAACTGAAGCAAAACGAAACCTCTCCTTTCCTCCAACTGCTCTTAACCAGTGGAATCATCAAAACCAAAATTTGGATCCAAAGCTTGGGCTAGTGATCAAACCACAAGGAATTCTCTCAATTCCTTTGGAGAAGTACTTTTCCTTGAAGAATCGAAGCTATTCAATTGATTCCAGCCTTTGAGATCCCCTAAATCAAACTACGCCATTAATGATCCCCCCTTTTTCTTAAGAGCTTTCAGCCTTGGTCGTTTCCTTACAAAGCTTATTCTCTAGTGAGATCAAGCCATAAGGATTGAAAGAGGATCTTTCAACAATCATGTAGCACTTTGAATCATCCAATTTGGTTAAGTATATCAAAAGCTATAAACCAAATACCACGGACGGTCCACGCTCCCGCAAGGCTTGAGGGAGATGAAATCCGGACCATCAGTTTCTTTTAAAAAGAAACGGACGGTCCAGATCTAGGTTGTTATTTCTGATTAAATCTCTTTTAGAAATCGTGGGTACGATCTGGACCGTCCGATCCACGATCGGAAGGCCTAGGATCGTCTCGCGGGATCAACCCACACGCGACATGGGTCTTGATCCCGCGGAACCGCAGGATCACCAGGGACCATCCGATCTCTGATCGAATGGTCCAAAACCAATCCCGCTCGATTTAGGTAAAACGCGTGGGGCCCATTACTTAAAACCATTAAAAACCGTTGATTAACGGTTTAATTAATTAAAAAAATTCAAAAAATTTCAAAAATATATATAAAATCAAAGGAAAATAAAAAAATACAAATAAAATCTCTATGGATTTATCTTGATGAGAGAAATCCATAGAAATTAAAATCCCCAATTTTCCTTAGGAGATTTTTCCTTAATTTAGGGTTAATTGTGAAATATTAAACCTTAATTACTCTTAAATTAATAATCCAATTAATTTGAAACTTTGGAAAAATGAAATTAAGCATAAAACATACCTTAGGTAAAATTTTGGAGATTTAATTATCTGAAATAAAATGAAATTGAAATTTTATGTGAGTTAACCCTTAAATTAAATAAATTAATTACCCTTTAATAAAATAATTATAAATTTTTAATTTAATAATCTTAAATCAAAATAATGAACATCAAAATAATAATTTAACTTAATTAAAATAATATGAACTTAGTATGAACTTAATTAATTTAATTTGATAATTAAAAGAACTAAATAATTCAATTAAATTACTTGAACTTAATTAAATCATAATAAATCAACCAGTTAACCGAAAATTATGAATAAACCCTCATTGGAAAGGTATTTTAGTGTAGAATAAGCAAAAAATAAAATCTCTTAATTAATCTTAATAAATTAATCTTAATTTAGGTTTTAATGAAATAATTAAAACCTTAATTACACCCTAATTACATCTCTAATTAAACTGAAACTTAAGAACATAAAATTGGCATGAAACCCCACATGTCATAATTATCTGAAACCAAATTGGTCTATAAATTTGGAATTCTTGAATTTCCAAATCTCTAGGTCAATATGAACTAAATAATAATTAAGAATAATCATTAATTCATTAAATCAACAAATAAATTGAACCAATCTGAAATAAACATCAGAAAAACTTAGGGTAATTCATTAAAACTTTCTAAGTCAAAGAATTTAATCAAATATCAAATTTAAAAAAAAATCAATACTTAATGAAAATCAAATATAATTAAAACAACTTACGTTAAGTTTAATGAAATACTTATATTTAATGAATTTAAATAATGGACTTAAAATCTAGATTAATCAAATTAGATCAACGAATTAACTTAAGTACTTTAGGTTGAGAATAATCCATGCATAACCCTAAGATATTAATTTATATCAATGTTTTTAAAACTTAAGCTTATAACTCCATGATTTGAAATCAAACTTAAATCAAACTCCTTAAAATAACATAAGCTAAATTAAATGAAATCTATATAACTTAATTTAAAATGAAATAAAATAAAATAATTAAATCAAATAAAATAATTCAAATAAATGAAATAAAATAAATCAAATCCAAACATAAATGAAATCCAAAGGATTAATTAAAATACTTAAGAATTTTAGTTAGACTTTTGGAAACCTCATTAGGATTTAGGATATGGAATAAAGTGAGTTTCACCTAAAAATGAAATTCATTCTATTTCTCATTCTTGAAAACTTAAATATAACCTTAACCAAATAAAATGAACATAAAAAAATAAGAATTAAATCATTAAATCATTTGAATTGAAACCAACCAATGGTAAAAATTAAACTAATTCAAATTTCAAACTTTAAAACTTAAACTTAAAGGACTAGCAAAGACTTACCACACAAACCCTACTACTACACACACTAGATTATTTAGGTCACAGACCCTATATCTAGGTTTGATCATTTTGTGATTTTCTTTTAATCTCCTGTGATATGTTGTGATGTGCTTCACATGTCTGTGTGGTGTATTGCTTTAGACTGGATGCCTAAGCTTGTTTGTTTGTTAGACTGGATGTTAGGGCGTTCTTTCTAGATTTAACATTATTTTCTACAGGGGACTGTATTAAAGGGATCGCTGTAATAAATAAATCATAAAATTGTCATTTTCTTGCAGGTGCTAAAAATCCTTTAACATAGCCATAGGACAGGTGGGCTTGGCAAGCAACTAATGCTAAGCCTATATGTTTGTAAAATATAAACTGCTTGGTGTGTTGTGTGTATTTCCTAACATTTATTTTGCAAAGCTTAGGATTTTCTTTTCTAAATGTAAATTTGAGCTTAGAATTAAGTTAGGATCTATAGGGTCTAGGATTAGTAGGAGCTGACCCAACCAAGAGATGGTGCAGTGCTCCCCTGTGGAGCTCGATGGATGTCCTTGAAGAAGGAGACTTTTCTAAAAAAAAGACCCATAGATCTAAACTTGTAGTTCTAGGTTATTATAGGGCGAACTCTCGCCTAATTTTATCTCTTCGTACAAGGGTCTGCATTGGCCTTTTTCCTATATAATTTGATTTGGCTTGATTTATTTTGGGTGCAATAGAAACATCATGCTTTTCTTAGGTTTCTTGCTATGTTTGTGTGATGTATGCCCTGGACATAGGCTCATAGGGTAAACTAAATTTTCTATCCAACTAAATCAACCTAAAACATAAATACAACTCATAATATTCACATAAAAGCCTAGGTATTAAAACAAGATAAAATATGTAGCAACCCCTTATTTGGATGTCATGCATAATCATATTCACTTGATTAATGAAGGAATTCCATCTTTACCTAGGCTTGATCTTTGAGAGCCTATGATGGAAGTACACCTTCTTCTATTCTTTTTTGGCCCATAATCTTTTTCTAATTACATGCATTAGGCATAAATTGCATTCCTATGGCCTAAAATGAACCTTGAGTCAAAATTATAAAATTTGAAAAATATGCATTATTTAAGTACATCTTCATACCCTACATAATCTTAGGGGTTAGGGAGTAAATCTAGGTTCATAGATTTCTTTCCTAAAACTGCAACAGCCCAACCATCTTGCATTCATATGACTTAGCCTCATGATTTTAAAATACAATTAGGTGGTGTTAGCTGATAGCCTTCTCCAGGCAGGTTGTAAGCCCAGAAGAGTCAGGGATAGGTTAGTTCCTTCAAGTGAAGAGAACGACCAATGATTCCCAAGAATAGAACTAGGTCGAGCATCTGACATGTGTCAGAAGCACCTATAGACTAGGTTGTGAAGCATCCTTTTAGGAATAAGTCTTCAACCCTAGGCATTTCTGTCGTCTTGTGCTGCTAGAATCTAAGTCCTATATTTCTAAGAAAATGATAACTTGAAATCTAAAATTAAATCCCAAATTTGAAACCCAATCATAAGATAGATGAAATGTCTATTGGGCATCCCAGTATTAATAGACATTTCCTACTTTTTCCGATTTGAATCTTAAAAATAACTCTCTCCAATTTGGACCTCTCCCAATTGAATTTCCAAATATTAATCCTTTGAAAGCTACCTTAGTAGTCTTTAGGAATAACCACTTATTTCTTTAACCGAGATTATTCTTAGGAAGAGACCCTTCCTAAGATGTAATTAACTATAGAGGCTTGCCTTTATAGGGAACCAGGATCCCAAGATAAAAGTGACCCTGTTCCACTTTTCTATGTAGTTCAATGGAAAATACTTTGGTACACGAAAGACCCATTAGCCTTAGGAGTCTTTTATTGAAATGATTGAATCCATTATAGGAAAGCATGTTTATCTTTCGAGATAATATATTTATTCCTTAATGTCATATTTAATCATCTAAATAAAATATTCCTAAACTCTATGTGGTGTCATTTCTTTTCTCTATTCAGAGAGAAAAAGAAAACCAACATAACACAGTACTCAATCTCATCCTTCTTGAACTTGATGCACTGATGGAGGGAGGATGGAATCATCTTATTCTGGTGTATCCAAGGCCTATTGAGCAAAGCGATGAACAAAGTATTCAAATCAATGATATAAAATTTGTCTTTAGTCTTCCAGTCACCTATCTCCAAAGGTAACACTATGGAACCTAATGCCCTCTCGCTTTGTTCATTGATTCCTGTCAACATCATCCGATCTCCTCGGAGTGTGGAGATGTCAATCCTCAAATAGGCAAGGGTCTTCAGACTCATAAATTTCATCGATGACCTAGATTGATGAGAACTCTGGCATGTCTAAATCTACCCATGTCAACTGTAATGTAGAGGGGACGGTTGTGCTCCATGTCTCCCCAAAAGTAGGTCTTCATCTGTGATGGTGATCCGTTAAGCTTCTCTAGAATAATGTGCCTCCTCTTCAATAGTGATTAGATGAGCTAAGCATATTTCAAGATTAAGGAGAGCCTTGATTAGTGATTCCCTAATATCTTTGGATAAGATAAGAGCATCGTATATGCTTACCATATATGGAAAGTTTCTTAGGTGAGAGAGAACATTCTAGTCCACCTTGGGATGATCCTCTACAAGCATATCCAAGGGTGGAGCATCTTGTGGAGGGGCTTCTCGATCCTCTGAACAATGACTTGTTTCCCTCTATCTTGAGGTGCTGCCCTAGGAGGTAGAACTTTGCCACTACGAAGGTTGACTTTGGTGATCTCTTGTGGCAGGGTAATGGAAGATTCTACATACACATTAAGCTCACCTACAGCTCCTCCTATGGGACCCTTGGAATTTGATAATTCCAATTCTATCTCAAGAGGCAAACCCGTAGCATTCAAAGTAGGAAAATCTAACTCTGAAATAAAAAGAGAAAGATCAAAATTATTATAGTTGCTATTTAGACTTGAAAAGTTATCATTAGGAATAAATTTAGACAACCCATCCAAAGTGACATAGATATAATTCAAGCTAGCTTTATTCTTCAATTTCTTGGATTAGATAAAAGGTATATTATAGAAATCAAGTGAAGTAAGAGGGTGGGAGATTTGATGCCCTGATCCACCGATACAAGATGTCTACTAGAAGAAGAAGAGCTAGCTAAATTAGAGGTAATCTATGATGTAGTAGCTATAACGGTGAACTGGAGGCTGGACTTGACTGGTGGTTGTGCTATTGGGCTATCCCGGGCTGGCACATGCTGCTACTGCTGCTGACCTCCCCCTTTCCCTGAGTTGGCTCTGACAACTTGCAAACCTTCCTTGATATTGGAGGTTTGAGCTAACTCAAGCACCTGCAAGGAAAGCTTCTTGATCTTCGATACAATTTTCTTAGAGGTTTTGGGTAATGAGATATCCTAACCTTCTTTGGATTTGGAAGGATCGCATGTATCCCCAAGGATTACTCTAATGGAACTGGATGGTTGTTCCATAAGGTATTCCTTCGGGATAATTATAGCATTGGTCTTGAAGCTATGTTCAAGCCAGTCCTTAAATGTGAAGCAATCTTCCAAAACATGACCTACCATACGGTGATAGAGGCAAAAGTTAGGATCATGGCTTTTTCCCACTTCCTCTGGTCTCTTAGGTTTTGGTAGCTAAAATCAGGTTTCTTTAAGAGAATCTTAAATATCTTCCTGATTACTTCCCTCTTAAATGAATAAGGCTTGTTAAGTTTATCCAAAATAATAGGTGGACCATAGCAAATCACTTCCATAGTCTACTACTCCTAAGGAGGGATCCCCTGGAATCTACCATGCAAACCCCTACTGAATCTCCCAATAAATCATCTTCATTGGGATCAAAGCTGATCTTCTCTTTATTAGACCAGTCATATCCTAGGACCTCTTCATCTCCATGAAATAATGGGCTCCTATATCATCTATAGAATGATCTGTCTGAACTGGCACAAACGAATTTTGTTGACCGATGGTGGGATCACTATCATGTACTGTGAGGCATTAGACCTCCCCCGCTCCTAGAGAGTTAACCCTATGAGGGCTATACTCGCTGGAAGAAATATACTCCTGAATGTCATTGAATCTGCATGGGGTTAGACTCCTAGGAGGCTCTTTCATCATAGGTGTAACTGAACTGTCACCTTCTCCCTCGGCAACTGCTATAACCATCTCTATATCTTGCTGCAGTGGTGGTGATGAAGGGATGACCACTATGCTTCAAGGTCGCCATTCTTTCTTCATCATTACTAGGGCAGAAGGTCAAGCAAGAGAGTTCAACCTTGCCATATTAGGTGATGTAGATAGGACGGGATCTCTCAGCTATAGCCGGATCACCAACGGGGTCCTCTTCTCCTGAGATGCGGCCTTCATGGCCTTTGGTGGAACTGGAGATGCTAGAACATGGACAGATGATAGTAGACAGGGGTAGAGTAGTGTGGTGAAGGCACCACTGACTCTTATGATGTGTAGTCCCCATGAGAAGAATTTTGTCGATATGATTGATGCGGGTAGCTCACTGATCAGGAAAATCAATGAGTGTAGAGGCCGATGAGTACTGAATAAAACTCTACGTCTCTCGACTGGTGATATGAACTGAGGTATGAGCCTCCCTAGCCCATTCATGTTTAATGTGCTTCCCTGCACTGTGGGGGATAATGAATCTCAAATCAAACTTAGCCCTGGACTTAGATCATCCATAGGCTCCGCCTACTCAATATAGAACAAATCGAAGGCCGACGTCAGACCTCCTCCTCTCACTGACTAGTGGCTGAAGTAGAACTGCTGGTGGAGGTGAGGTAGAAATCCTCCTGACATCCTCTCTATTAGACCTAGAGAGAGGATGGAACTTATTTGTTGTAACCAACGGGGAAACTAACATGGGAAAATCCCCAACAATAGGCTGCATGGTTGCCTCCATCTCCCTAACAATGTGAGTGTGGTACCGCCTTATCATGCGATTATTATTTTACATATGGGTCCTAGTAGGTCAAGCAGAGTTAGAGCTAGACCCAACCTCAAAAGTAAGGAAAATAATCCCTGGGATCAGGGGAGCCTTCCCCTTTGAGCATGCTAGTGAGTGGGTGCTAGCCCTAACTGGGGAAGCACAGGGAACCATGGGGCACATAGGTGCTGGCACTGACACTGCTGCTTTAGGAACTGCCACAGCCCTCCTCTTCATCGAGGGAATCTTAGAATCTAACGGCATGTCAACCTGAATGGTCTGCTCCTTCCCAGCCACTATGCTTCTACTGATAGTCATGAAGGGGGTCCCCACACATGTAATTCGGGCCCCCTAAAAACCTCATCCAAAGTGGATAAGGTGGGTGTAGTCAGAGCAGGGAAAGCTGGCCTGATCCAGGGCCATATCCATCCCATGGGGAAAAGTGAACACATACTTCAGCACTACCATTGAATCAAACTGTACTGAACTGAGACTGAAAAAATTGACTGAAGTTGATTGTAACTACAATGTCAAAAACAAACTTGAATCAAATTTTCTTGCTTTGTTGATTTTGAATTTGAATTTAGAACTTGAACCCATACTCAACATCTTGAAAGTGTTAAGTTGGGCTCAAATGGATTTTGAAGAGATTTTTAGATTTGATTGGAAAGAGATATTTTTGGATGTAGAATCCACTTTCAATAAATTTGGATATGTTGAAAATAAGTTCAAATATTTTCGAAGAGATGTTTTCATAGGTTCATATTTGAATTTCAATTTTGACCTTGAGGATCCCTTTATTTAACAAATTTGGGTATGTTAAAGTAAAGGGTCAATTGATTTTGATTTGAGATTTTTGAAATCTAGTCAACAAATTTGGATATGCTAAGTGGGGTGTTTGAAAATAATTTCTTCTTTTTCTTTGTTTGCTTTATTTTGTGAATCATTTGTGATTTTTAAAATGGAATTCTCATTTGCAAATTTTGGGTATGTTAAATGAAGAATCCAAGTGTGTTTTATTTTCTTTTTTGAAGAATTTTAAAACTAGGACTCTTACAAATTTTAGTATGCTAAGAAAATCCTAATGTGTTTCTATAGTTTTTAGAGATTTTGATTTAAAAAGTAGGATCCTTAGAAATTTTGGGTATGCTAATGAAATCCTAATGTGTTTCTTTTGTTTTAGATTTTGATTGAAAATGGAGACTTCACTTTAGCAAATATGGTATGCTAAAATGAAGTTCCAATATGTATGTGAAATGGTGATTTCACTTTGCAAATTTGAGTATGCTAAATGAAATTCCAAAAATGTATTTCAAATTTTTGTGTTTTTGATTTTGTTTTGAAAATGGAGACTTCACTTTAGCAAATATGCTATGCTAAAGAATGAAGTTCCAAAAGTGTTTCTTTTTTATTTTGGATATTGATTGAAAATGGAGACTTCACTTTAGCAAATATGGTATGTTAAAATGAAGTTCCAATGTGTTTCTTTAATTTTGTGAAATGGAGATTTCACTTAGCAAATTTGAGTAAATGAAATTCCAAAATGTGTTTCAAATTTTGTGTTTTGATTTTGTTTTGAAAATGGAGACTTCTTTAGCAAATATGGTATGCAAAAGAATGAAATTCAAAAGTGTTTCTTTTTGTTTTGGATTTTGTTTTGAAAAATTGAGACTTCACTTTAGCAAATGTGGTATTCTAAAACTAAGTTCCAATGTGTTTTGAAATTTTGTGTTTTTGTTGATTTTGACAAAAGGGATTTTCATTTAACAAATTTGGGTATGTAAGATGGAAATCAATTATGTTTCATTTTCAAAGATGTATTTTCATGTGTGGTTATTGCTTTTTAAAAGAGGAAATTCCAACCTAATCATATATGGAATATGTTAGGTGGCATTTCAAAATAATGTCATTTTATTTGGAAATTAAATCTTCATTTAATAAATTTGGGTATGTTGAATAGAGATGTTCATATGTGCTTTTTGAAAGTTTATTTTTGATTTTGATTGGAACTGAAAAATTCCATTCAATAAGTGTGGGTATATTAAATGGATAGGTTTCATATGTGCTTTTTGAAAGGATAAAAAAAATTCCAACTTAACACATATGGAATGTGTTGAGTGGAATTTCAAAGTTGTGATTTTGCTTGAAGACATAACATCCATCCAAAACATTTGGATGTATTGAATGGAAAGGCCCATCTTCAAATTTTATGCTTTTCAAAACATGATTGTTGGAATTTTATTTTTGAAAATGAATTGAGTAAAGAAGTTCATTTGTGCTTTTATAAATTATGAGTGTTGGTTTTATTTTTGAAATATTACTACATGTAACAATTGTGAAAAATTATTAGATGTAGTGCAAATATTTTATTAAATGTATTTTAAAAAGTGCTTTTGAAAAGTAAGACTTTTATGAAGGATTTATTTTATCTTTATTTTTAGAATGAACTGCTCCTTACCATAAAAAAATGGTAAGGTGGAAGTCTTTGATTATTTTCTTTTTATTCAGTTTTTATTTTCACCCATTAGGGAACCCAATGGAGGGTTTTAAGACTAACACGGGGTGAGGTCCTAAAACCTAAAGATGTTGGCTAGCTTAACTTAACAATGAAATAAGCTAAGTGCTAATGGAAAGAAAGATAGTCTTGGATTCACACAAAAGTATAAACCCACTATCGATACTTGGAGACAACAATTATTTACCTAAGATGGAGAGACGAACCATCCCTAGTGGAGTCATACAAAAAATCTGTGGTGAAAATTTATATATATTTTCAGCCTTCATCTACCCCCTTCCCTTTCGAAAAAGAAGGATAAATGAAAATAAAAACATATAAAATGCCTTATTGGGACACCAATGTAGATCCATGATGATCTTATTAGGGTGATCGCATGACATTGAGGAAAAGTATACTTTGAAAAGATAGAAGTCACCATCCTACAATGGACTTAATCACCTTAATAAGGACTCCTAAGCACTATGAGTCTTCAGAATGTACCAGAGATTCATCCCCTACATTAATGGAAAAGTAAAATAGGGTTTATTTTAAACCAGGTTCGTTAAGTTCCCTACAAGGGAAAGCACCCATAGTTAATTACATCCTAAGGAACATGACTCCTTAGGACTACTCTCGATTAATATAAATGAACGTTGTCTCCAAAGATTTTGAAAGGATAGGACTATCAATCGATTGGCTTATTTTTAGAAAGTCAAGTGGAATCGATCAAAAGGAGGGAGCTTTTTTTCAAAGCCAAATAAAAATAAGTAGGGAATGCTTAAGATACTAGGAAGTCTAGTAAGCATCCTAAACTACCCTATGGTTGGGATTTACATTTTTGAAATTGAATTAATTTATTTGAGTTGAATTTTTATTAGAAATGTAGGGTGTACCATTCCATAGTACAAGTTTATGGAAATGCCTAAGAGGTGAGGATTTATGCTCATAACCCGCAAAAAGCAAGTAGCAACATCTAAACCTAAATTTAGGGAGATTTGGTGAGGGCCAAAAGCACGAAGTAAATCTAAGGAAAAATGGGTGTTTGATTTACCACCATAAGAGAGGATAAACCACCCGACTGTTGGACTTACAATCACCTAGGGTGGCTACCAACTAACTCCTCTTACAATTTTAAAATATGTAGGCAAGTCATATGTTTATGCAAAATAGCAAGGTATTTATTTATTTATAAAGAGACTAAGTCCATAAAAACACTCCCTAAGAGACTAGATCATGTAAGGGAATGTTTTTAATGACTTAAATCTAATGCAAATTTTTCATATATTTTTTATTTTGAATAATTAATTTTACACAGACTTTAGGATTTTTATGCCTAATGTATGAGAAATTAGATTATGGGCCAAAATAAGTAAGATAAGGAGGCGTGTTTCCACCATGGCTCTCACAGGTCAAGCCAAGTTCTCTAGCAAAGGTGGAAGCCCTCCAATCAAAGGTGAAATAATATGCTTTTTATGCATGATGTTAGAAAGTACACATCCACCTAAGGGGTTGCTAAATGATGAGGTTATGAGTTATTTATTTTTAATTTTGAGTTGATTAATTTGGTAGAAGATTTATTTTCACCTAAGAGCCTAATCATCATCCTAGGCATACATCAAAGTAAGGAAAAACTAGGAAAAGATGCAATCTTAATGCACAAGTTAAACAAACATCAATCAATTTATATAACTAGCGCAAAAGAATAAAAGACCATTTGTGGTCGGGCTCCACCACACAAACACAAAAAAAAATCAATTGAATAGCCAAGCTCTACCCTTATACAACCCGGATTACAAACGAATAAATTATAATAAATAAAGGAATTCATGTTATGGGGGTCTTCATTCTTCACATCTTCTTTCTTCATTTCTTTTTTTCTTCTTTTTTTCTTTCTTCTTTCTTTTAGTTCCTTCTCTTGGATGGTTAGAATGTTGTTGCTCCAAAGGCTTCAGATGGTACATAAGATGAAATCTTATGACCAATGCTCATCCTAATCCTCCCATAACAATCATTCCAAAATCCTAATTGCAAAATTATATGAAAAGAAAAAGTAAATCTAATTAACACCTGCAAAATAGAGATTAACTAAACAAAGCCTACAAATCCAAAGCATCTATTAGCACATATTGGACTTAACACCTCATAAATAGGTAACTAAGTCCACCTGGCCTATTGGATTATGCTTAGGGGTATAAGCACTTGCACAGCAAAAGCAATTTTATATTTTTATTACAGCGCACCTTTAGCACAATTCCCTACAGAAGATAATGATTAGACTAAATTATCCTACCATTCATTCTATGCACATTCATCCTAACATCCAAACTAAAACAACACATCATAAAATAAATGCAAACCTCAAACCATGCACCACCTTAGCATAGGACTAGAAGTGGTGACTTAGCCTAATGTGTGTGTTATTAAGGATTGTGTGGCATGCTTAGCTAGACTAAGTTGAAGTTTTCTAAGTATAAAAATGTTCAACTTAGAGGGTTTGTTTCATGTAAGTTGTTTAGTTATTTTGGGTTGATTTTATTTTGTGTTTTGATTAGGTTTGAATGAATCTCAGATTAATTACTAAGTTGTAAAGAGAGGGAAAAGAGAAGAGAAATTTTTTTTCCTTCCCTACCTTAAGTAATTTCTAAAGTAGATTCATATTTGATTTTTGTTTAGTGAATGTTTATTATGTATTTTAATTAGTCCTAAATTTAGATTTTCTCTAAACAAACCTATCCAAAGAGAAAGGCATTTTTAAGATTTAGTAAAGTAAATTAATATCACAAAACACACATCATTTCATTTATTTCCCAACATGTGTAACATGCATATAGATGAACCCTAAGCATATCTATGCATACAAATGAGAATGTTTAGCACACCTTAATGATGAATGCTAAGAAGTGTTAGAAAGGGCTTAATGCACCTAGGAAAGAAATGGTCATAATATAATTGGCTCACAATTAGTGATTAATTAATTTAAAGGGGTTAATTTAAGTACTTTCATAACCCTTCCCACACATGTGGGTTGGATTTTGATTTCTTTAGGCCACTTGCATTATTGAACACCCAAGATGAATTAGTTAAGTTTGGGAATATTTTGATTTTAAAATTTTTATTAATTATGCCATTTTATTAAATGATTGAATTATTCAATTAATTTTTCACCTTAATTAGATTTTAATCAAAATGAAATAAACTTAGGAAAAAAGATATGGGAAAGAGCCCCTAATCTCTTTCCCTAAGTCCACTCACTGTTTAAAGGTAATTAGCAAAATTAATTAGTGAATTTATCGCTATTTAAAAAGTTAAATAATCATTTAATGGATTAAGTGAGTATTTAGGAATGAGCCAAACAATTACCCTAATTAAGCCAGGTCATCCCATTAATTAACCCTAAGAAGTTTTGCATTAATCAGTGGAATGATTAGGGAATAATTAGTGTAATTACATTCTCAATAAAACCCTAATTTAAAAAATATCACTATTCAAAATCAACTGAAATTAATTTTAGAATATTCCACTTTGAATTATCTTTCCAATGGTTTTTATTTTGTATTTTTTTGATTTTTCTACAATTAGTTATAAATATTTAAAGTTTCAAGTGATTACAAACATGTCTTAGCAATAATGTAACTGAAATCACACCATGTGAGGTCGGCGCGCACGTGCTTTCCATGTGGCGTGATGGGATAGACCACTTATAATGTCACATCAGTGGCAGCGCTATGCGCTTTCTCCCCATCTATCCGATCTAAGATCGGATGGCGGAGATCAAACCTGTGGGTTTTAAAGGATTAAATAAAATATCCTACATGTCTAAATCATGGCCATCCATCCAAAATGTGCAGATGGATGACCCATGATCCATGCTTGAGTTCTCTTGTGGGAAAGGGGAGCCATCCACCTTCCATGGCATGACCCGAGCTCGATTGAGCTCAGATTGAACTCAAATTCAACCCACACCATCATCATGCAAGGGAGATCACATCTAATGATCAAATTCTCATGAGGTAAGAATTTCATTCATAAAGGACCTGACCATGGCTAATTTAAGCTCAGATTGAGAGGATACCTCACCAGAGGCTATCACCAGTTCTTGAGTTCAATGAGGTAGCTTCGTCTAGTAAAGATGAAGCCCTATTAAAGATTTCATGTGGTTTGGTTAAGTGGATCTTCCTATGGGCCAAGCTCTCCTTCAATTGGACTCGGCCTTGATCAAGAGCACTCTTCCTTTACTTGGAGAACTTATGTGAAGGCTTGGGTGAGCTCGATTGAGTTCCCACAAGGTGTTACAAAGTGAATTGGACTGAATTTGAGTATTGGCTAAGTTGAAATTTCACTTGAGCTCCCCTATTCTTGGTTTAAAGAAATCTAAAAATGGGGAAATGGAAAATGCCTAGGAAACTTTAGGGGAGCATGGACTCACTTCCTCTGAGTTCTTATGCTTCAATCTAATAGAAGAGAATGGAATTCAAGTGAAATTAGAGGGAGTATATCTCCCCTTTGAAGGATTAAATGGTCGCAAGCTCCTTTGCCATTTTGATCCAATTGACCTCCTTGAGTGGGTTTTTTGGGCTGTTTAGGTGGTATTGCATTTGGTTTGGCCAGAGGGAGGTAGTGGAGGAGTTCGATGTGATTGAAATGGGTGGAGGAAGGATTCCATGCGCTCATTTCCATGGGGGTGGCCGATTTTGACCTTAGGTTGGGTTTGGCTGACCCAAACCCAATGGGTCATGTGCACCATGTCCATTAGTCACCATTTGGTGCACTAAAAGGATGCCAGGTGTCCATGAAAATGAATTGACCAAATTCCAAGTGGTTTTGGTTTTAAGTTACCCTATGGCCTAGGAGTAAAATGGTCATTTGACCTTGATTTCAGTTTGAACATGTTTGGTATGATTGAAAAATGGGTTAGGTCATATTTCATTTTATTTGGAGTTGGTTTGACATGATTTGGCTCATGTTGACTCATTTAGGTCAAAATGGGTCAACTCGGGTCAAGTTGACCAATTGGTCAAATTGGGTCAAACCAAGGGTTCGATCAAGTTCATATGACCATTTGAAATATTTTGGCATCAATGGTTTGGTTTAATTTGATTTATATTTGAATTTGGTTCATTTGATTTCATTTAGGTCAAATGGGTCAAGTTGACTAATTTGACCTATCTCAGTTAGGTCATGGGTTGGTTTATGTTTGGTTGATCATTTAAAATGGATTGGTATCTTTGTTTCCAATCAATTTAGTTTGTATTTGGATTTGGCTCAATTTGACCCTTTAGGTCAAGTTGGGTTCAATGTCAGTTGGGCTATGTAAGGTCTAGTTGACCAATTGAGGCTTTGCTCAAGTTTAACAAGTGATTTGGAATGCACTTGACCCATTGGTTTCAATCAATTTGGCTATGATCAAGTTTTGACACATTTTGACTTTTTAGGTCAAGTTGGATTTACTTGGGTCAAGTGGCCAATTGGGCTAGGTTAGGCTCAAATGATGACTTGGTCAAGTTCAAACATTGGTCATGAGTGAGTTTTGATCAATGGTTTCAATCAATTTGGCCTATGGTAGATTTTGGGTAGTTTATATTTCATTTTGGCTAAGTGTTGACTAAGTCAACCCTTAGGTTTGACTTGTTTTGACTCAATTTGAATGATTGATCATCTTATGATGATTGTTGCTCACAATGTAAGTCTTAGTTGGGCTTAGTTCAATCCAATTTGGGTAGGAGTAGAATTTGGCACAAAAGGGTACTTTAGGTCACTTTGGGTCAAGTGAGCCTAAGTGGGTCAAATGGCTTGGTCAAAGCTTGATTTGAGTTTGATTGAACTCACATATGGACTTATGATTGAAATATAAATACATTTGCAAGTGGTTTGAAGTCAAATAAGTTTTGATTCACATGATAATTTCAAGTTCAAAAGGGTGAACATGAGTAAGACTTGGGTTTGATTTTTGAATTTAGTTTTGGTTTGATGGTTGGGGTTTATGTTTATAATTGGATTCATGATTGTAGGATCGATTGAATCATGAAGAAAAATCAAGTGTTTTACTTGATTTGAAATTGATTTGGCTAAGTTCAAGTTTTGACTTGAAAGGCTTAGGTTGGATTCTTGATTGAATTTGGATATGATTTTTTTGAATTGATTTTTGGATTGATGATTGAAGTTTGTATTTATATTTAGATTCATTATTGTAGGATTGATTGAATCGTGAAGAAAAATTAAGGGTTTGGCTTGATTTGAAATTGATTTGGCTAAGTTCAAGGTTTTGACTTGAAAGGCTTAGGTTGGATTTTTTGATTGAATTTGGATTTGATTTTTGAATTTAGTTTGATTGATTTGAATTTATATTTCATTTATATATGTGAATGTAAATGAGAATATAAATGGATGATGAGAAAATTCCTTGAATTTAAATTGATTTATGTTTGATTTGAGCTAAGTCCATGAGAAGGAATCTAAGGACTTAGGAAATATTTTAGAGTTTGGAATCCAATCATGGGCTTCAATCATTTGGAAATGTTTTGAGTTTGGAGAAAGTACAATCAAGTTGAAATTGATTTAAGTTTGATTTAAAGGGAGGAAGTAAGGAATTTGGGTTATGCTATATGGTAGGCAAATTTTCCTAACACCTTTAAGGCATGACCTATTCTTATGGCTAACTCTTATAAATCTCCAGGGCTAGGTTGAGTGTCCACCTAATCACTAGATTTATCTTAAGACTAAGGAACTCTAAAAATCTAAGAGAAGTCTTATGTCTAAGATGGAGGGGTTGAGAGCTCATTCTAAAAATGAGATCAATAAAAATCTCAAACCATTTACAGTTCATGAGGTTGGGATAAATGAGGATGCGCCTACTATCTCCCCCAAAACTAAAAAGTATATTCTCGCAAACTTAGTCAAAAATCCTCATGTGAGAGAAAAAGAAGAAAATGAAGGAAAAGAAAAAGAAGAAAAGGAAAGAAAAGAAAAAGAAAAAGGAAAAGAAAAGAAAAATTAAGATAAAATAAAAAGGAAAAGGGAGAATGAACGGGGTAAAGTAGAGCATGGGATTAGATTAAACCCATGCTACTCCATTTGAACAAATGGGGAGGATGACTCGACCTCCACTAGGATGAGGAAGAGGTAAGTTTAGAGGCATCCCTAGGGGTGGTAGGCCTCCATACCTACCACCCACTAGGAGAATTGTCCTAACTACAAGGAGTACACCAACTATCCATATTGATTAAAAATCTAGCTCAAAGGATGAGTCCTATATGGTTAGCACATTGATTGGCTCTTTCCAATAGCAAATTCCTTTGGAGTTGACACTCGAGCCAGACAGTGATGAAGATCAGATTCCCAAGCAAAGCATATGTGTATCCAATCCTCTCTATGTGAAAACTATTAGGCATCAGTTGGGAACCTTAGCTTAAACCCTACTTTCCTCACAAAATGTTGAGGGTTTGGTAGTTAAAGAAGCCCCTAATCATTCACAGTTGTGAAGATTTAGATCTTTCTTGGAGCATCATCCTCAAGTCAAGAAGTTGATGTAGAACTTGAGGATGATTCATATAAAGATTTAATAGAATTACCTTTTGATTAGTACTCACCTTGAGCTCATAACTTAGCAAAGAAAGGATTAATTTCACATATATGGTCCAAACATAGGTCATATTACTTTGAAAGGATATGAAACAACAAATGCAGGAGCTCTCAATCAAGACCAGGACTAGGAATTGATATTGTGGGTCCAGTCGATGATGAAGATTAATGTCAACTCATCATTAATCATTTGGAATCCGATAGGTTATTTTTGAATCACATTCACTCATATGAGGAGGTGTGCTAAGAAACTTCAGATGACCTAGATGATTTCCAAGTCAAAGATGCACCGCTAGAGTTCAAAGAAGAAATCAAGTCAACCATCAATGAGCTCAGATAAATCAACTTTGGAATTGAAGAGAATCCACGTCTGACATACATCAGCTCCTTGTTGAATAAAATAGAAACCAATGACTTAGTTAGGCTACTCATTGAGTTTAAGGACTGCTTTACATTGAGTTATGAAGAAATGCCTAGATTGGCTCCTGATGTAGTGGTCCATAAACTAGCAATATAGCCTAATGCTAATCCAATCAAGAAAGCTCCCAGATGCATGCGAGTAGATATTGAACAACAGGTTATTTTTGAAGTCAAGAAACTGATCGATGCTAGTTTCATCCCAGAGAAAAAAAAATACCAGCTGGTTGGCTAGTGTCATCCTAGTTAAAAAGAAGAATGGACAAATTCATATATGTGTCAATTTTAGGGATCTAAATAAGGCATGTCCAAAAGATGAATTTTCATTACCAACACCAGAACTGATGGTGGACATTGCCTCATCTCATGTAGTCTTCTCTTTCATGGATGGCTCATCTAGATATAACCAAATAAATATAGCCCTTGAAGATGAAAGGAACACTACCTTTAGAACCCTGATCGAAACCTATTGCTATAAGGTCATGCCTTTCAGCCTTAAAAATGTCAGAGCTACATACCACCGAGCTATGACTCAAATCTTCAGTGAACTCATTCATCATCGAGCTGAATGCTACGTCAATAATCTTGTGGTCAAAAGTAAACAAAAGGATGACCATCTCTTTAACTTGAGAGTAGTTTTCAAATGGTTAAGATAATTTAATCTCAAAATGAATCCTTTGAAGTGTGCATTCGTAGTAGCTTCAGGGAAATTCCTTGGGTTTGTTGTCTGACACAGTGGAATCAAAATTAATTCAGAGAAGATCAAAGTGATATTAGAAATGCCACTCCTAAAAGTTTAACTCAACTCAGATCATTCAAAGGGTGGTTGGAATATCTAACACACTTTATATCCAACCTATCAGGAAGATGATAGTTATTCTCAGCACTTGTCAAAAAGGATGCCAAGTTTAATAGGGATGACAAATGCCACTATGCCTTTGAAGATGTCAAGCAGTACGTGATGACGCCACCAGTCCTAGAATCCCCTATCTAGAGTAAGCCCTTAATACGCTACACTACTGCATTAGATGACTCCGTTAGTTCTTTGATGGGTCAAGCCAATGACGAAGAGAAGGAAAATGCGCTCTACTATCTCAGCTGTCATCTAATCCCTTATGAAGAAAATTATCCACATTTTGAGAAGCATTTCCTAGCTTTAATCTTTGCATCCTAAAAGCTACAACATTACATGATTTCTCATAAAGTCAACTTGATCTTTAGAATCAATCTGCTATAATATCTCATGACATGGACAATGCTATCTAGGTGGTTAGCACATTAGTTCATGATTTTATCACAGTTTGATATGACATTCATACCCCTCCATGTGGTGAAAGGACAAACACTTATGGATTCCTTAGCAGCACACTCACTTCCTATTGATTCTCTACTTAGTGATGACATCCTCGATGAACAAATCATGAACTTAGGGGATTCCAGTATTCTCCACTAGGAGATGTATTTTGATGGTGCAGCTTCCACTCAAAGAGGAGAAGAACCACAATTGACACTTCCAAGAAAGGTAGGGTTAAGAATGGTTCTCCTAACTCTGAATTGAGATATGATGAGATTCTTATATCATTTATCTGATCTTGCACCAATAATGAAGCTAAATATAAGGCTTTGATTGCCAATCTGGAGTTATCCATTTCACTAAGCATCCAAAACATCAACATCTTTGGAGATTCTCAATTAGTGGTCAATCAAATCGCTAGGTTCTACAAGGTTCTAAAGCCTAGACTCCATCACTACCATAAGTATAAAATCGAGTTGTTGCCCCAAATTCTAGAGGTAACCATCTATTAGATCCCTCAAGGGGAAAATTCCATAGTAGATGCTTTAGCCAAACTTGCTAAGGAGTTGGCATGTATGAGAGATGAGTCCATATCAATAGAGGTCCAAACTAGGCAAGTCCTATCTTTTTTTGATATTGAACTCATCACAAAATACACTATTGTTGGGGAGGTTGCCATTGCCAAAAAGGATAAGGAGCTAGATTGGAGGCAACCATTTATGGATTCTGTCAACAATGGAAAACTACCTCTAGAGAAATCGCAAGCATATCAGATGAAGCAAAGGGCACTTTCCTACACCCTCATCAATGGTGCCTTATACAAGTGGCTCTTGAATCATATGTTGTTACATTATTTTGACAAGCACGAAGCTCGTAAGTTCATGACCAAGGTGTACTCAAGATTATATAGAGCTAACCAATCTGGTCCCAAGATGAAGGCCAAAATCAAGAGGCTGGAATATTATTGATCGTCGAAGATCACATATTACATGGATGTAGCTAGGCGATGCCATCAATGTCAAGTACATGGAATGGTCCTACACCAACCACCCAACATTCTACATCCAACATTGGCCTCGTGGCCTTTCAATGTTGGGGTACTGACATAGTGGGTTCGATCGATCCTCTTTCTTCCAAGGGTCATTTATTTATCTTAGCTACTACTGACTACTTTTCCAAATAAGGCGATTCTCGCTCAAAGAGGTCAAAGCTCAACATATGCTCCATATTTTCAGGAACCATATCGTATATAGATTCAGGGTGCCTCACCGAATTATATCCGATAATGGTACTGCATTCAAGAGCACCAAATTTAACAACTTTTCCCAGAGACATAACATAGATTAGAGATACTCTATCATCTATTATCTAAGATCAAATAGCTTAGCAGAAACATTCAACAAAACTCTCATCCAAATACTCAAGAAGACACTCGATGAAAATAAATGATTGCGGAATGAGCAGTTAGTTGAAGCTTTGTGGGCCTACCAAACCACCTACAAAACTCCAACTCGATCTACCCTTTTCTCTTTAGTGTATAGGTATGAAGCCATTCTACCATTAGAAGTCCAACTCCCATCACTAATGATAATTGTGGGTAGCAAGCTCACAATAGAGCAGAAGACCAAGTTACGGATAGAAGAGCTCAAAGGTTTGGAGGATAGATGCCTACGGGCATGCCAAAACCTTGATTTACATAAAGCCAAAATGATTCATGCTCACAATGAGTTGGTCTGCCCTATGGCTTCTCAAGTATGAGAGCATGTTTTAGTTTTAAGGAGACCAATTGTTGCCCTTCGCAAGATGGGAGGCAAGTTTGAACCCACTTGGGAAGGCTCTTTTGCCATAGAGAAAGCCTACCAAGGAGGATTATACTAACTTATCAGTCATAGATGGGACTACCTAATGCTTCCAATTAATGGGCTCTACCTAAAGAAATGTTATTCAAAAAATTTGTTTGAAAGTAATTACCATCAATGAAAATTCCATTTTTAATTTAATCTCTTCAAATTAAAAGCATTTCTATCTATGAATCCACTATGATGTGTTTATGGAAGGAGTAAGAGAACCCAAGAGGCATCCTATCTTCATCAACACAACACAAACATAAATTACACACAAAACCTAAACAAACACATTTTTTTTTTATCTCAGCCTACTTTAAGATGAGATAACTCCCCTAATGGCCCTCACTCAATAGCTACTGTAGGTTGGGTCGATTCACTACTTAGCTACTGTGTCACCCCACTAGCTTCTTATTCAAGAGGATGTAAGTCTCCCAGGCTTTCTTCCAAGCTTAACCACTACACACTGACAAGCACCTTATTAGTATGGTAGGCCTTACTGTATGAGCGGTAAGCTACATCATGTTGGCTCTATTTAATAAGATATAAGTATCCTATGCTTTCTTCTTGGACTAGCCTTCGTGTACTGACTAGGTCTAGTTTATTTGAGGTTTAGGGTTGGTTCCCATCCCCATATATATATATATATATATATATATATATATATATATATATATATATATATATATATATATATATATATATATATATATATATATATATATATATATTCTTGTGGTTCAAGAGGACACCCCCCAACGGTGCCTTTTTCCAAGCAGACATCCTATCTTTAGGACAATGTCAGCAAAACTCCCTATAGGAATCATCTGATTATTCTTGAGTTGGCGTAAGTCCCCAGCAGCACCCACTGAGTAGTTGCCCTTGTTCAGGTCCAATTTGTTGTGCTACTAACAAGTCACCCCACTAGTTATCCTGCTTTAGGATATGTAAATATCTTACACTTTCTTCCTAGCACAATCATTACACACTGAAAAGAAACCTTTAGGTTGGCTAATCTCATCCTTCAGCTAGTAAACTACCCCTTTGGATTGGTAAATCTAAGACAGGTCTAGGCCAACATAGCTCTATCTTAAAGGGTCCATCGCACACTAACAGGGTCCAAAAATTAAATCAATCTAAGTAAAATTCACAATCCAACCAAATCAAATAAAATTAAAATGGGGTTAATTCTGTCTACACTTGAGTTGACGTAAGTCCCCAATGACACTCACTCGGTAGTCGCCCTAGGTTGGGTTCTATTTGTTGTGCATCCAACAGGTCACCCCAGCGATTGTTCACTTCTTTGGAAGATGTAAGTCTGCTACACTTTCTTCCTAGCACAATTGTTGCACACCAAAATGCAACCTTTAGGTTGGATAGCTCTAGCCCATAGCTGGTAGACTACCCTTTTGGATTTGTAAATCTAAGTTAGGCCAAGGCCTTTGTGGCTCCTTCTTAGTGGGTCCATCACACACCGACAGGGTCTATAAAATAAATCAAAATTAAATTAATCAAATTTAACCAACCTCATATCCCTAGTGGATATGCCCTCAAACCAATTCAAATTAAATCCAACTTGATTCTCCCTAGTGGAGTTAAACCTCATTCTTCTCCCCAATGGAGTTAAATCACACCAGCCTCCCCAATGGAGCCATAATAAATTAAAATAAATTAAACTCAATCTTGATTCCGAGTGGACTCAGGCCCATATCCACAATAGATATTCCCCATATTTGAACAAATTAAACCAAATTAAATCCAACCTTAATCCCCAACAGATTCAAGCATGTATCCCCAATGGATCCCCCTTCCATAAGACAAATCAAATAAATTGGAGCAAATCCACACATATCTCAATCCCTATATGATTTCTTCCTTATGCCTTGGCATAAGTTTACCTCATATCCAATTCATGTGTGATTCCGTAGCCAATCCCCTTTTATATCTTTGACATGAAATTCTCATCAAATCCTCTTGACTCTTTATGCCCTTGGCATGAGACGAGTTGCATTGCACTAAGATCACGATTCTATCTACCTCTTGGGTTTAGGTATAGATCATTCCCTTTAGTGCTTGCAATCTTCTGGACATTATTGATCACCTCGGTCAATGCTAATACATGCGGTGTGCCCTTTAGTTACACCACACCTATTAGGGGTTTTTTGTTGACCTCAATTTTGAAGTGAGGACTCAATCTCATCTCCTTAGATTTAAGTGACTTCTAAACACTAGATTCTCCTTAGTCATAATGCACTTCTAGAAATTACATGAACACTTAACCTAATCCTAGAGACTGAGAATGGGTTAATCATAGGATTAGGGTATGCCTTAACTAGCCTATAGCCTAACCAAATCCATACTTACCTTCTTAAGATAAATCAAACTCAATTGATTTTCCCATGAATCAATTAATTCTTCAATCATCATCCCAATCCAAATAAAATACATAATTGAACTTCAAATCAACCAAACCAAATTCTAAATCAAATCGATCCTTTCTAAACCACAAGATTCAAATCCTATGGACAGCCAAATTCCATCAATCCAAATCAAACTCAATTGATTTTCTCATGAATTAATTATTTCCCCAATCATCATCATAAATATAAATGAAATCTACAATCAAATCACCTAAACCAAAAATCGATTCAATCAAACCAAACCTAATCCATTTGAGATAAAATATTTAAATAATCCAAAACCCATTTGAACATAAATCAATTACAATCAATGCAATAAATCAATACTAAATCCATATATAAATCAAGCTAAACTCAATTCAACCCAAAAATTATTCAACTATGCTCAATTGATCCACTTGATCCAAAGTGACCAATTTGACCTATTTGAACCAAATTTGAATCCTACCTAAATTGCATTGAACCAAACCTACAAAGCCCTACTATGATGATTATCAATCATTCTTGATTGATCAATTGCCATCAATTGGGTCAATCCAAGTGAACTTGATCATTTGACCAAGTTAACCCACCTAACATACATAGATCAAACTAGCCAAATCTCAACCAAAGCTAAATTAATGGTAACCTATTATTCACACCAACCTAAGATCAATCCATGAATATGACTTGACCATCCATTGAGCCAAACATAACCCAATTGGCCCTTTGACCCAATTTGACCTAAAAGACCAAATTGGGTCAAAATAAAATCAAACCCAGATTCATTCCACATTGATTGTTGAACTTTACCAAAGCCCCAATTGAGCCAAATTTGACCAATTTAACCCAATTGACCCATTTAGCCCAAATTGACCTAAAGGGTCAAATTGGCCTAAAGAAAATCCAAATTAATTGAAATTGAAGCCTACAATCATCCTCAATTGATCAATTGAACATGAACCAATGCCTGACCCAAGCCAATTTGGCCAATTCAGTCAAATTGGTCAACTTGACCCGTTTGACCCATATGAATTCAAATGAGCCAAAATAAAATCCAAGCTAATTTGCGTCGAACCAATTGAACCAAAATACTTCAAATCATCATTTGAACTTGACCCAAGCCTTGATTTGACCCAATTTGACCAATTGGTCAAATTCACCCAACTTAGCCTGATTTGACCTACATAGGTCAAATTGAGCCAAACTCACACAAACTAAGCCCAAACCTAATGAAACCTGACCCAACCCATCCTAGACTCACCTTAGGTCAGCCCAAAACTAACCCAACCCAAAATGAGCCCAATCCAACCCATTCCCTGTTGGATAAAGCTCCCCACATGAGATCAAAACCAATTTTCCCAAGTCAACTCTCCCTTTTTTTCATTTTGAAGCCACCCCATATCCAAAATGACACTTTACTTACATGGTTAACTCAATCCACAAGGAAAAGGTCAGCCATGGACTAAGGGGAGGTGAGTTAACTCACCTCCCCATGTTGACCGAACCCAATGGACACAAGGGAAGGGAAGAGGGGACTGCCTTGAGGCCCCAACCCAATCTCTTGGACAACCAAATCGAGCCACATAAGATTGACCTTGACCTTTATGGTGCTCTGTGGTGACCAGATGGCCAAACAACGTAGCTTGAATCTAAGCCGTTCAATTTAAGGGAAGGGGGGATATACCCCCTTCCCCCCCGCTCATTCGCCAAATTAACACATACACCCTCGCCGAAGCTTCATAGACTCCTTTCAAAATCTCGAGAGAGATTTTTGATCCTCCTGAGTATTCCCATCACTGAAATCCACCAACTCGAAATACGGTGTCCATTTCTCACTGCTTGGGGTACGATATGTCACGCACCATCCGTTCTTCATGATTGAAATGGATAATCATGATTAATCCATTAGATTTATCTCATTTTAATCCCTTAAGCACTATGGGTTTAAACCCAGCCATTCGATCTTAGATTGGACGGAGGGATGAAATCACATTCGCCGCCAACCACCTCGGCCCTCACTCGAACTCGTTTAAGTAACCTATCTCACTATGCCACGTGAAAAGCATGCCATGTCAGCGATATGCATGATGCATATGGGATTAGGCTTAATTAAGGTCTAATTAATTGATTCAATGTCTAAAACTTTGAAAAATTAGAATAAATTATAGAAAATCAGAAAAATGTGAATAAATACTCGTTTTGAAGGTAATATAGAGATGATTCAATTAAAAATATTTCTAATTAATTTTGAATTGTAATTAAGGCTTAACTAAGCTTCGAATGTAAATTTAATTAGCTTAATTAAGCCTTAATTACTTGGGCAATTAATTACAAACTTAAGGAATTAACTTCATAAGAAGACCTCTGCCTCCCATAATTTTCTTGGAATTTATTGCTTAGGTAATTAGGGAAATTGACCAATTAATCTCTAATTATTCTCTTAATTAATTTAATTGATTAATTAACCTCCAAAAAAGTAAAAATTAATTAAATTAAGCCCACTAATTAATAATCAGCAGTGAATGGTTGATGGAAAATGGTTAGGTGTCTTTCCTAATCACTCTCCGGAGCTCATTCCATTAAGATGGGGAATAATTTATGATTTAATTAAGAGGTTAATTATTCAAATAATTAATAAATTAATAATTTTGAAATCCTAATCATATTAGATATCAATAATGAGATTAAGGGCTTCTCTTTATGTGTTTAATAACATATGGTCCCTTAAAAAATTATGATTAGCCCATAAGTATGGGAAAATCATAAAAGTACTTAATTAAGTTTCTTAATTTAATTAACCTTTAATTATGAGCCATTTGCATTAGGTCTTTTTAGGAGCATTGCAATTTTATTTTCTCACATATTTATGTCATTTGTGACTCATAATTAAGTGGTTAATCAAATTAAAGAAGTATAGATAAGGGTGATTAATTGATTTAATTAAGGATCCAACTTAATTAATTCATAAAGTACACTTAATCATATTTTCTCAAACCAAAAAAAATTACCAATGTGGGAATGGGATTAAAATAGCAAATGACAAGTTCTCCTCTTCAAAATTAATCAAAATCCTAAATCATAAATTAATGATGAACTTTAGTTTTCATTAAATGTATATATTTAATGTGATTATCCTTAAGAATTAGTTTAGTTGAATGAACCATGTATTTATATTTAGTTATTCCTTTCCAATCACTTTAAATGTTGTGTGTCATTTGATTTCATGCATTCATTCTTCCAAATTTAAATAAAATAAATTGAAAGTTATTTATGTAAGCTTGCTTATGTTGATTTAATTTAATTATATGTATGGATATTATCACAATTAAATCCAAAATTATTTTTCAATGTTCATAAATGAATAATAACGTTTATAGTGATGATAGTTATGAATATATACAAGGTGCATGTGCTTATTGCTTAATGACATGAAGTAAAGTCCTCTTTCCTTCATTCATATATAGGTTTACATAAGTCTGAATGTTAATATGTATATAGTCTGGACATCCCAAGAATACGAGGCTTTAAGTAGCCCAAGGAGGTCATTTGATTACCTCACTTCCCTGGTTAATAATGACACATACTTATTTGATTTCATCCTTATGTATTTTGGTATTAGAATTTGGATACAACTTTAATTATATATATAAATAATTCAACTAAGGAAAATACAATCTTTGCATGATTTTCATCCTTATAATTGTGTATACTTTTGTATACATTTTAGGTAGCAACTGTTTAGTCTAGACATCCCAGGAATACGAGGCTTTAAGTAGCCCCAAGGAGGTCATTTGATTACCTGACTTCCCTGGTTAACAATGGAACGTACTTGCTTACATCTTTTACACATGTGTATGTGTGCTTAGTTAAAAGATGAAAATCCTCTTTTATTATCAAAAATATATGCATCCATAATCATCTAAGCCATTAACATATATTACATGCAAGCAAAGTCCTCTTTTATTCATTCATATATTGATTTACATAGCTTTGAATGTTAATAAGTATATAGTTTGGACATCCTGGGAATACATGGCTTTAGGTAGCTGCAAGGTGGTCATTTAATTACCTCACTTCCCTAGATAACAAAGGCACATTCTTATTTGATTTCATTCCTATGTATTTTGGTATTAGAATATGGTTAGAGCTTTAATTTACATGTAATAAATAATTCAATCAAACTCTAAATGTGTACATTCATCATTCAAGTGTGCTAGAATATGTTACATGTATAGATATACTTAGGAGTGAATCTTAGGCATGTTCATGTGATTGAAAAGAATGGCTTAATATATTTCATGTGGTAGTAATTCAGCTACATTAATATTAAAATGGATTTCATGTTGAATGGGGTTTTTTAAAGTCAACCTAAACTTAGGATTAATAAAAATATTTACTAAGCCATTCACTAAAAAGAACTAAATCATAAAAATGTGCTTTAGTACATGGCTTAAGGTAGGGATGGAAGAGGGTAATCTTCTTTCAACTCTTTATAACATTTAGATGCAAAGTGTAAATGAAATGAAATAAAATAAAATTTATAAATCAATTAAATAAATTGAAATGAAACTAACTTTTATTTTAAATTAAATCTTTTCACACTTAGAAAAATCATAACTTTAATGCTTAGTTAAGACACGCTACACAAAGCTTTAGCACGAACATTAGAATTAAGCCACCACTTTTAGCCCTAAGCAAGGACAGTGTATGTGTGATGTATGTTTTGCTTTATGATGTAATATTTTAGATTATATGTTAGGGTGTATGCTTCGTAGACTGGATGTCAGGCCCCTCCTAGCTTAATCATATTTTCTGCAAGGGATGGTGCTTAAGGGGTTGCCTAAAAATAAATACAAATGCTCTCTTCACAGGTTGCTTAAATCCCCTAAGTATAATCCAAGTTAGGACAAGTGGGCTTGGTTACCCATGTGCTAGGTGCTAAGTCCAAATTATATATATAATAGCTTGGGATTATATGTACGTTTAGCTATATTTTCAAGGTATGGTTAAATTTACTTTTCCTATATAAGTGTAATTTTACAATATGAATTATGATTAGTTTTATGAGAGATTAGGATGAGCAGTGATTAGAAGGCTTTGTCCTAGAAGGCCCTACGATGCCTTTGAAGTACAATCAAATGAAGGAAGGAAGATAGAAGAAATGATAAAGTGAAGACCCCCATAGTATGTATTCATTCAAATTATAATTATTTTTTTATATACTAGGTTGTATAAGGGTAGAGCCCGGCTACCAACCTCTTATTCTTTTACGGTAGATTATAAATTATTTGATGATTTGTTTAAACTTGTGCATTAGAAATGGCATGCTTTTGTTAGTTTCTTATTGATTAATAATTGAATGTGTGGCCTGGATGCGGTAGGCTCTCAAGATAAAAATAAATTTTTTACCCAACTAATAACTCATAATTAAGTTTTAAAATAACTCATAACTTCACTATAAAGCCTAGGCTATAATCAAGATGATTAAAATATTTAGCAACCCATTAGCTATATGTTGTATGTCTCACATCATTCAATCATTTTGAATCACTCTTGTAAAAAAGAGGGCATCCGTCCTTACATAATAGGGACCGCTTGACCCATGAGAGCAACCCCTGATGATGGATCTTCACCCTCTCTATTTTGATTTAACCAATAATCTATTTTATTATTCATTTAGGTATTAAGAAATTCCAAACCCTTTGTCAAAAATGATATGTCAAAATGAAATAAAATTTGAAAAGATTTTACACGTATAGATATTTCATATGCTCATAGCACTCATGCTCTAGTCTCTTAGAGAGTGGGTTTAAGTACTTTAGTCTCTTTCAAATTAAATGACCTCCCAACTATCTTGAAATTCATCAAACCAAACAATATCATTTTAAATCATAGGAGGTGTTAGCAAGCAGGCACTCTTGGCGGTTGTAAGTCCAGAAGTTAGATAGGTTTACCCTCTCTTATAGAGATAAACCCTCATGTCCACCTATCACATAGATTTAGGTTATGCTTTGGCTCATACTAAAGCTCTCTAGATTTAGGATCTGAGGTAGCTATTTCCTTTGAACTACAAGTGTAAATCCTCACCTCTTAAACATTTCCACAATCTTATATTGACGGACTATAAGCCTTAACAATCTATTAAAATTTCAACTTAAATGAATAAATCTCTTCACTTTCAAACATATAAAGCCCAATCATAGGATATATTGGAATGCTCACTAGGATTCCTAGTATCATGAGCATTTCCTACTTCCTCCCTTTGAATTCTAAAAATAAATCTTCTCCTTGAACTTTCCCAATGTACTTTCCAAACATAACTAATCCTTTGATATTCTAGCTTTGAAATTTTTGGAGACAATAATAGTTTATTTTAATTATGAGTATTCTTAGGAAATTTCATTTCCAAAGATGTAATTAACTATGGAGGCGTGCCTCCATATGAAACTTGAGAACTTGGCTTAATATAAACCTTACTTTATTCATCCATGTAAAGTAGGAAAAAAATCTCTACTATGTTCGAAGACCCATCATACCTTAGGAGACCTTATTAAGAGCTTAAGTCCATTGTAGGGTGATGTATCTATCTTTCGAGATAGTACATCATACCTTAATATCATACATGATCACTTCAATAAGTACCCCCTACGATCTCTGTGGTGTCCCCCTTACCCCCCACATCGAAAAATAAACCCAACAGGGGTCTTATCATAATCCATAAGAGATTTCATTTTATTTTACTTTGTTTATTTATTTATTTGATTTATTTTAGCATGAACCCTATTCATTTATGAGGAGACATGCTAAGAAGGAGCCACTAGAGCTTTAGCCTATCTCATATTTTCTAGCCTAAGGGATAGTCCGTACATCCACAGTAAGGAACTTCCAACCATAGGTGTGGTTACTAGGAAAGGAGAACTATCCAATCTGGTAGTAACCTAAGTCATATCTAGATGGGATCATGAAGACGTAGTCCAAATAGAATACCCACAGGGAAGGTGCTTCTATGGGTCTTATCCTAATCCCTGAAATGTAAAGCTTGTAGGTATACAGTGGCCAACTTAGGAAGAAAGTGCGGAGACTCACATATACTTGAGTGGTGTTATCCACCAGGTGAGTTTCTATCAGCAAAGCAAACACCAATCAACCTAAGGTGCTTGTCAGTTTACTAGATAGTTACTATCTGACCTAGGGCGACTACCAAGTTGGGAGTCACAAAGAAGGACTAGATCCAAGTTGAAGTAGTCAAAAGAAAGAGGAGCCACTTGGTGTCTTACCCTAATCCTCAAATATAAACTCAGATCGAGTTAGTGCATGGAAGCTAGTTCAAGAAGAAAGCTATGGGGCTCTCATCTTCTTAAACAAAGCTAATAATAAAGTAGCTTATTGGTCATACAATAAGACACACCACACTAACAAGGCACTCATCAATTTGTAATGGTCAAGTTGGGAAGAAAGCATGGGATCTCACATCCTCCTAAATAAGAATGACCACTAGGGAGACACAATAGCAAGGCAGTGAATCGATCCTGACCTAGAGTAGCTACTGAGTGAGGGCCATTAGAGGTCTTATTTCATCTTTATGTAGCCCAAAGTGATTTAATTTATGTTTGATTTATTCATGTTTACATGCAATTTTATATTTGTGATGTGCTATTGAGGGATAGGAAGCTACTCGAGTTCTCTTATACCTACCCTAAACACATCATAAATACTCTGTAATTGGAAACATTCAAGTGGAAGAGATGCTTGATTTGAAATGGAATTTAATTGATGAAAATTTTGTTTTAAACATTATTTATGCATAGTATTTCCTTAAGTAAATCCAGTTGATTAGAAGCATCGATTGTTCGCCTTTATGGTTGATGAATTGATAGGATCCACCTTGGTAAGCTTTCTTATGGAAAAAAGGCCTTCCCAAGTGGGTTCAAACTTACCTCTCATCTTATGATGGGAAACAATTGGTCTCCTTAGAACTAAAATAAGCTCGCCTACTTGAAAAGCTCTAGAACAGACCAAGTTGCTATGAGCTTGAACCATTTTTACTCTGTATAACTCGAGGTTTTGGCATGCTCATAAGTGCTTCTCCTCAAAACCTTCAAGTTCTTCTAACCAGAGCTTGACATTATGTTCGGTTGTAATTTTTCTACTTACAGCTATCCTTAGTGATGAGAGTTGGGCTTCTAATGGTAAAATGGCTTCTGACCCACACACTAAGGAGAATGGGGGATAGATTGTGTTGGAGTTCTGTAGATAGTAGAGTAAGCCCACAAAGCCTCAACTAACCAATCATGCCACTACCACTTATTATTGTTGAGCATCTTCTTGAGTATTTGGATGAGAGTTTTATTGAAGGCTTCTACTAATTGTTCGCCCATGGGTAGTACATGGTAGAGTAACTCCAATCTATGTTATGTCTATGAGCAAAGTTATTAATTTTGGTGCTCTTGAAGGTGGTATCATTATCAAATATGATTCAGCAGGGTACCACAAATCTGTTTATGATATGGTTCCTAAAGAACTTGAGCACATGCAAGCTTTGACCTCCCTAAGTGGAATCACTTCCGCCCACTTGAAAAAGTAGCTTGGATGAAGGGGGATCAATTGGACCCACTAGGTCAGTGCCCCAACACTCGAATGGCCATGTGGCCAAGGTTGGATGTAGAATGTTGGGCGGTTGATGTAGGACCACTCCATGTACTCGGTACTGGTGACAACATTTTGCTACACCCATGTAATCTGTGATCACCGTCAGCCAATAGTACCCAGTCTTTTCATTTTGGCTTTCATCTTGGAAATAGATTGGTGAGCACTGCATAATCCTGAATGTACCTTGATCATGATCATATGGGCTTTGGGCTTGGCTAAACAACATAAACACATATGATCGAAGGACCTTCAGTACAAGACACCATCCACAAAGGCGTAGGAGAGTGCCATTTGCTCACTTGATGTGCTTGAGACTTCTCCTGAGGTAGTTTGCCTTCGTTTAGGTAATCAATGAAGGGTTGCCTCCAATCAAGTTTTTAATCCTTTTTGGCAATGACAACCTCCCCTTCAAGAGAGTATTTTCCAATGAGTTTAACATCAATAAGAGGCAGGAGTTTCCTATTGTGATCCTCCATTGTTATGGGCTCATCTTCTATACATTCCAATTCTTTGACAAGCTTGGCTAAAACATCCGATATGGAATTTTCTCTGCTAGGGATCTTGTATATTATGACCTCTGAGATTTAGGCTAATTGCTCCATGGTACACTTATGGTATTGGATCTTTGGCTTCAAGATCTTATAGGACCCAGCGATCTAGTTGACAACTAGCTGAGAGTCCCTAAAGATGTTGGTGTTCTAAATGCCTAGCAAAATGGCTAACTCTAGACTGACAATCAGAGCCTCATATTTGACTTCATTGTTGGTACAAAGATTAGATAGATTATATGAGAATCTCATCATATCGTAGTCCGGTGTTAAGAACATTATTCCTAACCATGCCTTTCCAGGAAGAGTAGATTATGGTTCTTCTCCTCTTTGAGAGGAAGTCGCACCATCAAAGTATAACTCTCAGAGGCCAATGCTGGTATTCTCTTAGATCATGATTTGTTCATCTAGGAGATCATCAATAAGCAGAGAATCAGTAAGAAATAGGTGTGTTGTTAAGAAATCTATGAGTGCTTATCCTTTTACTGCATGGAGGGGTATGAATGTGATATTAAATTATGATAAAATCATGGATCATCATGTCAACCATCTGGATAGTGTCAACTGTGTCATGAGATATTACAATGGATTAATTCTAGAAATCAAGTTTACTTTATGAGAAAGCATGTAATCTCATAGTTTTTGAGATGCAAAGAATAATGTCAGACAGTGCTCCTCAATGAGTGGATAGTTTACTTCAGTAGGTATCAAATGGTGGCTAAGATAGTAGAGTGCATTCTCTTTCTTTTTATCATTGGCCCGCTTGGGCCAATAAATTGCCAAGAGAGTTATCTAATGCAGTAGTGTATAGGATCAATGGTTTTCCCAGGATAGGGGCTATTATAACTAGCGGTGTCATGAGATATTGTTTGATGCTTTCAAAGGCATGCTGGCACTTATCATCCCACTTAAACATGGAATCGTTCTTGACTAGTGCTAAAAATGGTTGGCATCAACCTAATATGTTGGATATAAAGCATCTTAGATACACCAATAGCCCTTAGAAGGATCTAAGTTAAATTAAACTTTTAGGGGTTGGCATTTCTAATATCATAGTAATCTTCTCTAGGTCAATTTCAAATCTATGGTGTCAGACAACAGACCAAAGAAATTTTCTTGAAGCTAATCCAAATGCACACTTAAGAGAGTTCAATATTTTGAGGTTGTATTGCCTTAGCCGCTTGAAAACTACTCTCAAGTCAAAAAGATGGTCTTCCTTTTCTTTACTTTTGATCACAATATCATCAATGTAGCATTCAACTTGATGATGAATGAATTCATTGAAGACTCGAGTATTGGTCCACTGGTATGTGGTGCCACCATTTTTAAGGCCGAAATGCATGACTTCATAATAATATATTTCAGTCGGGGTTCTAAAATCAGTGTCCTTTTCATCTTCAGGTACCATCTTTATTTTGTTATATCCATCTGAACCATCCATGAAAGAGAAGACCGCATGAGATGAGGCAATGTCTACCATCAACTTCAATATTGATAGTGAAAATTGATCTTTTGGACATGCCTTATTAAGATCCCTAAAATCGATGCATATGTGAAGTTGGCCATTCTTCTACTTAACTAGGATGACACTAGCCAACCAAGTGGGGTATTTTTTCCTCTGGATGAAACCAACATTGATCTATTTCTTAACTTCAAAAATGACCTGTTGTTTAATATCTAAGCAAATGTGTCTAGGAGCTTGCTTGATAGGGTTAGCATTAGGCTGTATCGCTAGCTTAGGAACCGCTATGTAAGGAGCTAATCCAGGAATTTATTCATAACTCCATGCAAAGCAGTCCTCAAAACTCAGTGAGTAGCCTAACTAAGTTATTGTTTTCAATTTAATTCAATAATGAAATGATGTACGTCGGGCGTGGATTATTTTTCGTTCCTAGGTTGATCTCCTTGAGTTCGTTCCTAGGTTGATCTCCGTGAGTAGCCTACCACGGTTGTAACCTCCGTCGTTCCTCCCACCTCCATAACTACCACTGCTTTGACCACCACCTCCATATCCACCAGCACCTCCAAATCCTCCACCACCACTGGGATAACTGCCGCCTCTGCCTTTGCCTCCATCGCTAGATCTAGATTGAGTCTGATTGATGATGTTGTTCCTGCCGTCAAGGTTATACCCATTCTTAGGGTTTAGGTTTTGGTTTATGTTTATTAAGTTTTAGGTTTTAGGTTTACTTTTAAATTTATTTAGTTACTTTTGGTTTTGGTTTAGGGTTTGAGGTTTAGGGTTTAGGTTTTAGGGTCAGGGTTTAGTGTTTAGGGTTTAGAGTTTAGGGTATAGGGTTTAGTGTTTATGCTTTTAGGGTTTAGGGTTTAAGGTTAGGTTTAGGGTTTAAGCTTTATAGTTTATTTTTTAGAGTTTATGGTTTAGGGTTTAGGGTTAGTTTAGAGTTCAGGGTTTAGGGTCTTAGGGTTTAGGGTTTAGGGTTTAGGGTTAGGGTTAGGGTTTAGGGTTTGGGGTTTAGGGTTTAGGGCTTATGGTTTAAGGTTTAGGGTTTAGGGTTAGGATTTATACAGGTTTAGGTTGCAGTTTAGGGTTTGAGTTTGGTTTTGTTTAGGTTTAGGGTTTAGGGTTTATTTTTAAATTACGTAAACCCGTAATTTTAGGTTTATTTAGTTTATTTTTTTATTTATTTTAGTTTATTTTATTTTTTATTTTATTTAGGTTTATTTTTTATTTTTATTTCATTTAGTTTATTTATTTTAGTTTAGGTTTTTTATTTATGTTTATTTTTAGGTTTAGGTTTAGGTTTATGTTTATTTTTTACATTAGTTTTATTTTTATTTTTAGTTTTAGGTTTAGGTTTATGTTTTTATTTTATCTTTTTAGGTTTAGGTTTTTATTTTATGTTTATTTTATGTTTTATTTTTTAGTTTAGGTTTAGGTTTTTTTTAGTTTATTTTATTTTATGTAGTTTAGGGTTTAGGTTTAGTTTATTTAGGGTTTAGGTTTAGGTTTTATTTAGTTTAGTTTAGGTTTAAATTTATTTTATTTTGTTTATCATAGGTTTAGGTTTTTTTAGTTTAGGGTTTAGGTTTTTTTAGTTAAGGGTTTAGGTTTTATTTTTTATTTATTTTTAGGTTTTTTTAGGTTTATATTTTAGGTTTAGGTTTTTATTTAGTTTTTATTTTATTTTTATTTTACGTTTGGGTTTTATTTTATTAAGGTTTTTTATTTTTAGGTTTATTTAATTTTTAAGTTTAGTTTTGTTTCCATTTTTTTATTTTTTTATTTTATTTTATTATTATGTTTAAGTTTAGGTTTTGGTTTTGGTTTATGTTTAGGTTTTAGTTTAGGTTATTATTTCTTTTATTTTATTTAGTATATGTTTTATTTATTTATTTTATTTTTTAGTTTTATCTAGTTTAGGTTTAAGTTTTTAGGTTTTTAGTGTTTAGGATTTAGGGTTTGGGGTTTAGGGTTTAGGGTTTAGGGTTTAGAGTTTTTAGGTTTAGGGTTTAGGGTTTACAATTTAAGGTTTTAGGGTTTAGGGTTGTAGGTTTAGGGATTAGGGGTGTTGCTGCAGCCAAGAGAAAATAGATCAAGCAGGAGGAGACCAACAGAAAAAAAAAACACTGAAAGACAACCAGCAGATTCCTAGAACTGTCACCAAAGGAGCAGAAAAAACCTGGCAAAGCAGCCACCCCTCCAACCAGTCCAACCAGTCAAAATAACCAACACAACCAGCCATCAAACAAATCCTTTTAGCAAACCACCTCAACAACAGAAGATCCAACTCATCCAACCCAAAAACCTCATAATAAAGGCCAACACAGTCATGAAGCCAAAACCATCCAAGACAGCCTGGGAAAGGGTAGAGACAGACATCAGTCACCAAACCCAATCAAGATAAAAGAAAATCCAATCCATTAGAGGAAAAAAGCCAGCCAAAGATAAAAGATACAAAGCCTAGTAAGATAGAAAACAAGCCAACCAATAGAGCAATAAAGGTACCCAACCCAGCCACTAGCAGCCAAAGCCAAATAATGGCCACATAGCAGCCGTCAACCTACCATTTCAGAACGATACCCAAACCCAAAGCCATAGTAGGAGGAAGTCCAACCAATAACCAAAAGAATAAAAATAGAAACAACAAATCATACCACCAAGCCCCAAACAACAAAACATGCCAACCACCTCCACCATGCTTAAATCAAGCAAGAGATAAACCACTAAAAATAACCATCCAACCAACCCAACCAAGCAAAAAAGCCAGCCAACCCAGCTAGCGAACAAAGCCATACACTCAATCACCACAGTAGCAGATTTAATAGGGTTGGAAGCAGGATAGATTGGAGGAAAAACCCATGCAAAAAGAAAAGCCTACAGCAGCCAAAGTTGCAACCCAGAAGGAGGAAGTAAGAAACAGGCAAGGGAAAATTTTGGTAAAGCCCAGCCACGTAGTCAAAAACCACCTAGCTGAAAAAAACTAAAACACCCCAGGCTACACTTACAAAAAACACATGTGAGTAACAACCAAGCCAAAACAAAAGCAGGAGTTGAAAAGCATAAACCTAAAGAGGGAAAATAAGTAGATCACCACATCCTAAAGATCTTTTAAAAAGGCCAAAACAAAAATAAGGGATCATCAAAAACCAATAATAAAACCAAGCTAAGAAATTATAATATGAGATAAGGCAATCTAGTATTATCCAGATTAACGAAACCTCTTAATAATTTAGGCAATGTTTAGTTGCCAAATAAAGTGAAATCAGTTAAGTTGGCACCAAAATTGGCTAAATAATCAGCACAAGCATTACCTTCATAAAGGATGTGGGAAATTTTTAAACAAACTTGAGAAAGCAAAGTTTTAGTATGATTAAGAAGATAAAATAACTCAGCAATCCCATTTCTATTGGAATTAAGGATGTCAAGAAGCAAGAGAGCATCAACTTCAACCCAGATGTTAAAGAAACCTTTATTCAAACAATTTTCAATTGCTTTATTAATAGCCATAACCTCAGCAAGAGAACAGAACAGGCTTTGAGAGGATAGGCAAAAGCATAAATGACTGTACCTTTAGAATCCCTAAGGATACCACCATAACCATATTTATTGGAAACTTTAATCACATTGTCTTTAGGTTTGATCCAATGGATAATCCTAGCACCTTAATGAGAGTCCAGATCAAGCAAAATGATACCCAATTTTTAGTCAGAAATTTGTAACCTCAAAATGAATGTTACTAATAAGATTGGCATTAAAAAAAGCATGAATTTTTTCTTTAGTTCTAGCTAGGATCCTTTATGGTTCATAGGAATACAATGATATTTAGCATCATTTCTATCCATCCAGATGAACTAGATAATGGTAATAACATTTAAAACTTTTATATGACCTTTCACAGAGTTTTTGACATAGGCTTCTAGAAGTTGATATAAAGAAAGAGAACCATGAAAATAGTTGGTATTAAATAAATCATCATACTAAAACCATAATTTAGAAGCAATAGATCCATTGACAAAACATGATTTACATTTTCAATATGAAAGAAACAATAGCACTTTGAAGGTAAATAAAACCCTTTAGTCTAGAGCAATAAGTCCACAGGAATATAGTTATTCAAAATCCTCAAAGCTAAAACCAAATTTGAATTGGGAATGATATCATTCCAAAATTTAATAAAAACATTATAAGGGTGATGCTTATCTCTAATAAAATTCCAAATCCCTTTAAGAACAAAATCACCATTATAAGAAAGTTTATAAAGAATATGGTCAGGTTTGTTAGAAGAAATGGGAATATTTCTAAAGTTGTCAATAAGAGAAATAAGGATATGGTTCTCAAATTTATTTTCATTCCAATTGTTATTAAGCCAAAAATAATTAACTTTGATAGCAGTAGTAGAGTGGGTAGATAAATGGGTGTCAATATAACTGATGCCCATCCAATTGTCTTGCTAGAAAAAGAAAAAACCAGACTAGATACCCCAAGATATAAATGATTTGGCAACCCATTTAGTGGAACAAAGCTTTTTCCAAACCCGAGAGTTACCAACTTTATAAGAATAGTTAAGAGGGTGTTTACCATGGCAATATTTTTTCATAATAAAATTAGCCCAAAGGCTATCATTCTTTCTAAAATTTCACGAGAGTTTATGAGAAAATGTAGTGATAGCTTCACGAATAGGTTTTCAACCAAGAGCACCATCACCCAAAGGACAACAACATTTATGCTAAGATGTCCAATGCATTCTTTTGGTAGAATTATTGGAGCCCCAAAAAAAATTTGTTAAGCAAACGATCAATTCTGATAAGTGTAGCATTAGTGGGAATAATAGTTTGAATCAAATAAAGAGGCATAGAGTTAAGAGTGTTTTTAAGGATAGTGAGCCTACCACCAAAGGATAGTAAATGAAATTGCCAAACAAATATTTTATTTGAAATTTTTTTAATTAACTCATCAAAGAGATTGGAACATTTTGGGCCTTTAAAGAGCGGAGCACCCAAGTACTTAAGAGGTAATTGTTGATGTTTGAAATTAGTGAAATTGAGGATTTGATTGATTTTAGTATTGGAGATGCTAGAGGAAGTGATAAAATAGATTTTGTTATCATTGATCAAAAGGCCACTTTCTCTACCAAATTTATTTAAAAAATTCCTAAGATGCTTGGTGTTATGAATAGAAGCATTGAAAAAAAAATCATCGACAAAACTTAGATGGGAAATAAGGAGACCACCAAGAGTTCTGTAGTACATACTAGGATTATTTAAGAATAAATCGTTGAAGCTCCTAGATAAGTACTCAACAATAATAATAAATAAGCTAGAGATAAGGGATCCCCTTGTCTTAAGCCATGGGAAGATGGAAAGAAACCCAAAGCTTCCCCATTAAGCAAAATCAAAAACCAGGCATTATTGATACAATTTTTTATAAGAAAATTAATTTTTTTAGAAAACCCAAATAAATTCAAAATCCAAAAAAGGAAGTCCCAAGAGATGTTATCAAAGGATTTGGTAATATCTAATTTGATAAGAATGTTGCCCCCTCTAGTCTTGGCATCAAGTTTGTGAATTAGTTCTTTAGTAAGTAAAATATTATCAGAAATAGATCTACAACTAACAAAACCAGTTGGGTTGAGAGATAATTCTATTAAGTAAAGGACTAAGTCTGTTGGTAAGGATTTTAGAAATCAGCTTATTAAAGAAGGTGCAAGGACTAATAGAAGGGATGATAGAGGGATTGGATAAATGCTCAAGTTGACAATTTTTATTTAAAAGATCTTTAAAATAATTAGGAGCAGAAGAAAATATATCCCTTTTTTCGGTAAGCCAAGAACCATGAAAGTTCTTGATTTTATGAATGTGACCAAGAAATCTCTTTTTCATTACCAAAGCATGAAAATATTTAGTGTTTCTTTCCCCTGAGAAAGATCCTTAGAGGTAGCTTTTTTATCTCCAATAAATCTCCTCTAAATCCTGAAACTTAATGAGATTATCTTTAGCTTTAGTAAGATTAGAACAGAAAGAAGAATCAGTAATAACAAGTTCTTCCAAATCTTTCACCTTTTTCGATATTCTTGAAATTATTAATAAGATTTTTAAAGTAGTTTATGCTCCACTAAGTGATATTATGCTTAAGCCTTTTAAGCTTAAGACAAAATCTCATCATACCAAATGCAGAATCATCAAGAGAAAGAGGAGCATACCAATTATAAGCAATAACATCAAGAAAACTTTTATCTTGTAACCATATATTTTGAAAACAAAAATGTTTAATGACATTATTGTTATGAACAACATCCTTAATAGAAACCGAAAGATAAGCATGATCCGAGAGAGTTCTACTAAGATGCTCCACCGAAGTTAAAGACCAACAATTTAACCAATAATTTTTAAATATTTTACGATCCAACTATTGCCATAATCTATGATTATTCCGAGTAAATTGAGAACCAATGAAACCAACATCATAAAGATTACAATCCAAAATCATATTTGCAAAATCTTTCATTGAATGTAAATTTGATAAAGAACCCCCTTTCTTTCATTCAAAGAAAGGACCATATTGAAATCCCCACCAATAATCCAAGAATTATTAATAATAGAAGAAAAATTAGATAATTGATCCCAAGGAATTCTCTTCTATAACTTGTTACAAGAAGTATAAATAAAAGAGCCAAAAGCATGATAATAACCAAATGAAAAAAATCCACATTAATAACCTGATGTAAATCATTAATAACATTAATAGAAAGAGAATTATTCCAAAATAACCAAATTTTATTGTTGCTATTGAAATAAAAATTGCTAAAACCAATCATCTTGGCCACATGCATTATTTTAGAAGAAAAAATACGAGGTTCAAGAATAACCAAGAAACCAACATTAGAAATTCTACAAAGATTCCTAATTCTAATTCTAACAGTAAGAGTACCAATGCCCATCACATTCCAAATAAGAAAGTTAAACATTAATTTTTATTAGGCAAATAAGATGAAGAAGATCGAGTAGATCTAGAAACTTTAGGAGGATAAATTTTAAACTATTTCTTCCTTTTCACAAAAATAGTTTGAAAACCAGTCTCATTCTCCATGGATTGATCATCAGAATAATTTTTGTCATCATTATTTATAATAGATTTAGGAGAAGATCCCATTTGACACTAAGATAAGTCCTCTTTCTCCATTAATCAAGAATTATCACTAAGCAAAATACCATCCAGAATAATAGTTAAAGAAAGGGCAGAAATAGATTTATTAAACAAAGAAACACTTGGCTGCACATTATCAACAAGCTCTATACCATCATTCTTGCCCAAATTCAAAGAAGGTAAAACAAAATTTTCTTTTAAAGATTTTTGAGGTGAAATAAGAGAAACATTTTCTCTAAGATTTTTAGCAAATGTATGACAAATATTCTTAGAATCAAAAAGTAAAATAGGAAAATCATCGATTTGCAAATTTTCAGGAATATCAGAAATAATAGTAGCCAAAACCTGATTACTCTCCAAAATAATTACAAAGGAATTTTTAACAAGCTTATCACTACCACTTACATTGGGAATAACATTAGAAACATTAGTAACATCATTAGAAACATCAACAATTTCATTCACAACACCATTATCCTTTTCATTTAAAGTAGAATTTCTTTTATAACTTTTTAAATATCTAATTTTTCCAGCAATCTTAAGATCTTCAACCACTTTCTTTTGAAGATGTTGATGAGTAACAAAACATTCTGATACATCATGGCCCTGAGTTTTGCAATGATTGCATAAATCAGGGAAGTTTTTAAACTTGACCTAATGGAAATATCCATATTTATCTGATCTAATCCACACCTCCTTAGGAAATTTCTTTGTTACATCAATTTTAACAAGGATCCGAGCAATCAATGGCCTAGACTTGGTTGCAGTTGCTTGATCAGTTTGCAAGGGTCTAACAAAATAGAACTCACAGCATGCAAGAATTGATAATTAACAAAGTGAACCCGAAGATTAGGTAAAGATACCCAAACTGGTGCTATAGGAGATTCCTTTTTAATGTCATAAAAATGGAGTCCATTTAAGAATAAGCATTTGAAATTTTTTATCTTAATAAGATCAACGAGCAAAGATAGGACTATAATCAAGGTCATTAGATAATTTAATCATCAGATGTGCACAATCTAGTAAAATAATAAAAAAAACATCGAAAAGATTCAAATCATGATAGAAAAATTGAATTTCCTCCATACTAGGATGCCGAAAAGAAAAATTTCCAATCAAAGTATATGCATAAGGCTCAGCTAGTATTTCAGTATCCAAGTTATAGCACATAATAGTCGTAACACCTTTGAAGGTCGTATGAACCAAGTTTAAAGAAAGATCAGAAGAAGTTAAAGAATCCTTGCCAAATAAGGCATCTTTTAAGGATTTAGAGGCAAAAGGTTTAGCTATACCCAATGAATCAGAAGCTTGAGCCAGAGCAGTTGGAGCATTTAGTATTCCCTAAGTATTTGCAGAACTCGATGCCATGGTAAATGGCACCACTTAAGAACCAAATAAGGATCGGCTTATGGCAGAAGATCCGAAGCCAAACTAGATGAAATTTTTGAAAAACCAGCACAGAAACACTGATAAAGAGAGCAAAAAGGAAAGGGATTCAAGAATTGCCAGAGATCAGGATGGGAAGGAGCTGCAGGATGGGTTTAGGGGTTTACGTTTTTTTAGTTATTAGTTTAGTTTAGTTAGATTTTTAGGTTCAGGGATTTAGGTTTTTTTAATTAGTTTTGTTTTCTAGTTATTTATTACTTATTATTTTTTATTTTTAGTTTAGTTTTAGTTATTATTAGGTTATTATTATTATTATTGGGTTTAGGTTTAGTTTTTTTTGTGGTGGTTTATTAGTTTTTTTTGGGTTTTTTGTTTAGTTTTTAATTATTAGGGGATTTAGTTTTATTTTTCACTTATTTGTTTTATTTTAGGGTTTATGCTATTTTTATTAGTTTTAGTTTTATTTAGGGGTTTTTATTATTTTTATTTTAGTTATTTTAATTAGTTGGGAGGGTTGATTTTATTATTGGGTTCAATTTTTTTTTGGGTTTAAGTTTAGTTTATTTTAAGGTTTAGGTTTTTAAAAGGGTTTTAGTTTAGTTTAGCTTTTTTTTATTAGTTTTAGTTTTTTAATTTTTTAGTTGTGGGGTTAGGATTTAGGGTTAATTTTAGGTTTTAGGAGTTAGGGTCTAGGGTTTAGGATTTAGTGTTTAGGGTATAGGGTTTTTTTTGAAAATTAAGTAAACTGGTAGATTTAGGTTTATTTAGTTTATTCTATATTTTATTTAAGTTTATTTCTTATTTTTATTTAGTTTAGTCTATTTATTATGTTTATTTATTTTAGTTTAGGGTTTTTATTTTAGTTTATTTTTTTTTAGTTTAGTTTTAGTTTTATTTTATTTTTAAGTTTAGGTTTTATTTTTTATTATTAGGTTTAGGGTTTAGGTTTTCTTTAGGTTTAGGTTTAGGTTTTTATTTTATTTTTTTAGTTTTAAGTTTTAGGTTTTTAATTTTGGTTTATTTTTCGGTTTTATTTTTTATTTCAGGTTTAGTTTTATTTTTAGTTTATTTTATTTTATTTACTTTAGGGTTTACATTTAGATTATTTTAGGTTTAGGTTTAGGTTTTATTTATTTTAGTTTATTTTATTTTAGTTTAGGTTTAGGTTTATTTTATTTTATTTATTTTAGGTTTATGTATTTTTTTAGCTTAGGGTTTTGGTTTTATTTTTATTTAGTTTTAGGTTTCAATTTTTATTTAGTTTTTATTTTATTTTATTTTATTTTAGGTTTATTTTATTTTTGTTTTATGTTAAGGATTTATTTTATTTATGTTTTTAATTTTTAGATTTAATTTATTTTTTATTTTAGTTTAGGTTTTTATTTATTTTATTTTAGTTTAGTTTTTATTTTCTTATTATATTATATTATTAAATTTAGGTTTTAATTTATTTATTTTTTTGTTATTTTATTTAAGTTTAGTTTTTTTTATTTTATTTTATTTCTAGGTTTAGGTTTTCAGGTTTTTAAGGTTTAGGTTTTATGGTTTAGGGTCATAGGGTTTAGAGTTTAGGGTTTAAGGTTTACGGTTTGGGGTTTAGGATTTTGGGTTTGTTTTAGGGTTTAGGGTTCATGGTTGACATTTTTTATTTAATTTTATATTTAATTTTTTTATAATTAGGTAAACCGATAGGTTCATGTTTATTTAGTTTAGTTTATTTTACTTTTATTTTTATTTAGGTTTATTTTTATTTTTTTTGGTTTAGTTTACTTATTTTAGTTTTATTTATTTTAGTTTACATTTTATGTTTAGGTTTAGGTTAAGGTTTATTTTTTACTTTAGTTTTATTTTTATTTTATTTTTTAGGTTTATGTTTTTTTTATGTTTAGGTTTATGCATTTATTTTATTTTTTTAGGTTTAGGTTTTTTCTTAGTTTAAGTTTAGGTTTTTTTTTAGTTTAGTTTATTTTATTTTATTTAGTTTAGGTTTAGGTTTAAGTTTAGGTTTTATTTATTTTAGTTTAGTTTATTTTTGTTTAGGTTTAGGTTTATTTTATTTTTATTTTAAATTTATGTTCTATTTTTTATTTATTTTTAGGTTTATGTTTTAGGTTTAGGTTTTTATTTAGTTTTTATTTTATTTTCTTTTAGGTTTAGTTTTTTTAAGTTTTCTATTTCTTAGTTTTCTTTATGTTTTTAATTATTTTATTTTACTTTTATTTTTTATTTTTTTATTTTTATTTTTTTTTAGGTTTAGGTTTAGGTTTACTTTTTAGTTTATGTTTTTATTTTATTTTGGTTTTGGTTTTTTTATTTGTTTTATTTAGTTTAGGTTTAGGTTTAGATTTTGATTTTTTTAGGTTTTAAAGTTTAGGGTTAGTTTAGGGTTTAGTGTTTGGGGTGTGGTTTAGGGTTGAGTAGTAGTTTAGTTTAGGGTGGAGTTTAGGTTTAGTAGGGTTTAGGTGGAAGTTTAGGTTTAGGTTTAGGCCTAGGGAGAGGGTTTAGGAGGTCAGTTTAGAGTGGCTTTAGGGTAGGAGTTAGTTAGGGTTTAGTGGCCCAGGTTTTTAGGGTTTAGGCCCAGGGTTTGGGTGGGTGGGTTTAGGATTTAGGGTTTAGGGTTTAGTGGTTTATGTTGTACATAGCATTTAGGGAGGTTTAGGGTTTGGTTTAGGGTTTGTTTTTTTGAAAAAAACCTGTTTAAGTTTATCTAGTTTATTTAGTTTTTTTTAATTTATTTTAGTTTATTTTTTATTTTTTTATTTACGTTTATTTTTTATTTTTTTCAGTTTAGTTTATTTAGTTTAGGTTTATTTATTTTAGTTTTGGTTTTTTTTGTTTATTTTTTAGATTTAGTTTTATTTTTTTATCTTTTTGGTTTAAGTTTTATTTTTTATTTTTAGGTTTACGTTTAGGTTTTTAATTTATTTTTTTAGCTTTTGCTTTTTCATTTTTATTTTAGGTTTATTTTTAGATTTTATTTTTTAGTTTAGGTTTAGGCTTATTTTTAGTTTATTTTATTTTATTTAGTTCAAAGGTTAGGTTTAGTTTATTTTGGGTTTAGGGTTAGGTTTTATTTAGATTAGTTTAGTTTATTTTAGTTTAGGTTTATGTTTCTTTTATTTTGTTTATTTTAGGTTTAGATTTTTTTTTTAGTTTAAGGCTAAGGTTTTATTTTTTGTTTATTTTTAGGTTTATTTTTTGGTTTAGATTTTTATTTTATTTTATTATAGGTTTAGTTTATTTTTATTTTATATTTAGGTTTTATTTTATTTAGGTTTTTTATGTTTAGGTTTATTTTATTTTACTTTAATTTTTATTTTTATTTTATTTTATTTTAAAGATTAGGTCAAGGTTTTAATTTATTTAATTTAGGTTTAGGTTTTTTATTTATTTTATTTTTAGGTTTTATTTAGTTTAGGTTTAGGATTTTTGGTTTTTTGGGTTTACAATTTTTGGTTTAGGGTTTAGAGTTTAGAGTTTAGGGTTGGGGTTTAGGGTTTAATTCTTAGGGTTTAGGGTTGTAGGTTTAGGGGAGGGTTGAGGGTTTAGGGTTTATTTTAGGGTTTAGGGTTTAAGGATAACGTTTTTTACTTTTTTATTTTTTAGGGTTTAGCGTTGAAGTATATAGGTTTAGGGCTGTAGGTTTATGGTTTAGGGTTTAGGTTTTGTTTGAGGGTTTAGGGTTTAGGGTTTAGTATTTATGGTTTAGGATTTAGGTTTTAAGGTTTACAGTTTATGGTTTAGTATTTTTTTAAAATTAAGTAAACCGGTAGGTTTAGGTTTATTTAATTTATTTAGTTTATTTATTTTAGTTTATTTGATTTATTTATTGTTATTTAGGTTTATTTTTTATTTTTATTTAGTTTAATTTATTAATTTAAATTTATTTATTTTAAGTTTATTTATTTTAGTTTACATTTTTTTATTTTAGTTTATTTTATAGGTTAAGGTTTAGGTTTATGTTTATTTATTAGTTTATTTTTATTTTTATTTCTTTTTTTGGTCTAGGTTTTGTTTTTTCATTTTAAGGTTTATGTTAAGGTTTTTATTTTATTTTATTTTATTTAGTTTAGGTTTAGGTTAAGGTTTAGTTTATTTTAGGTTTTGGTTTAGGTTTTATTTATTTTAGGTTTAGCTTTTGGTTTAGGTTTTTATTTTATTTTTTCAGGTTTAGGTTTTAGGTTTTTATTTTAGGTTTATTTTTCACTAATATTTTTTAGTTTAGGTTTAGGTTCATTTTTAGGTTATTTTATTTTATTTAGTTAAGGCTTATGTTTAATTTATTTTAGTTTTAGGTTTAGGTTTTGTTTATTTTAGTTTAGGTTTAGGTTTAGGGTTTTTTTTACATTAGGGTTTAGGTTTTATTTTTTATTTTTTTTAGGTTTAGGTTTTTGTTTAGTGTTAATTTAATTTTATTTTAGATTTATTTTATTTTTATTGTAAGTTTAGCTTTTATTTTATTTAGGTTGTTCATTTTTTTAGTTTAGTTTAGGTTTTTATTTATTTTATTTTAGTTTAGTTATTATTTTTTATTATATTTTCTTTTTAGGATTAGGATTAGGTTACAATTTTAGTTAGGTTTTTATTTTATTTTATTTTGGTTTAGGATTTTGTATTTATTTTATTTTTAGTTTTCATTTAGTTTAGGTTTAGGTATTTAGCTTTTTAGGGTTTAGGGTTTATGGTTTACCTTTTAGGTTTTTATTTAGGTTTTTTTTTAGTTTATTTTATTTTATTTAGTTTAGGGTTTAGGTTTAGTTTATTTCAAGTTCAGGTTTAGGTTTTATTTATTTTAGTTTAGGTTTAAGTTTATCTTATTTTGTTTATTTTAGGTTTAGGGACTATGTTTTATTTATCAATTTATTTTTAGGTTTATTTTTCAGGTTTAGGTTTTTATTTAGTTTTTATTTTATTCATTTTAGGTTCATTTTTTATATTACATTTAGTTTTTATTTTACTTTTGTTTTTTATTTTTAGGTTTATTTTATTATTTTGTTTAGTTTAGGTTTTTATTTATTTTATTTTATTTTAGGTTTTAATTTTTATTTTATCTTATTTTTTAGTGTAGGTTTAGGTTTAGGAATTAGTTTAGGTTTTTATTTTATTTTATTTTTTTTATTTTGTTTATGCTTAGGTTTTTTAATTTTTTCATTTTTTAGGTTTTCTTTAGTTTAGGTTTAGGTTTTTTGGTTAGAGGGTTTAGGGTTTAGGGTTTAGGGATGTAGGTTTCAGGTGTAGGGCTTAGATTGTATGGTTCTTTTTTACTTTTTTATTTTTATTTTTTTAAATTAAGTAAACATGTAGGTTTAGGTTTATTTAGTTTATTTTATTTTTTATTTTTATTTAGTATTATTTTTAGTTTTATTTAGTTTAGTTTATTTTATTTTATTTAATTATTTCAGTTTTATTTTTTTATTTTTATTTTTTAGTTTAATTTTATTTTTTTCAGTTTTATTTTTTTTATTTTGAAGTTTATTTATTTTTATTTTATTTTACAATGGTTTGGGTTTTAAGTTTTTATTTTAAGGTTATTTTGAAGTAATATTTTTAAATTTAGGTTTAGGTTAATTTTTAGTTTATTTTATTTTATTTAGTTTAGGTTTAGGTTTAGTTTGTTTTAGGTTTAGGTTTTGTTTATTTTAGTTTAGTTTATTTTACTTTAGGTTTTGATTTATTTTATTTTTATTTTAAGTCTAGTTTTTATTTTATTTAGGTATTTTATTTTTTTAATTTATTTTAGGTTTTTATTTATTTTATTTTTGTTTAGTTTTTTATTTTTTTTAATTTCATTTTAGCTTTAGCTTTAGGTTTTTGTTTTATTTTATTTATTTTATTTTATTTAGGTTTATGTTTTTTTATTTTATTTTTATTTTAGGTTTTTAAGATTTTAGGGTTGAGGGTTTAGGGTTTAATGTTTAAAGTTTTATTTATTTATTTTTTATTTTCATATTTTTATTTTATTTTATTATTATTATTTTTGATTTTTTTTATTTTTTTTTGGTTTAATGTTTACAGTTTAGGGTTTAGGTTTTGGGGTTTAGGGTTTAGTGTTTAGGGTTTTAGTGTTTAGGTTTAGGGTTTAGTGTTTAGGTTTTTAGGGTTCTTGGTTTAGGGTTTAAGGTTTAGAATTTTTTTATTTGTTTTTTTATTGTCTTCATTTTTTTTCTTAAATTTAAGTAAACTAGTAGGTTTAGATTTATTTTGTTTATTTTTTAATTATTTTATTTTGTTTTATTTTTTATTTTTTATTTAGGTTTATTTTTTTATTTAGTTTAGTATATTTATTTTATTTTTTAGGTTTAAGTTTTATTTTCTATTTTTTGGTTTAGGTTTAGGTTTTTATTTTATTTTTTTAGGTTTAGGGTTTAGGTTTTTACTTGAAGTTTGTTTTTAGCTAATATTTTTTACTTTAGTTTTAGGTTCATTTTTAGTTTCTTTTATTTTATTTAATTTAGGTTTAGGTTTAGAATTAGTTTACTTTAGGTTTTCTTTATTTTAGTTTAAGTTCAGGTTTATTTTATTTTTATTTTAAGTTTAGGTTTTTTTTTAGTTTAAGATCACGATTTTATTTTTTATTTATTTTAGGTTTCTTTTTTAGGTTTAGGTTTTATTTAGTGTTTATTTTATTTTATTTTAGGTTTATTTTATTTTTATTTTAGGTTTAATTTTTTTTATTTAGGTTTTTAATTTTTTTATATTAGTTTAGTTAATATTTTTTATTATATTTTCATTTTCAGTTTAGGTTTAAGTTTAGGTTTTAGTTTATGTTTTTATTTTATTTTATTTTTTTATTTTATTTTGGTTTAGATTTTTTGTTTATATTATTTTATGTTTCAGGGGTTTAGGTTAGGGTTTAAGGTTTAGGTTTTAGGTTTTAGGTTTTTATTTTAGGTTTACTTTTAGGTTTTATTTTTTAGTTTATGTTTAGGTTTATTTTTAATTAATTTAATTTTATTTAGTTTAGAGTTCAAGTTTAGTTTATTTTAGGTTTAGGTTTAGGTTTTATTTATTTTAGTTTAGGTTTAGGTTTATTTTATTTTGCTTATTTTATTTTTATTTTAGGTTAAATTTTTATTTTTAGTCTAGGGTTTGGGTTTTATTTATTTTTTTTAGGTTTTGTTTTTATGTTTGTTTTTCAGGTTTAGATTCTTATTTAGTTCTTATTTATTTTATTTTTATTTTACGTTAAGTTTTTATTATATTTAAACCTTTATATTATTAACTTTATTTTATTTTTTAGTTTTAGTTTAGGTTTTTTTTATTTTAGTTTTTTATTTTATTTAGGTTTAGGTTTAGGTTTTTTTATTTATTTTATTTTTAGGTTTTATTTATTTAGGTTTTAGGGTTTTAGGGTTTAGGGGTTAGGGTGGTGTAGGTGTAGTAGTGTTGTAGGTTTAGGGTTTAGGGTTTAGGGTTTTATGGCTAGGGTTTAGGATTTAAAATTTAGGGGGTTTAGGGTTTAGGTGTTAGATTTTTTTTAAATTAAAACCACTAGTAGGGTTTGTTTAGTTTATTTTTTATTTATTTTAGTTTATTTTATTTTTTATTTAGGTTTATTTTTTATTTTTATTTAGTTTAGTTTATTTCTTTTAGGTTTATATATTTTAATTAGGTTTTTTATTTTAGTTTATTTTATAGGTTTAGGTTTAGGTTTATGTTTATTCCATAGTTTAGTTTATTTTTCTTTTATTTTTTAGGTTTAGGTTTTATTTTGAGTTATAGGTTTAGGTTTAGGTTCTTATTTTGCTTTTTTAAGTTTAGGTTTTAGGTTATTATTTTAGGTTTATTTTTAGGTTTTATTTTTTAGTTTATGTTTAGGTTTATTTTTTTTATTTTTTTATTTCGTTTAGTAGATTTAGTTTATTTTAAGTTTAGGTTTAGGTTTGATTTATTTTAGTTTAGGTTTAAGTTTATTTTATTTTCTTTATTTTAGGTTTAGGTTTTTTTTAGTTTAGGGTTTAGGTTTTTCTTTTTATTTATTTTTGGGTGTTATTTTTTAGGTTTATATTTTAGGTTTAGATTTTTATTTAAGTTTTATTTATTTTTTTTTATATTTTAGGTTTATTTTATTTTTATTTTATGTTTAGTTTTTATTTTATTTAGGTTTTTTATTTTTAGGTTTAGTTTAAGTTTTCATTTATTTTATTTTAGTTTAGTTTTTATTTTTTCATTTAGGTTTAGGTTTAGGTTTTAGTTTAATTTTTTATTTTATTTTATTTTATTTAGGTTTAAGTTTATTTATTTATTTTATTTTTAGGTATTATTTAGTTTAGGATTTTTAGTTTTAGGATTTAGGGTTAAGGTTTAGGTTTAGTGGTAGGGTTTAGGGTAGAGGATGGTTTAGGGTTGGGTAGGTGGTTTATGGTTTAGGGTTTAGGGCTTAGGGTTTTGAGGGTTTAGGGTTTTAAGAGTTTAGGGTTTAGGTAGGTTTGGAGAGTAGGTTTGGGGGGTTTGGGGTTAGGGTTTTGTTTAGTTTTTTTATTTTAAGTAAATTGATAGGTTTAGGTTTATTTAGTTTATTTTTTTATTTTAGTTTATTTTTTATTTTTATTTAGCTTAGTTTAATTTTAGAGTGTAATTCTAGTTCTATAAGTTATAGTGGTAGTGTTGTAACTTTAGGTGAACAAGTCATTAAAATGCAAAATGTGAATGTTTTAGGAATGCATCTGGCCTATTGTGTGATAGAAAAGTACCACTTAAACTTAAGGGAAAAGTTTATAAAATGGTGGTAAGACCTGCAATGAATTATGGTGTAGAATGTTGGCTAATTAAACAGAAGCATGAGACTAAGTTAAGTGTTGTACAAATGAGGCTGCTTAGGTGGATGAGTGGCTTTACTCTTAGAGATAAAAGAGAAATGTTTATTTTTGAGAAATTGTTGGAGTAGCTTTACTGGCAGATAAAATTTGAGAGAGTCTCCTTAGATGGTTTGGCCACATAAATCATCGGCCATCCAATGACCTGATTAGGAGAGTAGATGCATTAGTATTGCCTTATGTCAAGAAAGGTAGAGGCAGACCTAAAAAGACATGGTTAATATGTATAAAAAATGAACTTAGTATACTTGAATTGAATGAGAATTTGACACATAATAAGACACAATGGAGACAAAGGATTCATGTAGTCGACCTCAATTAGTGGGATAATGGCTTGTTGTTATTGTTGTTGTGGTTGTTGTTGTTGTTTTCTTTATTTATTTTAGTTTATTTTTTAGGTTAAGGTTTATTTTTTTAGTTTAGTTTCATTTTTATTTTATTTCTTAGGTTTAGGTTTTATTTTTATTTTTATGTTTAGGTTTAGGTTTTATTTTTATAATTTTTGGTTTAGGATTTAGATTTTTATTTTAGGTTTATTTTTAGGTTTTACTTTTTAGTTTAGGTTTAGGTTTATTTTTAGATTATTTTATTTAATTTAGGGTTTAGATTTAGGTTTTATTTATTTTATTTTATTTTAGGTTTAGGAATTTTTTCGTTTAGGGTTTAGATTTTATTGTTTATTTATTTTTAAGTTTTAGCTTTAGGTTTATTCTTTAGGTTTAGGTTTTGATTTAGTTCTTATATTATTTTATTTTAGGTTTATTTTATTTTTATTTTAGGTTTAATTTTTATTTTATTTAAGTTTTTTATTTCCTTAATTTAGTTTAGGTTTTTATTTATTTTATTTTAGTGTAGCTTTTATTTTTTTTTATTTTCTTTTTAGGTTTAGGTTTAGGTTATAATTTTAGTTTAGGTTTTTATTTTTTTGGGTTAGTTTTTTTTATTTTAATTTTTAGGTTTTATTTAGTTTGGGTTTATCTTTTTTGGTTTTTAGGGTTAAGGGTTTAGGTTTGGGGTTAGGGTTTATGTTTTAGGGTTTAGGATTTAAGGATTAGGGTTTAGGGTTTAAGGACTTTTAGGGTTTAGGGTTTAGGGTTTAGGGTTTAGGGGTTTTAGTATTTAAGGTTTAGGGTTTAGGTTTTAGGTCAAGGATTCAGGTTTTAGCTTATAGTTTGGTGTTTTTGGTTTTTTTTTTTAACAGAGAACAAATTCAGATTCAACATTTCTTCTTTTCAATTTAACCAACCAAGTAACACACCAAGTTTTCTAAGACACATACGATGACATAAATGAAAAATGAGCACGCATAGAGCAAATCAAAAACCCTAAAAAACTAGAACTATCTCAATGACAAAGACATAGTTCCATAGGTAGCAGATTGGATCGGCCATTCTTCAATTTCTCCAGTTTCCATCAGAACCACCCTGGCCTCTTGAGTAGCAGGATCCACCATTATATCCCCAATCTCTCCCTCCACCACCACCACGGCTGTAACCTCCGTCACTCCTCTCGCCTCCATAAACATCACTGCTCCGACCACCACCTCCATATCCCCCACCACCACTACAATAACCGCCGCCTCCTCCTCCGCCTCCATCGCCAGATCTAGATTAAGCTTGGTTGACGGTCATGTTCATATCGTCAAGGTTTTCCCCATTCTTAGGGTTCAGGTTTATTAGGTTTTAGGGTTTAGATTTACTTTTTCATTTATTTAGTTACTTTAGGTTTAGGTTTAAGGTTTAGGGTTAGCGTTTAGGGTTAAGGGGTTAAGGTTTAGGGTGTAGGGTTTACGGATTAGGGTGTAGGGTTTACCGATTAGGGTTTAGGGTTTTATGGTTTATGCTTCTAGGGTTTAGGGTTTAGAATTAGGGTTGAGGGTTTAGGGCTTTTTTTTTGGGTTAGGTTAGCTTAGATTTGGGTTTAGGGTTTTTTTTAAATTAAGTAAATTGGTAAGTTTAGGTTTATTTAGTTTATTTTCTATTTATTTTACTTTATATTATTTATTTATTTTTATTTAGGTTTATTTTTTTTATTTAATTTAGCCTATTTATTTTAGTTTAGGGTTTTATTTTAGTTTATTTTTTAAGTTTAATTTTAGGTTAAAGTTTATTTTTTAGTCTAGTTTTATTTTTTTTTTTTTTAGGTTTAGGTTTAGTCTTTTATTTTATTATTTTTAGGTTTAGGCTTTGGGTTTTTATTTTAGGTTTATTTTTAGGTACTATTTTTTGTTTTAGTTTAGGTTTATTTTTAGTTTATTTTATTTTATTTAGTTTAGGTTTTGGTTTAGTTTATTTTACATTTAGTGTTAGGTATTATTTATTTTAAACTAGATTATTTTAGTTTAGGTTTAGGTTTATTCTATTTTTATTTGAGTTTTAGGTTTTTTTTAGTTTAGGGTTTAGGTTTTATTTTTCATTTATTTTTAAGTTTATTTTTTATGTTTATGTTTTTATTTAGTTTTTATTTTATTTTATTTTAGGTTAAGTTTTTTTTAATTTTAGGTTTAGTTTTTCATTTTATTTAGGTTTTTAATTTTTTAGTTTATTTTATATTTTATTTATTTTATTTTAGTTTAGTTTTTATTTTATTTATTTTATTTTCTTTTTAGGTTTAGGTTTAGGTTTAGTTATGTTTTTATTTTTTTATTTTTTTATTTTATTTTGGTTTAGGTTTTTTTATTTATTTTATATTTAGGTTTAGATTTTTAGCTTTTTAGCATTTAGGGTTTAGGGTTTTGGTTAGGTTTATATTTAGTTTTACTTTAAGGTTTTATTTTTTTAGTTTATGTTTAGGTTTAATTTTAGTTTATTTTATTTTATTTAGTTGATGGTTTAAGTTTAGTTTATTTTAGGTTTATGTCTAGGATTTATTTATTTTAGTTTAGTTTATTTTTGTTTTGGTTTAGGTTTGTTTTATTTTGTTTCTTTTATTTTATTTTAGGTTAAGTTTTATTTTTAGTTTAGAGTGTGGGTTTTAATTTATATTTTTTTAGGTTTTATTTTGAGGTTTATTCTTTTGGTTTAGGTTTTTATTTAGTTTTTATTTTATTTTTATTTTATTTAGGTTTTTTATTCTTAGGTTTATTTTATTTTTTAGTTTAGTTTTAGTTTTTATTTATTTTATTTTACTGTATTTTATTTTATTTTATTTTATTCTTAGGTTTAGGTTTAGATTTTAGTTTAGGTTTTTATTTTAATTTTTTTAATATTATGTGGGTTTAGGTCTTTTTATTTATTTTATTTTAGGTTTTATTTACTTTAAGGTTTATATGGTTTAGAGGTTGAGGTGGGTTTAGGGTTTTAAGGTTTATGGTTTAGGGTTTAGGGTTTAGTTTTTAGGCTTTAGAGTTTAGAGTTTAGGGTTTAGGGTTAGCTTAGAGTTTAGGGTTAGTTTAGGGTTTAAAGTTTAGGGTTTAGGCTTTAGGGTTTAGGTTTGTGGTATGGCTCAGGGTATACAGGGTTTAGTTTAGCATTTAGGGTTTATGGCCCATGGTTTAGGGTTTAGGGTTAGAACTTAGGGTTTAGGGTTTGGGGTTTAGGGTTTAGTGAGGGTTTTAGGTTTAGGGATCAGTGGGTTTAACTTGTGGTTGGTTTAAGTCTAGGGTCATGGTAGGAGTTTAGGTCCCAGTTGGGGTTAGGGTTTAAGATTTAGGGTTTAGGCTTTATGCTTTATGGTTTAGGTTTTTTTTTAAATTAAGTAAACCGGTAGGTTTAGGCTATTTTTTAGTTTATTTTATTTATTTTTTATTTATTTATATTTAGATTTATTTTTTATGTTTATTTGATTTATTTTTGGTTTCAGTTTTTTATTTCAGTTTATTTTTTAGGTTTAGGTTTAGGTTTATGCTTATTTTTTAGTTTAGTTTTTTTTATTTTATTTTTTAGGTTTAGGTTTTATTTTTATTTTTAGGTTTAGGTTTGGGTTTTTATTTTATTTTTTTTAAGTTTAAGTTTTAGGTTTTTATTTTAGGTTTATTTTTAGGTTTTATTTTTTAGTTTATGATTAGGTTTATTTTTAGTTTGTTTTACTTTATTTAGTTTAGGGTTTAGGTTTAGTTTATTTTCATTTGAGGTTTAGGTTTTATTTATTTTTAGTTTAGAATAATAGTTTAGGTTTAGGTTTATTTCATTTTGTTTATTTTAGGCTTAGGTTTTTTTTAGTTTAATGTTTATGTTTTATAGTCTATTTATTTTTAGGTTTATTTTTTAGGTTTAGGTTTTTATTTAGTTTTTATTTTATTTTCTTTTAGGTTTATTTTATTCTTATTTTTTGCTTAGTTTTTATTTAATTTAAGTTTTTTATTTTTAGGTTTATTTTATTTTTTAGTTCAATTTAGGTTTTTATTTATTTTTATTTTATTTTATTTTTAGGTTTGCTTTAGGTGTAGGTTTTAGTTTAAGTTTTTATTTTATTTTTTTTCTTTATTTTATTTATGTTTAGGTTTTTTAATTTATTCTATTTTTAGGTTTTATTTAGTTTAGGTTTTGGTTTTTAGGTCTTTAGGGTTTAGGGTTTAAGGTTTAAGGTATTTTTTTTTAAGGAAGCCCCATGTAGGTGTATTTTATTGCGCAAAAAGTGGTTACAAAGTCCTTAAAGGGATAAACTCCAGAACTACTGCTCAAAGAGCTAGAATCAGCCTTAGGAGTAAATCCCCTATCTAAGTACATCCAAAAGCAAAAGAAGACCTTAAAGCAATCAAAAGATACAAATCGATAAACATAATAAGCCAAAGAAAGGTTAGGGCCATTGCTCTGAAGAACTTAAGAATGCATGACAATATGGAGCAAACTTGCAGAGAATCACCGCAAAATAGACAAGAGAAAATAGTAATAAGAAAGAGATTAGAATAGTTAAGATACAAAAAGGATGAATGAAAACAACATAATCTGAGAATGATAGTAAGGAATTGAGATAGAGAAGGCTCCGGCTCAGTCACACCAAGTTGGGGTAGATGCAAATATGCGCATTCAAACTTCAGTAGAAGCGTTACACCACAAGAGCTACTACCAAACCAAAAGAGAGTGGAATCCTCACAGCCATCATAGCCAACAAACCTGTGAGAAGATAACATCCAGTTGTTGAAAGTCTTGTGGGCTTTTACACCGTGAACCTAAACAAAAAACTATAATGAATATAAAGAGAAAATTGTTAAGGCGATAAATGAGTGATCCCATGCCGAAAAATGATTCTCCATATAGCCACCCTGACATGACGATACTTATAAATATGAAATAGGCCAGCATAGAAACCATCCATAGGAGAATAGCAGTAGAAGAGGTAGCCTGCTGAAATCCTGCTAAGCAAGTCAATGAGTCTATAAGTTACTCCATCCCAATTGTATGATATATAAATGAATCTGTCGGGCACGCCTTGAGGTAGATGTAAAGTCCAAAATGAGCCCAATCAAAATAAAGAATGCGATTGGAACAATTATTAGTATCCATATCAATAGTTGCCAAAAAAATAATTGTAAGGGAAGGCAGCAAAACCAAAAAGCAAAGAAAATACCCAATAAGGATAATCAGAATAGCAGCTCCAGTAGTAGTAAGTTGGACTAAAGACCAGAGAATCCAGATCAAAAAAAAAAATAAAGGCAACAAGATAGCAAAACACAGTGACAGTTGATAGTACCACCCCTTAATAATAGAGATTGTATTCCAAGGAGTAAGCAGCATAAACCTGACTAATCCCAGATGGAAAAAACTGGGAGTCCAAATAGGATCCACATTAGATTCCAGAAAAAACATGACAACAGATAACCAAGACCAAAAAATATCCCAGGAAGCAGCCAAGACAAAGAAGGGGACCGTGATAGATTGCATTCCAAGACTGGTCCCCAAATAGGATCCATAGTAGAATCCAGAAAAACATGACAACAGATAACCAAGAGAAAAATAGGCAAAGAAGTAAGACAAATACCAAGACACATAGGGAAGCATAGAGATTGCATTCCAAGGAGAAAGCAGCACAAGCCAGTTTGAACCCAATTGGTAATAGAAACAACAAGGGTAATGTAGTTCACAGCTATCAGAAAATAAACAATACCCCAGACAGAAACAACAAGGGAAATCAAAAAAACAACCCCAACAACAAAATAGTTAGTGCAGCATTGGAACCCACCAGAGGATAGATCAAAATAGGGATACAAATTTGGATCCACATTAGAATCCAGAAAGACAAGACAACAGATAACCAAGACAAAAAAATAGCCAAGGCAAGAGTACCAAGACAAAGACAGAAGGGACAAGAATCAAAAGACATAGTAAAGGTTAGAAACCTAGTAGATAGAGCATAGTACCATAGATCAGAAAAGCCACAGCCCAGACACCAATGACCAAAACAATCAAAAATAGCATAATCAGAAAGAGCATACAACAGAGATGGCAACATATTGAAACCCTTATCAATATCCAAAGCGGCAAAAAGGAAAAGGGACGCAACCAACCAAAAAGGTACCAAATGAATACAATCGAGCTACATCGCCGCCAGCACCATTCAGACCAACTGATAATCCAATTTAACAAAAAACCAAGATAAGAAGACAACAAAAGGCAAAGAATCGGCCATAATACCAATCAAGATAAACATTGCATACACAAACCTAATGAATTGAGAGGGAAATAGAGACAACAATGTAATGAAGAACATAACTAGGTGTGATGAACAATGCCCATGAGAATAAGACAGCTGAGAGCCAACCCCAACAAAGAGAGGTTATTGCCATAATGGAACCCACCAGCAAAAAGATCAAAAAATGGATTAAAATGAGTATCATCATTAGAATCCAGCAAAAATAAGACAGCAGGTAACCAAGGCAAAAACCAGCCAGGATAGCAATAATTAGGACAACAACATACAAGACAGGAAAGGACAACAAGTTGGCCATAAATCCACTCAATCAGAGTAGACAAAGCCATGGTTAATAACCAAGTAGATATAGCATAATAATAGGTAATTGATAGCAAACACCAAAAATCCTTAGAACAGCAATGTCAGAAACAACTTGCTGAGCATAGGACCCAGAAATCCTACAGCCAACACGGATTGAACCAACATAGTAGTCTTGAAAAACCAAGACAACAAAAATCCAAGACAAGAAACAACCAAGACAATAAGAACCAGTTTGCTTGCCATAAAGCCACCCATCCAAGATAAATATTGCAATAAAGATAAGTTTAACTGCAAGAAGATGGAGAAAGCAACAACAAATAAAGTAAAATAATTAATTAAGATGATAGGCATATAATAAACCATTAAGGGGGTTCAAAGCAAAATCCACCCAGTAATCAACAACTTCAAAGGGGAGTTGCTGAGCAAACTAGACCAAAGCCCCATAGACAGCAGATGGAGTAATAATCCAGTTCAGCCAACAACCAAGGCAGTTAAAACCAACAAGCTGGCCATGGATAAAGAACCAAGAAATTAGATGGATAATCCCAGGGATCTTAGCAAAGGCAGAATGAAAATCCTTTAAGTAACTCCAAACCTACTGACCATGGGACATAAGTCCAGAAATAGCAAGATAGCCAGTAGCCTCAAGGGTCCAATTCAGCCAACAACTAAGAAAGGGGATACAAATAAGTTGACCATAGGAAAAGCCATTAAGAGTAGAGAGTTCATAAAATGAGCCCAAAATAAAAGAGGAGAATTGACTATGACAAATGTAACTGTGGATGAAGAGAGCTACATCATGTGTGATCAAAAATAGCCCAGCTGATAATAAAACCAATTGTAGGAAAATCAAGAATCATAAAACAACCATAGGTCATAAAGACAACAATCTAGAAACAGGTCCCAAAAACAAGACCTTTCCAGATAAAAAAAAATAGACTAGCAGCAAGGGCCAGAGAGAGAGAGGAGAAACAAAGTAGAAACAAAAGAGATAGGCAAACATGAAAGCCCAATCCAGTAGGGAGTAAGGGAAAATAGCCAGCAAAAAACCCAAAATTATCCAAGTATACATCAAAAAGGTTAGGATAAGTTCTGAGATAAGGAAACCCTGAATTATCTAAGTTAACTAGTCCACACAAGTGTTTGGGTAAGGTGAGTTGATCAAAGAAAATGATACCATCTGATCTAGCACCCGATTGGCAAGTAGTCAAGACAAGCATTTTCACGCTTCAAACATGGAGTGATGCTAAAATTCAAGGGAAAGAAGAGCTCTAGTTTGCTTGAGGAGGTAGTACAAGTCGCTCATTTTGGTGGAAGTCAAAAGATCAATCAGCAGAAGAGCATCCACCTCAATCTAAATATTGAGCCAGCCATTTTGGAGGCAAATCTCAAGAGCTTTGTGAACTGCCATAAGCTCAGTAAATGGGACAGTGCAGGGAGTAAGGGGATAAGCAAAAGCACATAGTACTATTCCCTTAGAATTCCTAAAAATGCCACCAAAACCAGAGCCATTATGGGAAACAGAGCCATCAGTATTAATTTTAATAATGTGGTCAAGAGGTTTTTTCTAATAAATAATCATGTCATTTGGACAATAAGGTTGGTCAGGTAGAATAAAACCTAGTTTATTGGCCACAAATTTACATCCTTTAAATTGTTTGTAATGAATAAGATTGGCTTTAAACAAGTAACAAATTTTTTTTTAGTTCTAGCAATAATCCTCACGTGGTTCATAGGGATCCCACATTGTTTTGCATCATTTCGATCCATCCATATGAACCAGATAAGAGTGATAGCAGTGATAACTTTAATCTGATCTGTAATAATATTATCAAAATAGACTTCAAAAATTTGATATAAAGTAAGAGAGCCATTGAAATTGATAGTGTTAAAAAGATCATCATACCAAATCCAAAGTTTTGAAGCAATGGCCCCATTGACAAAAAACATGATTAACATTCTCAATGGAAACAACATTGACATTTAGAGGGTAAATGAAAACCTTTACCCCATAACAAGGAATCAACAGGGATAAAATTCTTCAGAATATGCCAAGTAAGAATAGAATAAGAAGTAGGGATATTGTTATTCCAAAGTTTGGAGAACACAGAGGAGGAAACATGAGTATCTTTAATGTAGAGCCACACATTTTTGAAGTTGAAATCACCATTATGTGAGAGATTAAAGAGAATCTGATCTTGATTGTTTGGAGTGATAGGAATAGAAGAAACCATAGTCAAGAAATTAAAAGAGATACAATCAGCAAGCTTATTATTGTTCCACTTGTTGTTATGCTAGAAAGAGTTTACTTTAATAGCGGTAGTGGAATGAGTGGAGAGTAAGTCATCAATGGAACCACATCCACTCCAGTTATCTTGCCAAAAGAAAGAAGTGCCAGAGTTAATGCCCCAAGAAATTAAGGATTCTGCATCCCATTTAACAGAAGGGTTTAGGGTTAAGGGATTAAGGTTGTAAGTTTTACAATTTAAGTTGTAAGGTTTAAGGCTTTAGGGTTTAGTATTTACGATTTAGGGTTTAGGGTTTTAGAGTTTACGGTTTAAGGTTTAGGGTTTAGGGTTTAGGGTTGTAGGTTTAGAGTTTAGGGTTTTGGATTTAGGATTAGTTTTATGGTTTATGGTTTAGGGTTTAGGTTTTAGGGTTAAGGTTTCATTTATTTTATTTATTTATTTTTTATTTTTAAGGTTTAGGATTTAGGGTTCAATGTTTAGGTTTTAGGATTAGGGTTCAGTATTTAGGTTTTTTGGTTTTTTTAATAGAGTACAAAATTAGATTCAACATTTTATTTTTTTATTTCATCGACCAAGTAACACACCAAGTTTTTTAAGACATATGCTACAACATAAATAAAAAATGAGCATGCATAGAATATATCAAAAACCCTACATAACTAAAAGTCTCTCTACTATAAAGACACAATTCCATAAGCAGTAGATCGGATCGACCATTCTTCAGTTTCTCTAGTTCCCATCAAAACCATCCCAGCCTCTCGAGTAGCGAGATCGACCATCATATCCCTGATCTCTCCCTCCGGCACCACCACGGTGGTAACCTCTGTCCCTCCTCCCACCTCCATAACCACCATCGCCGACCTCCACCTCATCCCCATCACCATCGCGATAACTACCACCTCCTATTCCATTTGTTCCATATCGAGGTGATGTTTATGCCAAGGTTCCCCCATTCTTAGGGTTTAGTTCATGTTTTGTTTTATTTTTTTAATTTATTTAGTTGTTTTAGGTTTTGGTTTAGGGTTCAGTTTAGGGTTTAGTTCAATTTAGGTATGTGGTTTAGTTTTAGGTTTATGCTTTTAGGGTTTAGGGTTTAGGGTTTAGGTTAGGGTTTAAGGTCAGTTTAGTGTTGTGTGTTTAGGGTTAGTTAAGGGTTTAGGATTTTAGGGTTTGTTTTTTTTGTTTTTTTTTAAATTTTTTTTTTGTTTTTTTTTAAATTAAGTATACCAAGTGGGTTTAAGTTTATTTAGTTTATTTTTTATTTATTTTAGTTTATTTAATTTGTTATTTTGCTTAGTTTTATTTTTTTATTTTATTTAGTTTAGTTTAATTATTTTAGTTTAGTTTTATTTTTTTATTTTAGGTTTGTGTTTATTTTATTTTACTGTGTTTCATTTTTTTTATTTTATTCTTTGACGCTTAGTTTTTTAGGTTTAGGTTTAGGGTTTTCATTTTATTTTTAGGTTTTATGTTTATTTTGTGTTTTCATTTCTTAGCTTTGCTTCTTAGGGTTTTTTTAGTTTATTTTTATTTCCTCGATTTAGTTTAGGTATTTATCTTGGTTTAGTATATTTTATTTAGGTTTAGGTTTATTTTATTTTTATTTTAGTTTTAGGTTTTTTTTTTTTTAGTTAATCGTTTATGTTTTATTTTTTATTTACTTTTAGGTTTTATTTTTTGGTTTGATTTTTAGGTTTTGGTTTTTATTTAGTTTATATTTTATTTTATTTTAAGTTTAGGATTTAGGGTTTATCATTTAGTCTTTAGGGTTTAGGGTTTAAGGTTTAGTGTTTTTTTAAGGAAAGATTAAGTAAACTGGTAGGTTTAAGTTTATTTAGTTTATTTAGTTTATTTTATGTTTTTATTTAAGTTTGTATTTTTTAATTTAGTTTAGTTTATTTATTTAGAATTTATTTATTATAGTTTAGGTTTTTTATTTTAGTTTATTTTTTAGGTTTAGGTTTTGGTTTATGCATATTTTTTAGTTTATTTTATTTTATTTTATTTTAGGTTTATTCTCATTTTAATTTTGATTTAGTTTAAGTTTATTTTTATTTTTTTTTAGGTTTAGGTTTTGGTTTTATTTTAGGTTTATTTTTATGTTTTATTTTTAGTTTATGTTTAGGTTTATTTTAGTTTATTTTATTTTATTTAGTTTGGTTTATGTTTAGTTTATTTTAGGTTTAGGTTTTATTTATTTTATTTTAGTTTATTTTCGTTTAGGTTTAGGTTTATTTTATTTTTATTTTAGGTTTAGGGATTTTTTTAGTTTAAGGTTACGGTTTAATTTTTTATTTATTTTTAGGTTCTATTTTAGGCTTATTTCTTAGGTTTAGGTTTTTATTTAGTTTATAATTTATTTAATTTTAGGTTACTTTTATTTGTGGTTTAGGGTTTATTTTATTTTAGGGTTAAGGGTTTAGGGTTTTTTTAATTAAGTAAACTAGTAGGTTTAGGTTTATTTAGATCATTTTTTATTTATTTTAATTTATTTTATTTTATATTTTTATTTAAGTTTATTTTTTTACTTTTATATAGTTTATTTTTATTTTAGTTTATTTATTTTAAGTTATTTTATTTTATTTTTATTTAGGTTTATTTTAGGGTTTAGGGCTTTTGGTTTTTTTTAATAGAGTAAAAATTTAGAATCAACATTTCCTTTTTTAATTTCAACAACTAAGTAACACACAATGTTTTTTAAGAAATAAGCTACAACATAAATAAAAAATGAGCATGCATAGAACAAATCAAAAATCCTAGATAGCTAGAACTATCTTTACTGTAAAGACAGTTACATAAGCAGCAGATCGTATTAAACGTTATTTAGTTTCTCCAGTTCCCATCAGAACCACCTTGGCCTCATGAGTAGCAGGATCCACCATCATATCCCCGATCTCTCCCTCCAGCACCATCACAGTTGTAACCTCTATCGCTCCTCCAGCCTCCATAACCACCATTGCTCCGACCTCCGCCTCCATATCCACCAACACCTTCAGATCCCCCACCACCACTGTGATAACCACTGCCTCTGCCTTTGCCTTCACCATCATATCTAGACTAAGCCTGGTTGATAGTGATGTTCCTACCATCAAGGTTCTACTCATTCTTAGGGTTTAGGTTTATGCTTTAATTTATTAAGTTATAGGGTTTAGGTTTATTTTTAAATTTATTTAGTTACTTTAGGTTTAGGTTTAGGGTCTCAAGTTTAGCTAGTTTTAGGGTTAGAATTTAGTTTTAGCATTTAGGGTTGTTTAGGGGTTTAGTTTGGTTTAAGGTTTATATTTCTGGGGGGTTTAAGGTTTAGGGTTACCTGAGGGTTAGGGTTTTAGGGTTTAGGGTCATAGTTTTCAGGCCTAGGTTTAGGGTTTGTGGTCCCCAGGGATAGTTAGGGTTTAAGGATTGTGGTTTAGGAATTAAGGTTTAGAATTTAGGGTTTAGGGTTTTTTTTTCTTAAATAAACCCAAGAGTTTAGGTTTATCTTTATTTTTATTTTAGTTTATTTTATTTGTTATTTTGTTTAGTTTATTTTATTTCATTTAGTTTTATTTATTTTAGTTTAGTTTTTTTTATTTTAGTTTATTTTCCATTTTAGTTTATTTATTTACTGAGTTTATTTTTTATTTTATTTTAAGGTTTAAGTTTTATTTTTTATATTTAGGTTTATTTTATTATTTTTATTTTTTTTAGGTTTTTTTTAGGTTTTTAGTTTAAGTTTAGTTTTTTAGTTTATTTTATTTTATTTAGTTTAGGTTTAGTTTAGTTTAGTTTATTTTAGTTTAAGGTTAGGTTTTATTTATTTTAGTTTACTTTATTTTAGTTTAGGTTTATATATATATATATATATATATATATATATATATATATATATATTGGTTATATTATTTTATTATTTTTTTTTAGTTTAGTTTTTAAGTTTTATTTTATTTTATTTTTTTAGGCTTTATTTTAAGGTTTTAATTTTTGGTTTAGGTTTTATTTTATTTTATTTTATTTTATTTTATTTATTTTATTTTATTTTATGTTTAGTTTTTATTTTATTTAGGTTTTATTCTTAGATTTATTTTATCTTAGCTTTATATCACTTATTTTCTTAACTTTAGTTTGGTTTAGTTTAGGTTTTATTTTATTTTATTTTATTTTATTTTATTTAGGTCCCAATTTTTTATTTTATTTTATTTTTTAGTTTAATTAGCTCAGTTTCAGTTTTGTTTTAGATTCTGGCTCAGTGTTTAAAGTTTAGAGTTTAGGATTTAGTGTTTAGGTTAAAGGTCTGGGGATGGCCTAGTTTTAGCCTTTAGGCCTTGTGTTTGGTCCGTGGTCTTGCAAGATGCCTAGGTCACTTATGGTGGTCTACCCATTCCAGGCTCAGTGGCTCAGGCATGGCCCAGTGTCAGTGGGCCAGGCCTAGGACTAGTGGCCTAGGGCCTAGTGGTTCAGGATCTTGGCCTTTGTGGCTCAGTGGCTCAGTGCAGTGCCTAGTCAGGCCTAGGTCACTTTTGCTGGGCTCAGGGAAGATTTAGAATAGTAGGCCTTGGGTTTGGGCCTGTTTTTTTAAAAAAGCAAACCAAGTAGGTTTTGGCTCATTTAGTTTGTTTTATTTATTTTAGTCCATTTGTTTCTTTATTTATTTACATTTATTTTTATGCTTATCCAATCCATTTTATTCTAGGTTTATTCATTTTAGTTTATTTTATTTTAGTTTATTTTTATAGGTTTATTTTTTGTTTTAGTTTTATTTTATTTTATTTTAGTAGGTTCTCAGCTTTTATTTTATTTTTTTAGCTTTAGGTTTTAGGTTTTTATTTTAGGTTTATTTTATTTTATTTTTAGTTTATGTTTAGATTTTATTTTAAGTTTATTTTATTTTATTTAGTTGAGGGTTTAGGTTTAGTCTTATTTATTTTAGTTTAGGTTTATGTTTATTTTATTTTGTGTATTTTAGGTTTACATTTTAGCTCAGTGGTTGTTAGACAGAGTTTAGGGCTCAGCTTAACGCAGGGTTTTAGGGTTTCCGCCAGTGGTCCGTGGCTCAGTTTAGGTTTAGGGGCTCATGGCTAGGGTTTAGCCAGGGCTCAGGGCCTAGGATTTAGGATCTGTGGTTGGTTTAGTGTCAGATGCTTTAGAGTTTAGGGTTTGGCTGTAACATAAGCTAGGGTCCACGATCTTAGTTTTGGGTTTAGAGTTTGATTGTGGTTAAGGGTTTAGGGTTTTTCTTTAAAAAAAAAAGTAAGTAAACCAGTAGGTTTAGGTTTATTAGTTTTTTTAGTTTATTTTTTATTTATTTTAGTTTATTTTATTTTATTTATTTAGGTTTATTTTCTATTTTTTTACTTTTTTATTTATTTTAGGTTTATTTATTTTTGTTTAAGTTTTCTATTTTTGTTTATTTTTTTAGGTTTAGGTTTAGGTTTATGTTTTTTTAGTATTTTTTTAATTTATTTTATAGGTTTAGGTTTTATTTTTTATTTTTAGGTTATGGTTTAGGTTTCTATTTTAAATTTTTTTATTTTAGGTTTATTTTTATTTTTTTATTTTAGATTTAGTTTTATTTTATTTTATTTTATTTTATTTAGTTTAGAGTTTAGGTTTAGTTTTATTTAGGTTTAGGTTTAGGCTTTATTTATTTTAGTTTAGGTTTATGTTTATTTTATTTTGTTTGTTTTAGGTTTAGTTTTTTTTTAGTTTAAAGTTGAGGTTTTATTTTTTTAATTATTTATTTGTTTATTTTTTTGTTTAGGTTTTTATTTAGTTTTTATTTTATTTTATTTTTATTTTACATTTAGTTTCAATTTATTTATGTTTTTTATTTAAAGGTTTATTTTATTTTTTAGCTTAGTTTAGGTTTTTATTTATTTTATTTTAATTTAGTTTTTATTTTTTATTTTATTATATTTTTTATGTTTAAGTTTAGGTTTTAGTTTAGGTTTTTATCATTTTTATTATTTTTATTTTTAGGTTTAGGTTATTTTATTTATTTTATGTTTAGGTTTTATTTAGTTTAGTTTTGGGCTTTTATGCTTTTAGGGTTTAGGGTTTAGGGTTTGGGGTTTAGGGTTTAGGGTATAGGGTTGTATGTTTTAGGGTTTAGGGTTTAGGGTTTTTTGGGTTTAGGGTTTAGGTTTTAGGTTTAGGGTTCAGGTTTTAGTTTATGGTTTAAGGTTTTTGGTTTTTTTTTAATAGAGAACAAATTCAGATGCAACATTACTTCTTTTCGATTTCATCAACCAAGTAACAAACTAGGGAAGTGAGGTAATCAAATGACCTTCTTGGTGCTAGCGAAAGCCTCATGTTCCCAGGATGTCTAGACTATATACCCATCAGCATTCAATCTTATATAAATCAACACATGAATAGAGGAAACATAGATCAACATTCATGCACTTAAGCTATAAGAATATGCATTGTTATGTATTTATAACTAGCGTCATAACACATATTATTATTCATTTATAAGGTTTTGAAAAGTACATTTGGATTTAATAGTGATGATAGCCATGCAAATATTAAATTAAATCAATACATGCAAGCTTACATAAAAGAAATCTATTTTATTTTACTTGATTTTGAAAGATGGATGCATGAATTCAAATGACATACCAAATTTAACATGATTGGAAAGAGGACAATCAAATATAAGCATGTGATTCATTCAACCAAACTAGTTCTTAAAGACTATCAAATCAAATAAGATTATTTAAAGCAAACCAAAGTTTCTTTATTATTTAAGTTTTGGATTTGATTTAAAGAGGAGAAGAGAAATCATTACATGTTGATTTAAACCCATTCCCCCGCATTAGTGATTTGATTTAATTTAAGGAAATGTAATTAAGTTGATTTTATGGGTTAATTAAGTTGAACTTTTAATTAGATGAATTAATTACCCATACCTGTGTCACCTTAAAGTAATTAACTAAAAAATTATGAGCCAACTTGATATGCATAGAAAATAAACTTGCAATGATCCTAGGAAATAAAAGGGGCCTAATGCAATTGGCTCATGATTAATAGCTAATTAGATTAAGAGACTTAATTAATTACTCTTAAGGATTTCCCACACATGTGGACTAATCATAATTTCATTAAACTCCTTTTATTAAACACCTAAAGATCTACCCCATGATTTAATTAAATAAGGTATGATGTGATTATGATTTCAATTTGATTAAGTGATTTAATTAATTAGTAAAATCTTAATTAATTTCATTTTAAAATAGGTTGAAATGAACTTAGAGAAAGGGGTCCCAACCCTATTCCTTAGTTCACTTACTATTGAACAATGATTAAAAAACTTAATTAACAAATTCTATATTGTTCATGGGATTAGTTAATCATTAATTAACTTAAAAGAGAAGTTAAGGTTTAATTAGTCAATTTTCCTAATTAAGTGAGCAATAAATCCCAAGAAAATCATGGGAGGCAGAGGTCATCCCATTAAATTAATCCACAAAAATTAGGATTAATTTCTCAAGGAATTAATGAGTAATTACAATAATTATTTTTGTAATTAAACATAAATTACTAGTCAAAATTAGTTAAAATTATTTTTAATTAATTATCCTATGAAATACCTTTAAAATGAGTATTTATTTGAATTTTTTTCCCTATCATTTTTTTATTATTTTTAGAAGTTTCAACCATTAAAAATGATTAATTAAGCCTAATGAAAGCCTAATCCTGTTGGCACCATGTGGCATGCTGATGCGGTGCACTTTCCATGTGGAAATGTGAGATTGGCTACTTAAAACTTATCTGACTTAGTGTCTATGTGGAGGATGCGGACGCGCTTTCTCGTCCACCGTCCGATCTAAGATTGGATGATTATGATTAATCCCATAGCTTAATAAGATTAAATTAGATCGATCTAGCAATCTAATCATGATAATCCATTCTGATCATGCAGAACAGATGGTGTGTGATCCAACGTCACACGAGTGAGGGAGAATGGAGTCTGTCTGCTAATGCTCATTTGATCTGAGCTTACCCTAGCTCGGATCAACTACAAAAGGATCCCACAACTTCACGACATCAATCGGAGGGGATCCAACGGTCAAGATCACACGAGATGCAACTTTTCTTCAAAAAGTTCCAACCCATTTTTGCCTAAGGATCAGTTTTTGAAGCAAACATCACCAGAGCTCAAGACTGATGGCTCGAAAGATTGATAAGGTGGACCATTGGGAGAGTACCAAGTGGCCAAAGAATGGAAATGACCACTTACATTGGTGATTCATCTCATGTGATTCCCTTGACCTAAGGGTAGAATGATCATTTGGCATTGGATTTGATTTGGGCAGATTTGAAATGAGCCAAAAGAGGGTTAGCCCAAATTTCAAGTTAGTTGCAGTTGGTTTGGTTAGGTTTGGCTCAATTTAACTCATTTAGGTCAAATTATGTCAAACCAAATGGTTTGGTCAAGTTCATATGATTATTTATGATGTTTTGGTTCAATTAGTTTGGATCAGTTTGGCTTAGATTTGATTTTGGCTCATTTGAATTCATTTGGGTCAAATGGGTTAAGTTGTTTGATTTGACCAAATTGGCCAAATTTGCTTGGGTTGGGTGTTGCTTTGGGTTTAGTTGACCAATTGAAGATGATTGTAGGCTTTAGTTTCAATTAATTTGGATTTAGTTTTGATTTATGCCAACTTGAACCTTTTGGTTAATTTGAGCTAAGTAGGTCAATTGGGTCCAAATCTTGGCTTTGGTCAAGTTCAACAATCAATTTGGAATGAACTTGAGCCATTGGTTGCAATCAATTTGGTTTATATTTTGATTTGACCCAATTTGGTCTGTTAGATCAATTTTGGTCAACTTGGGTCAAAAGGGCCAATTGGGTTTGGTTTGACTCAATTGAAGGTCAAGTCAAATTCAAATATTCATTTTGATTTGGTATGAATCATTGGTTTCAAGGGATTTTGCTTAGGTTGCAATTTGGCTAGTTTGAGTTCATATGGGTTAAGGGGTTGACTTGGTCAAATGACCAAGTTGACTTGGTCTGACCTAATATGTGATAATTGATCAACCTAGGGTGATCAACAATCATGATGGGAGGTTTTTATGGGCTTGGTTAAATCCAATTTGGGTAGGACTAGAACATGGCTCAAATAAGTCAAATTGGCCATTTTGGGTCAAGTGGACCAACTGAGTTTAGTTGGCTTGATTTTGGGTTGAGTTTGATTTAGTTGAGTTTATATATGGATTTGGGGTTGATTTATAAATTGAATTGCAATTGGCTTGGGTTCAAATGGGTTTTGGTTCATTTGAACATTTCAAGTCAAAAGGGTTAAGTTGGGTTTGACTTGGGTTGATTTTGGTTTGGCTTTATGATTGTAGATTTCATTTATATTTGTGAATATGATTGAATGTATGATTGATTCATGGGAAAATCAATTGAATTTGGGTTTTGGAATGAAGAAATTTGGCTAAGTCAATAGAGTTGGGTCATGTGGCATAGCTTTGGATTTTGATTTGGTTTGATTTAGTTTTGATGATTTAAATGTATATATTTTTTTAAAATTTGTGAAGATGATTGAGAATATGATTGATTTGTGAGAAAATCAATTGAGTTTGACTTGATTTGGATTAAGATTTGGCTAAGTCCATGGGTTAGGTCATATGGCTTAAGAAGGGTTTTGATTTAATTTGATTTAGTTTGATTTACTTTTGACCATTTGAATGGATATTTGATTTATATTTAGAAAGATAATTGAAGATATAAATTTATTATGAGAAAATAAACTGATTTTGGATTGATTTGGATTAAGAGTTTTCTAAGTCCATGGGATAGGTCATATGGTTTAAGAAGGGTTTCAAGTTTGGATTTGATCATGGGCTTCAATCATTTGGTTTTGGAATTTGGGTTTGGATTTGGATTTGAATTTGATGTTTGAATTGAACTTGAGGTTTAGTTTGAGAAGGTGAATATGGATTGGATTTGAGTTGTATGGTAGGGGGATTATCCTAATCCCTAAGGCATAACCTAATCCTATAGTTAACTTTTTTAAGTCTTTAGGCTTAGGTTAATTGTTTACCAAATTGTTAGAGGTGTCTTATGTCTGCGGAAGTCTTAATGTCTAGAAGACTCCTAAGTTTAAGATGGGAAGACTGAATCCTCACTCCAAAAGTGAGTTCAACAGTTCTTAGGCTCCATAGTGTTGCTCTTGTAGATTGATGATTGGAAGACCAAAGCCAAGTTTCACATTATAGACTCAGATACATCTTTTAACTATTTGTTTGGGAGACTATGCATACATGAGAACAACATAGTACCATCCTCTCTACATCAGTGTATGAAGTTTATGTGAGGTGGGATCATCTACTGTATCAAAGGAGATCTCAACTTATTTACAGTTCACGAGGTCAACATATATGAGGATGCGGCTTACTACCTCCCTCAAAAATGACAAGTCTATTCTTACAAACTTGGCCAAAATTTAAAAATAAAAAAAGTAAAAGAAAAAGAAAAAGAAAGAGAAAAAGAAAAATAGAAAATAGAAAATAATAAAGAAAATAAAAGGGACACTTGGAGGAGGATGTGGAGCATGACATTAAATTTCAGCCACAATTCATTAATCCAATAGGACATATGTGTAGGATGACCTGACCTCCATCAAGCAGAGGAAGAGGCCAGTTTAGAGGCAGTGCCAGGAGTGGAAAACCTCTTTATTGGCCACCTAATAGAATATATGTCCTAGCAACTAGGAGTAGGTCTGCTATCCATATAGACTTAGAATATAGTTCATAGGATAAGTCTTTTATGGTTAGCACACCAGCTAGCTCTTCTCAGTAATAGATTCCCTTGGAGGTGACACTTGAGCTAAATAACGATGAAGATCTGGCTCCAAAGTAAAGCATAAGTGTATCCAAGTCTATATGTGAAACAGTTAGGCATCAGTTGGGAACCTTAGCTCTAACTCCACTATCCTCTCAAAAAGTTGAGGGTTTGGTAGTTAAGGAAGCCCCTAAGTCATCCACAGGTGTGAAGACTCAGAGGTTCTTTCAGGGAGCATCATCCTCAAGTCATGAAATTGATGTAGAACTTGAGGATGATTCATATAAAGATTTAATAGAATTGCCTTTTGATTGGTATTTATCTTGTGTTCATACTTTAGCAAAGAAACGGTTAATCACATATACTTGGTCAAAGCACAGGTCAGACTCTTTGAAACAATATGGAAGAAAAAAAATGCAAAAGCTCTCAATCAAGATCGGGATTAAGATTCAGTATAGTGGGTCTGGTCAATCATTTGGAATTAATTGATTCTTTCTAAATCACATTAACTCGTATGTGGAGCAGTTCTTAGAAACTTCAGATGATCCAAAAGATTTTGAAGTCAAAGATGCACCACTAGAGTTTGAAGAAGAGATCAAGTCAACCATCTACGAGTTCAAGGAAATTTACTTAGGAATCAAAGAAGATCCACGTTGAACATACATTAGTTCTTTGCTAAATGAAATTGAAACTAATGACTTAGTTAGGATATTGACTGAGTTTAAGGATGGCTTTGCAGAAGTTATGAAGAGATGCCTGGATTGGTTCCTGATGTAGCAGTCCATAAACTACCAATAGACCTACTACTAACCCTATAAACCAAGCTCCATAAACTACCAATACCCTACCTGGTTAGCCAGCGTCATCCTAGTTAAAAAAAGAATGGCCAAATTCACATAAGCGTCAATTTTATGGATTTAAATAAGATATGTCCGAAAGATGAATTTTCACTACCAATCCTGGAGCTGATAGTGGAGATTGCCTCATCTCATGCAGTCTTCTCTTTTGTAGATGGCTTATCTAGATATAACCAAATAAAGTTGGCCCCTGAAGATGAAAGAAATAGTACTTTTAGAACCCCAATCAGAATCTATTGCTATAAGGTCATGGCTTCAGCCTTAAAAATGTCGGTGCTACATACCAGTCGGCTATGACTCGAATCATTGATGAACTCATTCATCATCAAGTTGAGTGCTATGTCAATGATCTCGTGGTCAAAAGTAGAGAAAAGGAAGACCATCTCATTGACTTAAGAGTAATTTTCTAACAGTTAAGACAATTTAACCTCAAAATGAACCCCATAAGTGTGCATTTAGAGTAGCTTCAGAGAAATTCCTTTGGTTTGTTGTCTGACACCAGGGAATCAAAATCGATCCAGAGATGATCAAGACAATATTATAAATGAAACCACCTAAAATTTTAACTCAACTCAGATCATTTTGAGGGCGGTTGGCATATTTAAGACACTTTATATCCAACCTATCGGGAAGATGTCAGCCATTCTTAGCACTTGTCAAGAAGGATGCCAAGTTCAAGTGGGATGATAAGTGTGAGCATGCCTTCAAAGGTATCAAGCATTATCTGATGTCACCATCGATTCTATCAGCCCCTATCCTAGGCAAGCTGCTCATACTTTGCATTATTGCGTTACATGATTCCTTTGGTGCTTCGTCGGCCCAAGATAATAATGAAGGGAAGGAAAATGCACTCTGCTCCCTTAGTCACTGTCTAATCCCTACTAAGGCTGATTATCCACCCATTAAGAAGCATTATCTAGCTTTAATCTTTACATCCAAAAGATACAACACAACATGCTTCCTCATAAGGTAAACTTAATCTCCAAGACCAATCCACTACAGTATCTAGTGACATGGCTGACACTATCCAGATGATTAGCATGATGGTCCATGATCCTATCATAGTTTGACATTTTCTTCGCACCCCTCTATGCGGTGAAAGGACAAGCGCTAGAGGATTTCTTAGCAGCACACCTACTTCTTGTTGACTCTCTGCTCAATGAATATCTCCTCGATGAATAAATCATGAACTTAGTGGATACTAGCATTCATAGTTGGGAGATGTACTTTGATGGTGCGACTTCCTCTCAAAGAGGAGAAGAACCATAATCTACTATTCTAGGAAAGACAGGGGTAGGATTAGCTATCTTAACTTCAGACCGCAATGTTATGAGATTTTTGTATCATCTGTCCAATCCTTGCACCAACAACGAAGCTGAATATGAGGTTCTAATTGTCGGTCTGGAGTTAATCATTACTCTAAGCACCCAGAACATCAACATTTTTCGGGATTCTCAGCTAGTTTATTTTTAGGTTTTATTTTTTAGTTTAGGTTTATGTTTATTTTTAGTTTAATTTATTTTATTTAGTTTAGGTTTAAGTTTAGGTTTAGGTTTTATGGATTTTAGTTTAGTTTCTTTTAGTTTAGGTTTAGGTTTATTTTATATTATTTAATTTAATTTTATTATAGGTTTAGGTTTTTTTAGTTTAGGGTTTAGGTTTTATTTTTTATTTATTTTTAGGTTGACTGTTTAGGTTTAGATTATTATTTAGTTTTTATTTTATTTTTTTTTAGGTCTATTTTATTTTTATTTTATGTTTAGTTTTAATTTTATTAAGCTTTTTTATTCTTAATTTTATGTTATTTTTTAGTTTAGTTTAGGTTTTTATATATTTTATTTTAGTTTATTTTTATTTTTTATTTTATTGTATTTTTAGGTTTATGTTTAGGTTTAAGTTTTAGTTTAGGTTATTATTTATTTATTTTTAATTTTATCTATATATATATTATTTTTATGCTTTATTTAGTTTATGTTTAGGTTTTTAGGTTTTTTTTAGGATACATGGAGTTTAGAGCCCATGGCGCAGGTTTTATAGTATTTGTAGGGCCCAGGGTAAAGCCAGCAGTTTAGATTTAGGTTTAGGGTTCTTTGGTGGCCTAGGGTCAAGGGTCAGGTCAACCTGTGGCCTGGGTTAAGGCTCAGTTTAGGGTAGTAAGTGGTGGGTTTAGGGCAAGTAGGGTTTGGGTAGGGTCAGTTAGGTTTTAGTTTAGGGTATTAGAGTTTAGCATTTGGTTTGGGGTTTAGGGTTTAGGGATGGTTTTAGATTTGTTTAGGGAGCAAGATTAGTTTAGGGTTTGAGTTTTGTATTTTAGGGTGGGTGGTTTTGGGGGCCCAGATTTAGTGTTTAAGGTTTAGTGTTTCGGTCTAAGGTTCAGCTTTTAGTTTAGGGTTTAGGGTTTTTGATTTTTTTTAAGAGAAAATAAATTTAGATTCAACATTTCTTCTTTTCAATTTCATTAACCAACACACCAAGTTGTCTAAGACACAAGCAATGACATAGATATGAAGTGAGCATGCATAGAGCAAATCAAAAACAATAGATACCTATAATCATCTCCACTGCAAAGATAGAGTCCCGTTAGCAATAGATCGGATCGCTCTTCTTCTCTTTCATCAAAACCACTCAGTAAGACCCACCATCATATCTCTGATCTCTACCTCCGCCACCACTATGGTTGTAACCTCCGACACTCCTCCCGCCTCTATAACCACCATTGATCTGACCACCACCTCCATATCCACCAGCACCTCCAGATCTCCCACCACCATTATGATAACCACCGCCTCGGCCTTTGCCTCCATGGCCAGATCTTGACTGAGCGTGCTTGATGATGACATTCCTACTATCAAGGTTCTTCCCATTCTTATGGTTTATGTTTATTTTTTTATTTATTTTATTGCTTTAGATTTAGGTTTATGGTTTAGGGTTTAAAATTTAGGGATTTGGGTTAGGGTTTAGGGTGTAGGGTTTAGGGTGTAGGGTTTAGGATTTAGGGTTTTAGGGTTTATGCTTTAGGGTTTAGAGTTTTGGATTAGGGTTTAGGGTTTAGGATTTAGGGTTTAAGGTTTACGGTTTAGGGTTGTAGGTTTAGGGTTGTAGGTTTAGAGTTAGTTTTAGGGCTTAGTGTTTAGGGTTTAGGATTTTTGGTTTAAGTTTTTTTTTAAATTAAATAAACTAATAGGTTTAGGTTTATTTAGTTTATTTAGTTTATTTTTTATTTATTTTAGTTTATTTTATTTTTTATTTTTATTTAGGTTTATTTTTTTTTATTTTAGTTTATTTATTTTATGTTTATTTATTTACATTTAGGTATTTTATATTAATTTATTTTTTAGGTTTAGGTATATTTTCAAATTGAGTTTTATTTTTATTTTATTTTTTAGGTATGGGTTTTACTTTTAATTTTTAGGTTTAGGTTTACTTTTTTATTTTATTTTTTTTTAGGTTTAGGTTTTAGGTTTTCATTTTAGGTTTAATTTTAAGTTTATTTTTAGGTTTTATTTTTTAGTTTAGGTTTAGGTTTATTGTTAGTTTATTTTATTTTATTTAGTTTAGGTTCAGGTTTAGGTTTAGTTCATTTTAGGTTTAGGTTTAGGTTTTATTTATTTTAGTTTAGGTTTAAGTTTATTTTATTTAGATTATTTTATTTTTATTTTAGGCTTAGGTTTTTTTTAGTTTAGTGTTTAAATTTATTTTTAGGTTTATTTTTTTAAGTTTAGGTCATTATTTAGTATTTATATTATTTTATTTTTACTTTACATTTAGTTTTAATTTTATTAAGGATTTTTATTCTTAGTTTTATCTCATTTTTTATTTTATTTAGGTTCTTCTTTATTTTATTTTAGTTTATTTTTACTTTTTTATTTTATTTTTAGGTTTAGGTTTAGGTTTAAGTTTTATTTTAGGTTTTTATTTTATTTTATTTTTTTATTTTATTGCTGCTTCTTATATATATAAACATATATTATTTAGGTTTGAATAGATTAGATCAGGTAGGTTGTGGTTTAGGATCTTTAGGGTTAGGGGTGGGGCCTGTGCAGTGTGTGAGCCAAGGTTTAGTGTTTTAATGTAGAGTATGGATCAGGGTTACCTTAGAGCCCAGGTCAGTTAGTAGCAGGGAGTTAGGGTGGTTTAGGGCTCAGTTTAGTTTAGCCTCAGGTTTAGGAGGGTTTAGGGTTCAGTTTAGGATCTTTGGCTTTAGGGTTTAGGGTCAGGTTTAATGTGTGTCAAGTCATTTAGGGTTTAGCGTTTGGGATTTAGGTAGGTTATTTTAAAAAAAAAAGTAAACCAAGAGTTATGTTTATTTAGTTTATTTTATTTAGACTTCATTTTATTTTATTTAGGTTTATTTTAGGTTTATTTATTTTAGGTTTATTTATTTTAGTTTACATTTTTTTATTTTAGTTTATTTTTTTTAAGTTTATTTTATGTTTATTTTTTAGTTTAGTTTTCATTTTATTTTATTTTTTAGGTGTATATTTTATTTTTTATTTTTTATTTTTAGGTTTAGCTTTATGTTTTAATTTTATTTTTTTAGGTTTAGGTTTTAGGTTTTTATTTTATGTTTATTTTTTGGTTTTATTTTTTAGTTTATTTTATTTTATTTACTTTAGGGTTTAGGTTTTATTTATTTTAGTTTAGTTTATTTTAGTTTAGGTTTAATTGATTATGTTTATTTTAGGTTTAGGTTTTTTTTAGTTTAGGGTTTAGGTTTTTTTATTTCTATTTAGGTTTTAATTTCACGTTTATTTTTTAGGTTAATGTTTTTATTTAGTTTTTATTTTATTTTTATTTTACGTTTAGTTTTTATTTTGTTTAGGTTTTTTTTATTTTTAGTTTTTTATAATTTTTAGGATTAAGATTTTATTTTTATCTAATTTCTTTTACATTTAGGTTTATGTTTTAGTTTAGATTTTTATTTTTTTAAAATTTTATTTTAATTTGGTTTAGGTTTTTTATTTATTTTATTTTTAGGTATTATTTATTTTAGGTTTAGCTTTTTTATGTTTTTAGGGTTTAGGGTTTAGTGTTTAGCGTTTAGGGTTTAAGGTTTAGGGTTGTATGTTTTAGGGTTTACTGTTTAGCGTTTAGGATTTAGGTTTTAAGGTTTATAATTTTAGGATTTAGTGTTTAGGGATTAGGGTTTGGTGTTTAGGGTTAAGAATTTTAGGATTTAGGGTTTAAAGTTTAGGGTTTAGGGTTTAGAGTTTACATTTATTTTAAGTTTATTTAATTTTATTTAGAGTTTAGGTTTAGTATATTTTAGGTTTAGGTTCAGGTTTTATTTATTTTAGTTTAACTTATTTTATATTAGGTTTATGTTTATTTTAATTTTATTTTAAGTTTAGGCTTTTTTTAGTTTAGGGATTAAGTTTTATTTTTTATTTATTTTTAGGTTTATTTTTTAGGTTTAGGTTTTTATTTAGTTTTTATTTTATTTTATTTTTATTTAGGTTTAGTTTTTATTTTATTTAGGTTTTTTATATATTTTATTTTATTTTAGTTTTTTATTTTTTATTTTAATTTCTTTTTAGGTTTAGGTTTAGGTTTAGGTTTTAGTTTAGGTTTTTATTTTATTTTATTCTATTTTGGTTTAGGTTTTTTTATTTAATTTATTTTTAGGTTTTATTTAGTTTAGGTTTAGGTTTTTAGCATTTTAGGGTTTAGGTTTTACGGTTGGTTGAGGGTTCAGGATTTCAGGTTTAGGGTTTAGGGCTTAAGGTTTAGGGTTTAGGCCTTAGGGCCTAGGTTTTATGGTTTAGGATTCAGGGTTTAAGGTTTTAAGGTTTTTGATTTAGGGTTCAGGTTTTAGATCTAAGGTTCAGGTTTTAGTTTAGGGTTTAGGGTTTCTAGTTTTTTTTAAGAGAGAACAAATTTGGTTTCAACATTTCTTCTATTCGATTTCATCAACCAAATAACACATCAAGTTTTCTCAGACACAAGCGATGACATAGATAAAAAAATGAGCATGCATAGAGCAAATCAAAAACCCCAGATAACTAGAATTATCTCCACTATAAAGACATAGTTCCATAAGAAGTAGATCAGATCGGTTGTTCTATAGTTTCTCCAGTTCCCATCAAAACCATGCCAGCCACTCGAGTTGCATGATCTGCCATCATATTCTCGATCTCTCCCTCCACCACCATGATGGTTGTAACCTCAATCACTCCTACCACCTCCATAACCACCACTGGTCCGACCACCACCTCCCTATCCACCAGCACCTCCAGATCCCCCACCACTATTGTGATAACCACCACCTCTGCCTTCACCTCCACCGCTATATCTAGATTGAGCCTTGTTGACGGTGACGTTCCTGCCGTCAAGGTTCTGCCCATTCTTAGGGTTTTGATTTAGGTTTATTAAGTTTTAGGGTTTAGGTTTATTTTTAAATTTTTTTAGTTATGTTTGGATTTAAGTTTTGGCATTTATGGTTTAGGGTTTAGGCTTAGAGTTTAGGGTTTAGGGTTTAGGGTTTACGGTTTAGGGTTTATGGTTTTAAGGTTTATGCTTTTAGGGTTTAGGGTTTAGGATTAGGGTTTAAGGTTTAGGGTTTAGGGTTTAGGTTTGTAGGTTTAGGGTTTAGGGTTTAATTTTTAGGGTTTAAGGTTTAGGTTTAGGATTTAGTGTTTAGGTTTTAAAATTACAAACTAGTAGGTTTAGGTTTATTTAGTTTATTTTTATTTATTTTAATTAATTTTTATTTTTAGGTTTATTTTATTTAGGTTTATTTTTATTTATTTTTTTTTTTTATTTATTTATTTTTATTTATTTTAGTTTATGTTTTGCTTTAGTTTATTTTGTAGGTTTAGGTTTAAGTTTAGGTTTATTTTTAGTTGAGTTCTATTTATATTTTATTTTAAGTTTATGTTTTTAGGTTTAGGTTAATTTTATTTTTTAGGTTTTGGTTTAGGTTTATTTTATTTCTTTTTAAGTTTTTTTTTTTAGGTTTATTTGTAGTTTATTTTATTTTATTTTAGTTTAAGTTTAGTTTAGGTTTATTTTAGTTTAGGTTTAGGTTTTACTGATTTTAACTTGGGTTTAGTTTATTTTATTTTGTTTATTTTATTTTTTTTTAAGTTTAGGTATTTTTTATTTGGGTTTAGGTTTTATTTTATTTATTTTAGGTTTTACTTTTGGTTTATTTTTCTTTAGGTTTTATTTATTTTCTATTTTACTTTATTTTAGGTTTATTTTATTTTTATTTTATGTTTAGTTTTAATTTTATTAAGGTTTTTTATACTTAGTTTTATTTTATTTTTTAGTTTAGTTTAGGTTTTTCTTTATTTTATTTAGTTTATTTTATTTTTTATTTTATTTTATATTCAAGTTTAGGTTTAGGTTTTAGTTTAGACTTTTAATTTATTTTATTATTTTATTTTATCTAAGTTTACATTTTTTTATTTAAATTATTTTTAAGTTATATGTAGTTTAGGTTTTTAGGGTTTAGTGTATAGGGTTTATGGTTTTAGGGTTTAGAGTTTTAGGGTTTAGGGTTTACGATTTAGGGTTTAGGGTTTAAGATTTAGGGTTTAAGTTTTAGGTCTAGGGTTCAAGTTTTAGTTTAGGGTTTAGGGTTTTTGGTTTTTTTTTTAGAGAACAAATTCAAATTCAATATTTCTTCCTATTGATTTTATCAACCAAGTAACACACCAAGTTTTCTAAGACCCAAGCAACGACATAGATCAAAAATGAGCATCCATAGAGCAAATCAATACCCCTAGATAATTATAACTGTCTGTACTTTAAGATCCAGTTCCATAAGCAGCAAATTGGATCGACCATTCTTCAGTTTCTCTAGTTCCCATCAAAACCACTACGACCTCTCGAGTAGTGGGTTTCACCATCATATACCAGATATTTCCCTCCACCACCACCACCATCTATTATTTTTTAATTTTATTTTTAGTTTAGTTTTATTTTTATTTTATTTTCTAGGTTTAGATTTTATTTTTATTTTTAGGTATAGGTATAGGTTTTTTTATTTTTTTAGGTTTAGGTTTTAGGTTTTTATTTTAGTATTTTTTTAGGTTATATTTTTGTAGTTTGGGTTTCGAATTATTGTAAGTTTATTTAATTTTATTTAGGGTTTAGTTTTAGATTTAGGCTTAGTTCATTTTAGGTTAAGGTTTAAGTTTTATTTATTTTAGTTTAATTTATTTTAGTTTTGGGTTTAGGTTAATTTTATTGTTATATTAGGTTTAGGTTTTTCAGTTTAGGGTTTTGGTTTTATTTTTTATTTATTTTTAGGTATATTTTTAAGTTTAGATTTTATTTAGTTTTTATTTTATTTTATTTTATTTTTATTTAGGTTTTGTTTTATTTATTTAGGTTTTATTTTAGTTTAGTTATTATTTATTTTAGTTTAGTTTAGTTTTATTTTATTTTATTTTAGGTTTAGGTTTTGGTTTTGGTTTAGTTTAGGTTTTTTGTTTTATTTTATTTTTCTTTATTTTGGTTTAGGTTTATTTATTTATTTTATTTTATTTTTTTTATTAGGTTTAGGTTTTAGCATTTTAGTTTGGGATTAGTTTACATTTAGGGTTTGTGGTAGTAGGTTTATATGGGTTTAGGTTTTAGGGTAGTTTAGGGTTTAGGGTTTAGTGTTATAGATTTAGTGTTTAGGGTTTTGTGTTAGTTTTAGGGTTTAGGGTTTACAATTTTTTTTTTAAAAAAAAAGTTAAGAAAACTAGTAGGCTTATGGTTATTTTGTTTATTTTTTATTTACTTTAGGTTATATTATTTTTCATTTTTATCCAGGTTTATTTTTTATTTTTATTTAGTTTAGTTTATTTATTTTAGGTTTATTTATTTTAATTTAGGTTTTTTTATTTTAGTTTATTTTTTAGGTTTAGGTTGAGGTTTATGTTTATCTTTTTAGTTTAATTTTAGTTTAATTAAATTTTTTAGGTTTAGGTATTTTTTTTTTATTTTTAAGTTTAGGTTTAGGTTTTTATTTTATCTTTTTAGGTTTAGGTTTTATGTTTTTATTTTAGGTTTATTTTTTTAGGTTTGATTTTTTTTGTTTAGGTTTATGTGTATTTTTAGTTTATTTTATTTTATTTAGTTTAAGGTTTAGGTTTAGTTTATTTTAGATTTAGGTTTAAGTTTATTTTATTTTATTTTAGTTTATTTTAGTTTAGGTTTAGGTTTATTTTATTTTGTCTATTTTGGGTTTAGGTTTATTTTTTTTAGTTTAGGGTTTAGGTTTTATTTTTTATTTTTTTAGGCTTAGGTTTTTATTTAGTTTTTATTTTATTTTATTTTAGGTTTATTTCATACTTATTTTACATTTAGTTTTTATTTTATTTATGTTTTTTAATTTTAGGACTATTTTATTTATTAGTTTAGTTTAGATTTTTATTTATTTTATTTTAGTTTAGTTTATATTTTTTATTTTAATTTATTTTTAGATTTAGGTTTAGGTTTTAGTTTAGGTTTTTTTATTTTATTTTAGTTTTAATTATATTTAGCTTAGTTTTTTATTTATTTTATTTTGTTTTATCAACCCCAGGTTTAGGTTCGTGGTTTTAGGTTTTAGTGGTTTAGGTTTAAGGTTTTTTGGGGTTTAGTTGTTGTTTGGGGTTTAGGGTTTAGGGTTTAGGGTTTAAAGTTTAGGGTTTTAGGGTTTAGTGTTTAGGGTTTAGGGTTTAGGGTTTTAGGGTTTAGGATTTAGGGTTTAGGGTTTTAGGGATTAGGGTTTGGGGTTTAGGGTTGTAAGTATAGGGTTTAGGTATTTTTTATTTGTTTTTATTTTTTTTATAATTAGGTAAACTTATAGGTTTAATTTTATTTAGTTTAATTAGTTTATTTTTTTATTTTATTACTTTTTATTTTTATTCTTATTTTTATTTTTATTTTTATTTTTTTCATTTAGTTCAGTTTATTAATTTTAGTTTATTTAGGTTTAGGTTTAGGTTCGTGTTTATTTTAGTTTAGTTTTATTTTATTTTATATTTTTTTAGGTTTATTTTTTTATTTTAAGTTTAGGTTTAGGTTTTATTTTTTTTTTTTTAGGTTTAGGTTTAGGTGTTTATTTTAGGTTTAGTTTTAGGTATTATTTTTATTTTATGTTTGCTTATTCTTATTTTGTTTTATTTTATTTGGGTTTTAGGTTTTAGGTTAATATTTAGTTTATTTTAGGTTTAGGATTAGGTTTTATTTTTTTTATTTTAGTATAGGTTTGGGTTTATTTTTTTTTATTTCAGGATTATGTTTTTTTAGTTTAGGGTTTAGGTTTTATATTTTATTCATTTTTACCTTTATTTTTTAGTTTTAGGTTTTTATTTAGTTTTTATTTTATTTTATTTTATGTTTATTTTACTTTTATCTTAGGTTAAATTTTATTTTATTTAAGTTTTTTATTTTTTAGTTTTGTTTAGGTTTTTATTTATTTTATTTTAGTTAAGTTTTTATTTTTTTAGTTAATTTAGGTTAGGTTTAGGTTTTAGTTTAGGTTTTTATTTTATTTTATTTTCTTACATTATTTTGGTTTAGATTTTTTTATTTATGTTATTTTTAGGTTTTAACTAATTTAGGTTTAGATGTTTAGGTTTTTAGGGTTTAGGGTTTATGGTTTGGGGTTAAAGGTTTTTGGTTTAGGGTTTAGGGTTTAAGGCTTTAGGGTTTACGATTTAGGGTTTATGATTTTTTTTAGTAGAGAACAAATTCAGATTCAACATTTCTTCTTTTTTATTTCATCGACAAAGTAACACACCTAGTTTTCTATGATATAAGCAATGACATAGATAAAAATGAGCACACATAGAGCAAATCAAAAACCCTAGATAACTAGAACCGTCTCTACTGTAAAGAAATAGTTCCATAAGCAACAGATCAGATCAATCGTTCTTCAATTTTAGGGTCTATGCTTTTAGGGTTTAGGGTTTAGGGTTTAGGGTTTAATGTTGTTTATTTAGGGTTTATGGTTTAGGGTTTGTTTTAGGGTTTATGGTTTAGGGTTTAAGGTTTAAGGTTTAGGGTTTTTGGTTTTGGATTTAGGGTTTAGGGTATTTTTTTAATTTAGTAAATCGGTGTGTTTAGGTTTATTTAGTTTTCTTAATTTAGGGTTTATGGTTTTTTATGGTTTAGGGTTTACGATTTAGGGTTTAAGTTTGTAGGAATAGGGTTATCGATTGAGGGTTTAGGGATTAAGATTAGTCTTAGGGTTTAAGGTTTATGGATTCGGGTTTTGGTTTTAGAGTTTAGGGCTTAGTGTTTAGGGTTTAGGATATAGGGTTTAGAGGTTTTTTTTTAATTAAGTAAACCGGTACGTTTAGGTTTATTTAGTATTTTTTTATTTATTTTAGTTTATTTTAATTTTTTTATTTAGGTTTACTTTTTATTTTTATTTAGTTTAGTTTATTTATATTAGTTTTATTTATTTTAGTTTTTGTTTTTTTTGTAAATTTATTTTTTAGGTTTTGGTTTAGGTTTAGGTCTATTTTTTTAGTTTAGTTTTATTTTTGTTTTATTTTTAGGTTTAGTTTTTATTTTTTATTTTTAGGTTTAGGTTAAATTTATTTAATTTTATTAAGTTTAGGTTTTAGGTTTTATTTTTTAGTTTAGGTTTAGGTTTATTTTTAGTTTATTTTATTTTATTTGATTTTGGTTTAGGTTTAGGTTTACGTTTTGGTTTTATTTATTTTTGTTTATTTTATTTTAGTTTAGGTTTAGGTTTATTTTATTTTATTTATTTTATTTTTATTTTAGGTTCAGTTTTTTTTGTTTAGGGTTTAAGTTTTATTTTTTATTTACTTTTAGGTGTATTTTTTAAGTTTAGGTTTTTATTTAGTTTTTATTTTATTTTAGGTTTATTTTATTTTTATTTTAGGTTAAGTTGTTATTTTATTTAGGTTTCTTATTTTTTAGATTAGTTTAAGTTTTCTTTTTTAAATTTTAGTTCATTTTTATTTTTTATTTTATTTTCTTTTTAGGTTTAGGCTTATGTTTAAGTTTATGATTTACTTTAGGTATTTATTTTATATTTTTAATTTTATTTTGGTTTAGGTTTATTTATTTATTTTATTTTTAGGTTTTTTTTAGTTTAGGTTTAGGTTTTTAGCTTTTTAGGGTTTAGGGTTTAGGGTTTAGGATTTAGGGCTTGGGGTTTAAGGTTTAGGTTTTAGGATTTAGGGTTTAGGATTTATGGTTTAGGTATTAGGGTCTAGGATTTAGGGTTTACGGTTTAGGGTTTAGTGTTTAGGTACTAGGGTTTTTAGGGTTTAGGGTTTAGGGTTTAAGGTTTAGGGTTTAGGATTTTTAGTGTTTAAGCTTTAGGGTTTATTGTTTAGGTTTTAGGTCTAGGATTCAGGTTTTAGTATATGGTTTATGGTTTTTATCTTTTTTTTTAAATAGAGAACAAATTCAGATTCAACATTTCTTCTTTTGGATTTCATCAACCAAATAACTCGCCAAGTTTTTTAAGACACAAGTGAGGACATAGATAAAAAATGAGCACGTGTACAGTAAATCAAAAACTCTGGATAACTAGAACCATCTCTACTATAAAGACACAGTTCCATAAGCAGAAAATTGGATCAATCATTCTTCAATTTCTCTAGTTCCCATCAAAACCACTCCAGCCTGTCGAGTAGTACGATCCACCATCATATCCCCGATCTCTCCCTCCACCACCACCACGATTATAACGTTCGTCGCTACTCTTACCTCCATAATAACCATATCTAGCAGCACTTCTAGATCCCCCCCAACCACTACGATAATTGTTGCCTCCACCTTCGCCTCCACCGCCAGATCCGGACTGAGCCTGGTTAATGGTGATGTTCTTACCATCAAGGTTTTGCCCATTCTTAGGGTTTAGGGTGAGTTTAGGGTTAGTTTAGGGTTTAAGGTTTAGGGTTTATGGTTTGGGGTTTAGGGTTTAGGGTTGTAGGTTTTAGGGCTTAGGTTTAGGGTTTAGGGTTTAGTGTTTAGGGTTTAAGGTTTATGGTTCAAGCTTTAGGGTTTTAGGGTTTAGGGTTTTGGGTTTATGGTTTAGGGTTTTAGGGTTTAGGGTTTAGGGTTTAGGGTTTTTTTTTTTAAATTAAGTAAATGAGTTGGTTTAAGTTTATTTAGTTTATTTAATATACTTTTTATTTATTTGAGATTATTTTATTTTTCATTTTTATTTAGGTTTATTTTATTTTTTTATTTAGTTTAGTTTATTTATTATAGGTTCAGTTATTTTAATTTAGGTTTTTAATTTTAGTTTTTTTTTAATTTGGTTTACCTTTTAGTTGAGTTTGATTTTTATTTTTATTTTTGGTTTAGGTTTTATTTTTTATTTTTATGTTTTGGTTTAGGTTTTTATTTTATTTTTTTAGGTTTATGATTTAGGTTTTTGTTTTGGGTTTATTTTTAGGTTTTATTTCTTTACATTTGGTTTTAGTTTATTTTATTTTATTTTGTTTAGGTTTAGGTTTTGGTTTAGTTTATTTTAAGTTTAGTTTTAGGTTTAGTTTATTTTGGTTTGATTTATTTTACGTTAAGTTTAGTTTATTTTGGTTTATTTTATCTTGTTTATCTTATTTTTCTTTTAGGTTTATTTTTTTTTTCAATTTTGGGTTTAGGTTTTATTTTTATTTATTGTTAAGTTTATTTTTTAGGTTTAGGTATTTATTTAGTTTTTATTATATTTTATTTTTGATTTATTTTATTTTAGGTTTATTTTATTTATATTTTATGTTTAGTTTTTATTTTATTTATGTTTTTTACTGTTAGGTTATTTTATTTTTTTAATTTATTTTAGGTTTTTATTTCTTTTATTTCAGTTTATTTTTATTATTTTTATTTTTACATTTAGGTTTAGAGTTTAGATTACGTTTTTTAATTTATTTTAAATTTTTTATTTTATTTAGGTTCAGGTGTATTTAATTTATTTTATTAATAGGTTTTATTTAGTTTAGGTTTATATTTTTAGGTTTTTAGGGTTTAGGATTTAAGGTTTAGGGTTTAGGGTTTAGGGTTTAGGGTTGAGGGTTTAGGGTTAGCTTAGTGTTTAGGGTTAGTTTAGGGTTTAGTGTTTAGGCATTATGGTTTAGAGTTTTTAAGGTTTAGGATTTATGGTTTAGGGTTAGTTAGGGTTTAGGGTTTAGTGATAGAGTTTTTTAGGGTTTAGGTTTTAATATTTAGGGTTGTAGGTTTAAGGTTTAGGGTTAAGCTTTTGGGGCTTTTTCTTTAATTAAGTAAATCAATAGGTTTAGGTTTATTTAGTTTATTTATTTTATGATTTATTTATTTTAGTTTATTTTATTTTATTTTTTTATTTAAGTTTATTTTTTTATTTAGTTTAGTTTATTTATTTTTGGTTTATTTATTTAAGTTTAGGTTTTCTATTTTAGTTTATTTTTTAGGTTTAGGTTTAGGTTTATGCTTATTTTTTAGTTTAAAATCATTTTTGTTTTATTTTTTAGGTTTAGTGTTTATTTTTTATTTATAGTTTTAGGTTAAGGTTTAGTTTTTAAGTTTTTATTTTTTTTAGTTTAGGTTTAAGTTTATTTTTAGTTTATTTTATTTTATTTAGTTTATGGTTTAAGTTTAGTTTATTTTTGGTTTAGGTTTAGGTTTTATTTTTTTTGTTTAGGTTTATTTTGTTTTCTTTAGTTTAGGTTTAGGTTTTTTTTATTTATTTTTATGTTTTATTCTTAGGTTTAGGTTTTTTAATTTTTTATTTTATTTTATTTTAGGTTTATTTTAGTCTTAATTTATGTTTAATTTTTATTGTATTTAGGGCTTTTATATTTAGGTTTATTTTTTTTGTTCAATTTAGGGTTTTATTTATTTTAATTTAGTTTACCTTTTATTTTTTAATTTATTTTATTTTTATTTTTACGTTTAGGTTTAGGTTTAGTTTTAGTTTAGGTTTTTATTTTATTTTATTTTTTTTATTTTATTTAGGTTTAGGTTTTTTATTTATTTTATTTTTTAAGTCTAGTTTAGGTTTAGTTTTGTTTTACTTTATGGTTTAGGGTTTGGCTAGGTTTTGGGTCAGGGTTTAGGTTTAGGGTGGGTTAGGATTTAGTGTTTAGGGTATAGGGTTAGGGTTTAGGGTTTAGGTTTAGGGTTTATGGTTTAGTTTTAAGGTTTAAGGTTTAGGGTCAGGTTTAGTGGGTTGAATGTGGTTTAGGTTAGTTTAGGGTTTATTGTCAGGGTTTTTTATTTTTTATTTAAATTAAGTAAACTCTTAGGTTTAAGTATAATTATTTTAGTAAGTTTATTTTTTATTTATTTTAGTTTAATTTATATATATTTTTATTTAGTTTAATTTTTATTTTTATTTAGTTTAGTTTCTTTTTTTGGAATGTCGATTGAAACCAGAAATATGAATTACGAAATTCTTATCCTCGAGGATTAGCTTACCGTGAAAGAACTTTACCTTCCAAATTGTCATAGGACATAGTAGATAGGATCTAGGCACCATATCGATTCCAAGAGCACCTTTCAGATAGACTTTCTTCTTCCCACTCTTGAATAAAGAAAGACTTGTGCATTTAGTTTAGGTTATTTATTTTAGATTATTTTTTAGGTTTAGGTTTAGTTTTAGGTTTATTTTTTAGTTTATTTTTATTTTTATTTAATTTTTTAGGTTTAGGTTTTATTTTATTATTTTTAGGTTTAAGTTTCAATTTTTATTTTATTTTTTTTAGGTTTAGGTTTTAGGTTTTTATTTTATGTTTATTTTGAGGTTTTATTTTTTAATTTAGGTTTAGGTTTATTTTTAGTTTGTTTTATTTTATTTAGGGTTTAGGTTTAGGTTTAGGTTTAGATTATTTAGTTTAGGTTTAGTTTTATTTATTTAGTTTATGTTATTTAGGTTCATTTTATTTTTATTTTAGGTTTAGATTTTTTTTAGTTTAGGGTTTACATTTATTTTTTTTATTTTTATGTTTATTTTTAGGTTTAGGTTTTATTTTTTTATTTTATGTTTATTTAATTTTATTAGGCTATTTTTATATATTAATTTATTTATTTTATTTGTGTTGGGTCAGGATTTAAGGAGAGGTGGGTTTAGGGGTTTAGTTAGGTTTAGGGTTAGCTTAGTGTAGTGTCAGTTTATGGTTTAGATGGTTTAGATTTAGGTTTAAGTTATAGGGTTAGTGGTTTAGGGTTTAGTTTAGTTTTTAGGTTTTAATGATTTAGGGTTGTAGGTTTAAGGTTTAGGGTTGCTTTTTTTTTTCTTTAATTAAGTAAATCAATAGGTATAGGTTTATTTAGTTTATTTATTTTATGATTTATTTATTTTAGTTTATTTTATTTTATTTTTTATTTAAGTTTATTTTTTTATTTAGTTTAGTTTATTTATTTTTGGTTTATTTATTTAAGTTTAGGTTTTCTATTTTAGTTTATTTTGTAGGTTTAAGTTTAGGTTTATGCTTATTTTTTAGTTTAAAATCATTTTTGTTTTATTTTTTAGGTTTAGTGTTTATTTTTTATTTATAGTTTTAGGTTAAGGTTTAGTTTCTAAGTTTTTTATTTTAGTTTAGGTTTAAGTTTATTTTTAGTTTATTTTATTTTATTTAGTTTATGGTTTAAGTTTAGTTTATTTTAGGTTTAGGTTTAGGTTTTATTTTTTTTGTTTAGGTTTATTTTGTTTTCTTTAGTTTAGGTTTAGGTTTTTTTTATTTATTTTTATGTTTTATTCTTAGGTTTAGGTTTTTAATTTTTATTTTATTTTATTTTAGGTTTATTTTAGTCTTAATTTATGTTTAATTTTATTGTATTTCTTTATATTTAGGTTTATTTTTTTGTTCAATTTAGGGTTTTATTTATTTTAATTTAGTTTAATCTTTATTTTTAATTTATTTTATTTTTATTTTACGCTTAGTTTTAGGTTTAGTTTAGTTTAGGTTTTATTTTATTTTATTTTTTTATTTTATTTAGGTTTAGGTTTTTTATTTATTTTATTTTTTAAGTTTCATTTAGTTTAGGTTTAGGTTTTGTTTTATTTTTTGGGGTTTGGGGTTTAGGGTTGGGTAGGGTTGTAGGTTTTAGGGTTTAGGGTTTAGGATTTAGTGTTTAGGGTATAGGGTATAGGGTTTTAGGGTTTAGGGTTTAAGGTTTAGGGTTTATGGTTTAGGGTTTTAAGGTTTAAGGTTTAGGGTTTAGGGTTGTAGGTTTAGGGTTCAGAATTTAGGGTTTAGGGTTAGTTTTAGGGTTTATTGTCAGGGTTTTTTATTTTTTATTTAAATTAAGTAAACTCTTAGGTTTAAGTTTAATTATTTTAGTAAGTTTATTTTTTATTTATTTTAGTTTAATTTATATATATTTTTATTTAGTCTAATTTTTATTTTTATTTAGTTTAGTTTCATTTTTTGGAATGTCGATTGAAACCAGAAATATGAATTACGAAATTCTTATCCTCAAGGATTAGCTTACCGTGAAAGAACTTTACCTTCCAAATTGTCATAGGACATAGTAAATAGGATTTAGGCACCATATCGATTCCAAGAGCACCTTTCGGATAGACTTTCTTCTTCCCACTCTTGAATAAAGAAAGACTTGTGCTTTTAGTTTAGGTTATTTATTTTAGATTATTTTTTAGGTTTAGGTTTAGTTTTAGGTTTATTTTTTAGTTTATTTTTATTTTTATTTAATTTTTTAGGTTTAGGTTTTATTTTATTATTTTTAGGTTTAAGTTTCAATTTTAATTTTATTTTTTTTAGGTTTAGGTTTTATGTTTTTATTTTATGTTTGTTTTGAGGTTTTATTTTTTAATTTAGGTTTAGGTTTATTTTTAGTTTATTTTATTTTATTTACGGTTTAGGTTTAGGTTTAGGTTTAGATTATTTTAGGTTTAGGTTTAGGTTTTATTTATTTTAGTTTAGTTTATGTTAGCTTAGGTTTAGGTTTATTTTATTTTTATTTTAGGTTTAGATTTTTTTTAGTTTAGGGTTTACATTTTTTTATTTTTTTTATTTTTATGTTTATTTTTTAGGTTTAGGTTTTTATTTTTTTTATTTTATGTTTATTTAATTTTATTATAGGCTTTGTTTTTATTTTATTTAGGTTTCCTATTTTTTAGTATAGTTTATCTTTTTATTTATTTTATTTTATTTTATTATTTTTTAAGGTTTAGGTTCATGTTTAGGTTTTAGTTTAGGTTCTCATTTTATTTTAGTTTAGGTTTTTTTATTTATTTTATTTTTAGGTTTTATTTAGTTTAGGTTTAGATTTTTAGTTTTTTAGGGTTTAAGGTATAAGGTTCAGGATTTTGGGTTTAGGGTTTGTGGTTTAGGGTTTAGGATTTAGGTTTTAAGGTTTAAGTTTTAGGGTTTAGGGTTAGAGTTTAGGGTTTAGGGTTTAGGGTTTAGAATTTTTAGGGTTTAAGGTTTAGGGTTTAGGGTTTAGATTTTAGGTCTAGAGTTCAGGTTCTAGTTTAGGGTTTAGGGTGCTTGGTTTTTTTTAACAAAGAACAAATTCTAATTCAACATTTATTCTTTCCAATTTCATCAACCAAGTAACCCACCAAGTTTTTTAAGATAAATGTGATGACATAGATAAAAATATGGGCACACATTGAGAAAATCAAAAACCCTAGATAACTAGAACTATCTCTACTATAAAGACACAATTCCATAGCAGATCAAATCGGCTCTTCTCGCTTTGTTCCCATCAGAACCACCCCAGCCTCTCGAGTAGCGGGATCGACCATCATATCCCCAATCTCTCCCTCCGCCACCACCACAGTTGTAATCTCCATGTCTCCTCTTACCTCTATAAGCACCACTCCTCTGACCACCACCTCAAAATCCACCAGCACCTCCAGATCCCCCACCATCGTAGCGATAATCACCACCTCCACCTTCACCTCCGCTGTCTGATCTAGATCGAGCTTGATTGACGGTGATGTTCCTACCATCAAAGTTCTGCCCATTCTTTGGGTTTATGCTTATTAAGTTTTAGGGTTTAGGTTTATTTTTTAATTTATTTAGTTACTTTAGGTTTTTGTTTAGGGTTTGGGATTTAGGGGTTTGAGTTTAGGGTTTAGGGTTTAGGGTTTAGGGTTTAGGGTATTAGGATTTATGCTCTTAGGCTTTAGGGTTTAGGGTTAGGGTTTAGGGTTTTAGGGTTTAGGGTTTTAGGTTTTAGGGTTCAGGTTTAGGGTTTAGGGTTTAGGGTTTAGTGTTTATGGTTTAGGGTTTAAAGTTTTGAGGGTTTAGGGTTTAGGGTTTAGGGTTGTAGGTTTAGGGTTTAGTGTTTAAGGATATTTTTAGGGTTTAGGGTGTAGAGTTTATGGCTTAGGGTCTTTTTTTTTTAAATTTAGTAAATCGGTAAGTTTAGGTTTACTTAGTTTATTTAGGTTATTTTTATTTATTTTAGTTTATTACATTATTTATTTTTATTTATGCTTATTCTAAATTTTTATTTAACTTAGTTTATTTATTTTAGGTTTATTTATTTTAGTTTAGGTTCTTTTTTTTAGTTTATTTTTTAGGTTTAGGTTTAGGGTCATGTCTATTTTTTAATTTAGTTTAATTTTTATTTTATTTGCTAGGTCTAAGTTTTATTTTTTTATTTTTAGGTTTAGGTTTAGATTTTTATTTTATTTTTTTAGGTTTAGGTTTTAGATTTCTATTTTAGGTTTATTTATAGGTTTTATTTTCTTAGTTTAGTTTAGGTTTATTTTTTATTTATGTTATTTTATTTAGTTTAGGGTTTAGGTTTTGTTTATTTTAAGTTTAGGTTTAGGTTTATTTTAATTTTATTTTTTTTAGGTTTAGTTTTTTTTATTTTAGGGTATGGGTTTTATTTTCTTATTTAGTTTTTATTTTATTTTATTTTAGGTTTATTTTATTTTTATTTTATTTAGGTTTTTTTTGTTTTAGGTTTTTTTTAGTTTAGTTTCAATTTTTATTTATTTTATTTTAGTTTAGCTTTTTTTATTTTTTATATTTAGGTTTAGTTTTAGGTTTAAGTAGTTAGGTTTTATTTTATTTTATTTTATTATATGTAGGTTTAGGTTTTTATTTATTTTATATTTAGGTTTTATTTAGGTAGGTTGCACGTTGTGGGTTTAGGGTTTAGGGTCTGGTGGCTCAGGGTTTTTGGGGTTTGGGGGTATTGGGTGGGGTTTAGGGTTGCAGTTTGGGTTTAAGGTTTAGGTTTAGGGTTTTAGGGTTTAAGGTTTAGGGTTTAGAGTTTTGGGGTTTAGGCATGGAGTTTAGTTATGGTTTAGGGTTTAGGTTAGACAGGGTGGTGGTTAGTAGAGTCTGGGTAGTAGGTTTATGGAGTGTCCAAGTTTGATTTAGGGTTTAGGGTTTAGGGTCAGGGTCTTTATGGTTTAGGTTTTAATTAAGCAACCCGACAGGATTAGGTTAATTTAGTTTATTTAGTTTATTTTTAATTTATTTTAGTTTATTATATTATTAATTTTTATATATGTTTATTTTTAATTTTTATTTAATTTAGTTTAGGTGTTTTATTTAGTTTATTTTTAGGTTTAGGTTTAAGTTTATAGTTTAGTTTTATTTTTATTTTATTTTTTAGGTTTTGGTTTTAAATTTTTAGGTTTGGGTTTTGGTTTAAATTTTTATTTTTTTTTTAGGTTTAGGTTTAAGGTTCACATTTTAGGTTGTATTTTTTAGTTTAGGTTCAGGAATATTATTTATTTATTTTAATTTATTTAGTTTAGGGTTTGATATTAGTTTATTTTAGGTTTAGGTTTAGGTTTTATTATTTTAGTTTAGTTTGATTTAGTTTAGGTTTAGGTTTATTTTATTTTACTTATTTTAGTCTTAGGTTTATTTTTTAGTTTAGGGTTTAGATTTTATTTATTATTTATTTTTAGGTTTTATTTTAATGTTTAGGCTTTTATTTAGTTTTTATTTTATTTTATTTTTGTTTTATTTTATTTTATTTTGTTTAGTTTTTATTTTATTTAGTTTTTTTTATTTTTATGTTTATTTTATTGTTTAGTTTATTTGGTTTTTAATTATTTTATTTTAGTTTACTTTACTTTTATTTTTAAAATGTTTTTTTATGTTTAGGTTTAGGTTTGGGTTTCAATTTTAGTTTAGGATTTTATTTTATTTTCTTTTATTATTTTACTTAGGTTTAGGTTTATTTATTTTATTTTTAGGTTATATTTAGTTTAGGTATAGGTTTTTAGGTTTTTATAGTTTAGGGTTTAGGATTGTAGGTTGTAGGTTTAAGGTTTAGGGTTGTAGGTTTAGGGTTCAGGGTTTAGGATTTAGGATTTAAGGTTTAGGGTTTAGGGTTTAAAATTTAGGGTTTAAGGTTTAGGGTTTTAAAGTTTAGGGATTAGGGTTAGTTTTAGGGTTTAGGGTTTAGGGTTAGGGTTTTTTATTTGTTTTTAATTTTTTTAAAATTAGGCAAACTCATAGGTTTAGGATCACTTAGTTTTTTTTTTGTATTTTTATTTAGGTTTATTTTTATTTATATTTAATTTAGTTTATATATTATAGGTTTATTTATTTTATTTTAGGTTTTTTATTATAGTTTATTTTTTAAGTTTAGGTTTTTTTTAGTTCATTTTATTTTAATTTTAATATTTAGGTTTAAGTTTTGCTGTTTATTTTTAGGTTTAGGTTTAGGTTTTTATTTTTATATTTTTTCGATTTAGGTTTTTATTGTATTTTATTTTGTTTAGGTTTTATGTTTTTGTTTTAGGTTTATTTGTAGGTTCTATTTTTTAGTTTATTTTATTTTATTTAGGGTTTAGGTTTAGGTTTAGGTTTTATTTATTTTAGTTTAGTTAATTTTAGTTTAGGTTTAGGTTTATTTTATTTTTATTTTAGGTTTAAGTTTTTTTAAGTATAGGATTGAGGTTTTATTTTTTATTTATTTTTAGGTTTATTTTTTAGGTTTAGGTTTTTATTTAGTTTTTATTTTATTTTATTTTAGGTTTATTTAATTTTTTTAAGGTTTAGTATTTATTTTATGTAGGTTTGTATTTATTTATAATTTAGTTTAGTATTTATTTTTATTTTATTTTCACTTTAGGTTTAGGTTTAGCTTTAGCTTTAGGTTTAGGTTTTAATTTAGGTTTTTATTTTATTTTATTTTTTAGTTTATTTTGGTTTAGGTTATTTATTTATTTTATTTTTAGGTTTTATTTAGTTTAGGTTTAGGTTTTTAGCTTTTTAGGGTTATTTATGGGTTTAAGATTTAGGGTTTAGGGTTTAGGGTTTAGGGTTTAGTGTTAAGGGTTTAGGGTTTAGGTTTTAGGGTTTAGGGTTTAGGGTTTAGGGTTTTAGGGTTTAGGGTTTAGGGTTTTTAGATTTTAGAGTTTAGAGTTTAGATTTTAGGTCTAGGGTTGATGTTTTAGTTTAGGGTTTAGGTTTTATGGTTTTTTTTAACTTAGAATAAATTCAGATTCAACATTTCTTCTTTTCAATTTCATCAACCAAGTAACACACTAAGTTTTTTAAGATACAAGCAATGATAGATAAAAAATGAGCACGCATAGAGCAAATCAAAAACCCTAGATAACTCGAACCATCTTTACTGTAAAAGCACAGTTCCATGAATAATAGATCAAATCGCCCATTCTTCAATTTCTTCAGTTCCCATCAGAACCACCCCCTCCTCTTGAGTAGCGGGGTCCTCCATCATATCCTCGATCTCTCCCTCTACCACCACCATGGTTGTAACCTCCATCGCTCCTCCCGCCACCAAAAACACCACTTCTCAGACCACCACCTCCATATCCACCAACACCTCCAGATCCCCCACCACCACTACGGTAATCGCCGCCTCCGCCTTCGCCTCCACCGCTAGATCTAGACTAAGCTTGGTTAATGGTGATATTCCTAATGTCAAGATTCTTCCCATTCTCAAGTTTTAAGTTTATTAGGTTTTAGGGTTTAGGTTTATTTTTTTTATTTTATTTAGTTACTTTAGATTTAGGTTTAGGATTTAGGGTTTAGGGTTTAAGGTTTAGGGTTTAGGGTTTTAGGGTTTATGCTTTTAGGGTTTAGGTTGTGGTAGTTTAAGGTTTAGGATTTTGGGTTTAGGCTTTTAGGTTTAGGATTGGGTGTGGTTTAGGTTTAGTTTGAGGGTGAGTTGATGGTTGGGTAGGGTTAGTTTAGGATTTAGAGTTTAGGGTTTTATTATTGTTTAGGGATTAGGGTTTAGGGTTGTTGGTTTAGGGTTTAGGGTTTAGGGTTACGTTTAGGATTTAGGGTTTAAGGTTTAGGGCGTAGGATTTAGGATTTAGGGTTTAGCATTTTTTTTAAAATAAGTAAACCTATAGGTTTAGGTTTATTTAGTTTATCTAGTTTATTTATTATTTTAATTTTTTTATTTAGGTTTATTTTTTATTTTTATTTAGTTTAGTTTATTTATTTTAGCATTGTTTATTTTAGTTTGGGTTTTTTATTTTAGTTTAGTTTTTAAGTTTAGGTTTAGGTTTAGGTTTATTATTTTAGTTGAGTTTTATTTTTATCTAATATTTCAGGTTTATGTTTTATTTTTTATTTTTAGGTTTAGGTTTAGATTTTTATTTTATTTTTTTAGGTTTAGGTTTTACGTTTTTATTTTTTCTTTATTTTGAGGTTATATTGTTTAGTTTAAATTAGGTTTATTTATTATTTATTTTATTTTATTTAGGGTTTAGGTTTAGGTTTAGGTTTAGTTTATTTTTGGATTAGGTTTAGGTTTTATTTATTTTAGTTTAGGTTTAGTTTTATTTTATTTTTATCTTAGGTTTAGGCTTTTTTTTGGTTTAGGATTTATGTTTTATTTTTTATTTATTTTTAGGTTTATTTTATTTTTATTTTAGGTTTAGTTTTTATTTTATTTAGTTTTTTATTTTTCACTTTAGTTTAGGTTTTTATTTATTTTATTTTAGTTTAGTTGTTATTTTTTATTTTATTTTCTTTTTGGGTTTAGGTTTAGGTTTAGTTTTTAGTTTAGGTTTTTATTTATTTTTTAATTTTTTATTTTATTTTGGTTTAGGTTTTTTTATTTATTTTATTTTTAGGTTTTATTTAGTTTAGGATTAGGTTTTCATCTTTTTAGGGTTTAGGGTTAATTAAGGGTTTAGGGTTTAGGGTTTTCCATTTAGGGTTTAAGGTTTTAAGGTTATGCTTTTAGGGCTTAGGGTTTAGGGTTTAGGGTTTAGGGTTTAGGGTTTAGGGTTTAGGTTTAAGGCCTAAGGTTCAAGTTTTAGTTTAGGGTTTAAGGTTTTTGGTTTTTTTTTAACATAGAACAAATTCAGATTCAACATTTCTTCTTTTCAATTTCATCAACCAAGTACAACACCAAGTTTTCTAAGAGACAAGTGATGACAAAGATCAAAATGAGCACACATTGAGCAAATAAAATACCCTAATTACTAGAACCATTTCTACAGTAAAGACAATTCAATAAGCTGCAGATCGGATTGACCATTCTTCAGTTTCTCTGCTTCCCATCAGAACCACTCTGACCTCCCGATTAGCGAGATCCCCCATCATATCCCTGATCTATCCCTCGGCTACCACCATGGCTACAACCTCCATCACTTTTCCCACTGCCATTACAATAACTGCCACCTCTGCCTTTGCCTCCACTGCTAGATCTAGACTAAGCTAGTTGGCGGTGATGTTCCTGCCATCAAGGTTCTGCCTATTCTGGGGGTTTAGGTTTAGGTTTATTTGGTTTTAGCGATTAGGTTTATTTTTTAATTTATTTAGTTACTTTAGGTTTAGGTTTAGGGTTTGGGTTTTAGTGTTTAGGGTCCACGGTTAGGGTTTAGGGTTTAGGGTTTCTTATTTACGATTTTAGGGTTTATCCTTTAGGGTTTAGGGTTTAGGGGTTTTTAGGGTTTAGGGCTTAGGGTTTAGTGTTTAGGTTTTTTTTATAAATTAAGTAAACCGGTAGGTTTAAGTTTATTTAGTTTATTTAGTATATTTTTTATTTATTTTAGTTTATTTGATTTTTTATTTTTATTTAAGAAGATTTTTTTATTTAGTTCAGTCTATTTATTTTAGTTTAGGTTCTTTATTTTAGTTTATTTTTTATGTTTAGATTTAGTTTCTATTTTTTAGTTGAGTTACATTTTTATTTTATATTTTAGCTTTAGGTTTAGGTTTTTAATTTTTTTTTACACTTAGGTTTTAGGTTTTTATTTTAGCTTATTTTTAGGTATTTATTTTACAGTTTACTTTTTAGGTTTTGGTTTATATCATGTTTTTATTTTATTTTATTTTAAATTTATTTTATTTTTATTTTACAGTTAGTTTTTATTTTATTTAGGTTTCATAATAGGTTTATTTTATTTTTAAGTTTATTTAGGTTTTTATTTATTTTATTTTATTTTATTTTTATTGGTTTATTTCATTTTATTTTTAGGTTTAAGTTTAGGTTTTTATTTTATTTTATTATTTTATTTAGTTTAGGTTTATTTATTTATTTTACTTTTAGGTTTAGTTTAGGTCAGGTATTTAGGTTTAGGTTTGGTATGGTGGTTTAGTGGTGGAGTTTAGGTTTTAGTGGTTTAGGTTTAGGGCCCAGGTTTAGAGGTGGGTGGAGGATTTAGGGTTTGGTTTAGGGTCATCAGGTTTAGGGTCACTTTAGGAGCCTGCTTTTGCTTTAGAGTTTTGGTTTGCCTGTGGGCCCAGGGTTTAGGCCCAGGGTTATGGTGTGGTCAGGGCTAGGGTTTGTTTAGGGTTAGGGTTAGAGGTTTAGGGTTTAGGGTTTAGGGTTAGTTTTATGGATTAGGGTTTAAGATTTAGGGTTTAAGATTTAGGGTTTAGGGTTCAGGGTTTAGGGTTTTCTTTAAAAAAATAAGTAAACCGATAGGTTTAGGTTTATTGAGTTTATTTAGTTCATCTTTTATTTATTTTGGTTTATTTTATTTTTTATTTTTATTTAGGTTTATTTTTTATTTTTATTTAAGTTTAGTTTTTATTTTTATTTAGTTTAGTTTATTTATTTTAGGATTTTGTTTATTTTAGTTTAATTTTTAGGTTTAAGATTAGTTTTATGTTTATTTTTTGTTTAGTTTTATTTTTATTTTACTTTATAGGTTTAGCTTTTATTTTTTATTTTTTTTGTTTAAGTTTAGATTTTTATTTTATTTTTTTAGGTTTAGGTTTTAGGTTTTTATTTTAGGTTTTTTTAGTTTAGGTTTAGGTTTATTTTAAGTTTATTTTATTTTATTTAATATAGGGTTTATATTTAGTTTATTTTAAGTTTAGGTTTAGGTTTTTTTTATTTTAGTTTAGTTTACTTTAGTTTTGGTTTATTTTTAATTTAATTCTGGTTGAGGTTTTTTTTTTAGTTTAGGGTTTAGGTTTTATTTTTTATTTATTTTTAGGTTAATTTTTTAGGTTTAGGTTTTTATTTAGTTTTTATTTTATTTTGGATTTTGTGCCACCATCCTTCAGGATCTTTGATGCCATAGGGAGCTCACGATAACACATTGCACACTTTAGAGCCGGCTATTGTAACATTGGTGGCAATAATGCACTCCTCTTCCGCCTTTTCTCTATCAAGTGTTGCATTTGATTGGTCTGTCGAACTGCCCAATGGTTCGGTGAATATTTTTGTTGAGTTGGAGCACCTATTTATCAAGAGGTTTGATGGAGCTCAATAGAGGATGACTGAAGGCAACCTCATTATAGAGAAATAGAAACTCAATGAGATCCTTGTTGATTACATTCTCAGGTGGCGCAACATGAGCATGAAATGTGAACCCCAACTATCCGAACAACATGCCATTGAGATTCTTCTCAAGAATATCCATGGCCCAGTCACCTTCATGCTTAAGGGCTTTACCATCAAAATATTTAAGAATTTAATCAACAAGGCGGCTAGCCTACAACAGGAAGCCAAGCAGTTGCCCTTTCCCGACCATTCATCTAGGCCCAAGCCGTAGAAGGTGTTTGAGAAGAAGCCAAAGAGAGTTGCATCAATGGATAGAGGGAAGTAGCCAGCTAGAGTTAAGTATGAGAGACTACGAGCTCAGCAGCCTCCTTTGTCACCTCCTCTTCCACAACCTCGGCAATCATACCAGCCACCGCAGCCACCACAATGACCATTTCCATCACCTTAGTATCCTACCCAGTAGCGGTGTTCATATCCATCACTAGGCAGCTACTTTCGAACAACTCTTATCAATAGATTGAATAAGCCATATTCATTCAAGAGGGAGGTAGTTAAAAAGTCTTTAAGAATCTCTGAAAGAAACCTGTCTTTTAGTTACCAGAGCCTAAGAGGACAGAGTAAGTAGGCAAGGCGATGATTCTAGCTATTGCCCCTACCACCTCATGTTAGGCCAAGTTTTAGAGTATTGTATCACTTTTAAGGACTAGCTTGAGCGCAACTACAAGTTGAGAGCCATAGTTATCCCTAAGGAATACTTATTAGAACAACCATCTAGTTCTATTATAGTAATCCTTGCGGATACTGCGATCCTCTTAAGACCAAAGAAGGTTATGATATATCCCTATCCCAAACCTCTAAGAAGATCATTTGTAATGTCAAGAAGCTTTCCTTGAAGGTGCTTGAATTAGCTCAAACCTCCAACACCAAGGAAGTTTTACTAGTTGCAAAAGATAACTCGGGGATGGTGACAGCCCAGCAGCAGCAGCTCACCATACCTTCCCAAGGTAGTCCAATAGTGTAGCCACCGTCTGAGTTGAGTACTCCCTCCACCGTTGCAGCTACCACCTCTTCTGATAAATCCTCTTCTATCGGTAGGAGCATTGTATATGCAGATAAGGTAACTCTGCTTACTTTACTTAATTTCTTTCATGTACCTCCACCCAAAAAGAAATTAATGAAGAAAGTTGATTCTACATATATATTGTCTACTTCTGAAGCTCTTTTCATTTTATTCATATTGAAAGCTCTCTGAGTATAAAAAAGATAATAGCTCTAGTAGCTTCGATCCTTTCCTTTCTATTTTAGAGTCAGACTATCCTTCTCTGAATCAATCAGGTTCACCTCTTGAGATTGACTTGGAGTCAACTGACTCTGAGGATCCCATAGGAGAAGTTGTAGGTATGCTCGATGAGAATGTAGAGCTTTCCACAAGCTCATCATTCCAAGAAGTCATTGAAGTCAACCTACGCAGTGGCAAAATTCTACCTCCTAGGGTAGCCCTTCAGGATAAGGGTAAGCAAGTCATTGGTTCTAGTGAGCATATAGCCCTTCCATAGGATGCTCCACCCACGGATATGCTTGTGGAGGACCAATCCAGAGTTGATTACAATGTCCTAGCCCACATTAGAAAGTTTCCAACTAAGTTAAGCATATATGAGGCCCTTGCCTTATCCAAAGATATGAGGGAATCTCTAATCAAGGCCTTACTTGATCTAGAGATATGCTTAGCTCATTTGACCGCTATTAAAGAGGAGGCATGCCACTCGAATGACATATTAGGAGTTACATTTAGGGATGAATACTTACTCCTAGGGATGACCGAGCACAACCACCTCTTTACATTATAGTCGATGTTAGCATATACAAGCTATCCAGAGTTCTTGTTGACCCCGGTGTATCAATCAACATTATGAGTCTAAGAATCATTTCCTACTTGAGGATTGACATCTCCAAACTCCAAAAAGAAAGGATGATGTTGAGAGGATTCAATGAACCAGAGGAGAGGGTTTTGTGCTGTTTATTTTTGGATGTATAGGGGGGAGGAAGGGGGTACTTTTTAAGGTGATCGGGTATAACATTGAGGTATGATGTACTATCTCAAAAGATAGAGGCATCACCCTACATTGGACCTAATAACGTAATAAGGACTCCTAAGGCATGATGGGTCTATGAATGTAGCAGAGATTTTTCCCTACTTTACATGGATGAAAAAGCAAGGTTTATATTAAACTAAGTTCTTAAGTTCCCTATGGAGGCAAGCCTCCATAGTTAATTACATCTTAGGAAATGAAATTTCCTAAAAATACTCTCGATTAAAGTAGACAATTCACATCTCCAAGGATTTCAAGGTTAGACAATCAAAGGATTGGTTGTATTTGAAAAATCAATTGGAAAATAAGTAGTAAATGCTCAACATAATCTATCCTATGGTTAGGCTTTATAATTTTGAAGTTGAGGAGATTTATATATTTTGAGTTGAAATTTAATTAGATTATTAGGGCTTATAATCCATCAACACAAAATTATGGGAATGCCTAAGAGGTGAGGATTTATGCTCGTAGCCCAAAGGAAATAGCTACCTCGGATCCTACATAAGGGTTTAGTACGAGCTAAAGCACAACCAAAATCTAAGTGATAGGTGGACATAAGGGTTTACCTCCACAAGACAGAATAAATTTTCTGACTTCCAGAGTTATAATTGCTTAGAGAGGCCACCAGCTAACTCCTCTTATGATTTTAAAACCATGTAGTCTGTTCTTATGAATTATAAGATAGCTAGGGTAGTTATTTAATTAGAAAGAGACTAAAGTCCATAACACACTCCCTAAGAGACTAGAGCATGAGTGGTATGAGCATATGACTTAATATATAGATGCAAAATCTTTTCAAATTTTATTTTATTTTAGACACATCATTTTGATAGAGGCTTTAGGATTTCTTATGCCTAAATGCATTATGAAGTAGGTTATGGGTCAAATCAGCTAGAAGATGGTGCTCTCCATCATAAGGGATGCCCTCAAAGGTCTCATAGGGAGTGTGTTTAGGACTTTAGTCTCTTTCTAATTAAATAACTACCATGGCTATCTTGCAATTCATAAAAATAGACTACTTAGTTTTAAAATCATAGGAGGAGTTAGCTGGCGACCACTCCAAGTGAACATAAGTCCAGAAGTCAGACAATTTATTTTGTAGTGGTAAATCCTAATGTCCACCTATTGCTTAGATTTAGGTCATGCTTTAGCTCATACTAAAGCTCCCTTGATTTAGGATCCGAGATAGCTATTTCCTTTAGGCTACGAGTATAAATCCTCACCTCTTAAGCATTCCAACAACCTTGTGTTTGTGGATTATAAGCCCTAGTAATCTAATAAAATTTTAACTCAAAACATATAAATCTCCTCAACCTTAAAATTATAAAGCCCAACCATAGGATAGATTGGAATGCTCACTAAGCTTTCTAATATCATGAGAATTTCTTACTTATTTCATTTGTATCCCAAAAATAAGTCTTCTCCTTGAACTTTCCCAATTGATTTTCCAAATACAACTAATCCTTTGATAGTCTAACGTTGAAATGTTTGGAGATGATAATTGTCTACTTTAATCGAGAGTATTCTTAAGAAATTTTATTTTTTTAACATGTAATTAACTATGGAGGCTTGCCTCCATAGGAAACTTAAGAACCCGGTTTAATATAAACCTCAATTTATTCATCCATGTAAAGTAGGGGACAAATTGCTAGTACGTCGAAAGACCAATCGTGCCTTAGGAGTCTTTATTACATGATTTGGTCCATTGTAGGGTGATGTCTCTATCTTTCGAGATAGTACATCATACCTCAATGTAGTAGCTAATAACCTTAAAAAGTACCCCCGCCCCCCTTATACATCAAAAAATAAACAACGTAAGGCCCTCTCATCTTGTTCATTGAATTCTCTCAACATCATCCTTTCTTTTTAGAGTTTGGAGATGTCGATCCTCAAGTAGGCAAGGGTTCTTTGACTCATAATGTTGACTAGTACACTCGGGTCAACCAAAACTTTGGATAGCCTGTATCTTCCAACATCCACTATAATGTAAAGAGGCGATTGTGCTCGGTCATCTCTAGGAGTAAGTTTTCATCATTGAATTTAACTCCTAAGATGTCCTTCGAGTGGCATGTCTCCTCTTTAGTAGTGGTCAACTGAGCTAAGTATATCTATAGATCAAGTAAGGCCTTGATTAGAAATTACTTCATCTCTTTAGATAAGACAAGGGTGTCGTATATGCTTAACTTAGTTGAAAACTTTGTAAGGTGAACTAGGACATTGTAATCATCTCTGGCTTGGTCCTCCATAAGCTTATCCATGGGTGGAGCATCATGTGGAGGGGCTATCTACTCACTAGAACCAATGACTTGCTTACCCTTATCCTGAGGTGCTACCTTAGGAGGTAGAACTTTGCCACTGTGTAAGTTGACTTCAATGACTTCTTGGAATGATGAGCTTATGGAAAGTTCTACCATTTGATCAACATACCTATAACTTATGGGATCCTCAGAGTCAGTTGGCTCCAAGTCAATTCCAAGAGGTGAACCTGATTGATTCAGAGAAGGATAGTTCGATTCTAAGAAAGGAAAGGATCAGAACTACAATAAGTAGGATCAGAAAGGTAAACTATGGCTCCCAACTTGTAGTTGTGCTCAAGCTAGTCCTTAAAAGAAGTACAATCCTCTAAGACATAGCTTAACATGAAATGGTAGGGGAAATAGCTAGGATCATCGCTCTTGCCCACTTCCTCTATCCTCTTAGGCTCTGGTAACTAAAGTTAGGTTTTGTTTAAGAGATTCTTAAATATTTTCCTAACTACCTCCTTCTTGAATGAATATGGCTTATTCAATCTATCGGCAAGAGTAGGTGGGAAGTAACTACCTAGAGATAGATATGAATACTACTGTTGGGTAGGCAGCTGAGTTGGTGGAAATGGTCATTGTGGCAACTGCGGTGGCCGATATGATGGCTGAGGTGGTGGAAGAGGAGGTTGCAAAGGAGGCTATTGAGCTCGTAGTCTCTCATATTGAATGCTGGCTGGCTACATCCCTCTATCCACTTACACAACTATCCTTGGCTTCTTCTCAAACACCTTATGCAGCTTGGGCCTAGATGATTGGTTGGAAAAGGGAAACTGTTTGGCTTCCTCTTATAAGCTAGCTACCTCGTTGATTAATTTTTAGAAAATTCTGAAGGTAAATCCCATAAGCATGAAGGCGACCAGACCATGGATATTCTTGAAAAGAATCTCAATGGCATGCGATTCGGACAGTTGTATTTCGCATTTCATGCTCATGTTTCATCACGTGAGAATGTAATGAACAAGTGATTCATTGAGTTTATGTTCCTCTGCAATGAGGTCGCCTATAGTCACCCTCTACTGAGCTCCAACAAACCTCTTGATGAAGAGGTACTCCAACTCAACAAATTCTTCACTAAACCGTTGGGCAGTTCAACATACTAATCAAATGCAACACCTGACAGACAGCTAACTAACAGGAGAAAGAGGAGTGTGTTGTTGCCACCGATGTTGCAACAACCGACTCTAAAGTGTAATGTGTTATCATGGGTTCAAAGATCTTGAAGGATGGTGGCAGAAAACCATAAATAAAATCAAAACTAAATAAAAACCTAAACTTAAAAAATAAACCTAAAAATAAAACTTCAAAATAAATAAATAACCTATAGCTAAAATAAACAAAATAAAATAAACCCTAAACAATAAAAAACCCTAAACCCTAAACCCTAAACACTAAAAAACCCAAAACCCTATTTACTAAACACTAAACCCTAAACCCTAAGCCCTAAACCCTAAACTAACCCTTACTGTCGACCGTCAACCCTAAATCCTAAACCCTATACCCTAAACCCTAAACCCGAACCCTAACTCTAAACCTTAAACCCTACACCTTAAAACCCTAAACCCTAAACTAACCCTAAACCCTAAACCTTAAACCTTAAAGTCTAAACACTAAAGAAAGCAAACCTTAAACCTGAACCTAAACCTTATGAACTTAAACCCTAAACCCTAAAAACCCTAATCCCTAAAGCCTAAACACTAAATCCTAAACCTAAACCCTAAACCCTAAACCTTAAATCCTAACCTTAAACCCTAAACCTTAAAACACTAAACCCTAAATCCCTAAACCATAAATCCTAAACCCTAAAAACCTAAAAACCTAAACCTAAACTAAATAAAACCTAAAAATAAAATAAAAAATACCTAAACTAGAATAAAATAAAATAAATAAAATATAATAAAAACATAAAGTAAAACCTAAACCTAAACCTAAACCAAAAAATAAAATAAAATAAAAAATAAAAACTAAACTAAAAGAAAAAAAACCTAAACTAAACTAAAAAAATAAAATAAACCTAAAAATAAAACCTAAATAAAATAAAATACTAAATGTAAAATAAAAATAAAATAAACATAAAATAAAATAAAAACTAAATAAAGACCTAAACCTAAAAAATAAACATGAATATAAAACCTAAAAATAAATAAATAAATAAAACATAAACCTTAAACTAAAAAAATTAAACCTAAATTAAACAAAATAAAATAAATTTAAACCTAAACTAAAATAAACTAAACTAAAATAAATAAAATCTAAACCTAAACCCTAAACTAAATAAAATAAAATTAACTAAAAATAAACCTAAACCTAAATTAAATAAATAAAACCTAAAAATAAACCAAAAATAAAAACCTAAAATCGAAACCTAAAAAAATAAAGTACAAACCTAAACTTAACAAATAAAATAAAAATAAAACTAAGCTAAAAAAAATGTAAACCAAAACCTAAACGTAAGAACTAAACTAAAATAAAATAACCTAAAATAAATTAAATAATCTTAAAATAAATATACTAAACTAAATAAAATTAAAAAATAAACCTAAATAAATATAGAAAATAAATTAAACTAAAATAAATAAAAAAATAACAAAATAAATCTATACCTATCGATTTACTTTATTTTAAAAAAATCCCTAAACCTTAACCTAACCCTAAACCCTAAACCCTAAACCGTAAACCCTAAACCCTAAATCCTAAATCCTAAACCCTAAAACCCTAAAACCCAAACCAAAAACCTGAAACCTTAAATCCTATACCCTAAACCCTAAAAACCCTAATCCATAACCCTAAAACCTAAACCCTAAACCTTAAAAATCTAAAATCCTAAAAAATAAAATAAAAATAAAACTCAACTAAAAATAAACCTAAACCTAAAAAAATAAACTAAAATAAAAAAAAAACCTAAACTAAAATAAATAAATATAATAGAATTAAACTAAACTAAATAAAAATAAAAAATAAACCTAAGCAAAATAATAAAAATAGAACTCAACTAAAAAAAACCAAAACCTAAACCTAAAAAATAAACTAAAATATATAAACCTAAGATAAATAAATTAAACTGAATAAAAAAAAATAAATCTAAAAAATTAAAAATAAAATAAACTAAAATAAATTAAAAATAATATAAATCCTAAACCTATTGGTTTACTTAATTTAAAAAAAACCATAAACCCTAAACCCTAGACCCTAAGCTAACCCTAAACCCTAAACTTTAAACCTACCAGTTTACTTAATTTTAAAAAAAACCTAAATCCTAAATCCTAAGTCCTAAACCCTAAACCTTAAATACTAAACCCTAAACCCTAAACCTTAACCCCTAAACTTAAAAAACCCTAAACTAAAACCTGAACCTTGTACCTAAACCCTAAGCTAACCCTAAACCCTAAACTTTAAACCTACCAGTTTACTTAATTTTAAAACCTAAATCCTAAATCCTAAATCCTAAACCCTAAACCTTAAACACTAAACCCTAAACCCTAAACCTAAAAAACCCTAAACTAAAACTTGAACCTTGTACTTAAAACCTAAACCCTAAACCCTAAACCCTAAACCCTAAACCCTAAACCCAAAACCTAAAACCCTAAATCCTAAAATTCCAAAGCCAAAACCCTAAACCCTAAACCCTAAACCCTAAACCTTAAACCCAAAACCCTAAAACCCAAAACCCTAAAGCCTAAACACTAAACTCTAAACCCTAAACCCTAAACCTTAATGCTAAACCATAACCCCGAAAACCCTAAATCATAAAACTTTAAACCCTAAACCTTAAACCATAAACCCTAAACCCTAAACCCTAAAAGCCTAAAAACCTAAACCTAAATAATAAAATAAAAATAAAACCCAACTAAAAAATAAACTAAAATAAAAAACCTAAACTAAAATAAATAAACTTAAAATAAATAAACTAAACTAAATAAATTTGAAAAATAAACCTAAGTAAAAATAAAAAATAAAATAAACTAAAATAAATAAAAAAGAAACTAAGTAAACTAAATAAACCTAAACCTACTGTTTGCTTAATTTTTTTCTTAAAAAAACCCCAAACCATAAATCCTAAACCCTAAACACTAAACCTTAAACCTTAAAAGTAACCCTAAACCATAAATCATAAACCTATAATACTAAACCTCCCTAAAACTTAAACCCTAAACCCTAAACCATAAACTATAAACCTTAAAAAATCATAAACACTAAACACTAAACCCTAAATCGTAAACCTAAACCTTAAACCCTAAAAGCATAAACCTTAAAACCCTAAACCCTAAACCCCAAACCTCAAACTTTAAACCCTAAACTCTAATCCCTAAACCCAAAAACCTAAACCTAAACTAAATAAAACCAAAAAATCAAATAAATAAAAAACCTAAACCTATATAAAATAAAATAAAAACCTAAACCTAAACTTAAACCTAAACATAAACTTAAACCTAAAAATAAAATAAAATAAAAAAATAAAAAAATAAAAACTAAACTAAAATAAAATAAATAAAAACCTAAACTAAAAAATTAAATAAACTTCAAAATAAAAAACCTAAATAAAATAAAAGTTAAGGGAAAAATAAAAATAAAATAAACCAAAAATAAAATAAAAACCTAATTCTAAAATATAAACCTAAAAATAAAACCTAAAAATGAATAAAAAATAAAACATAAACCTTAAACTAAAAAAAAATCTAAACCTAAAAAAATACAAAATAAAATAGCCCTAAACCTAAACTAAAATAAACTAAACTAAAACAAATAAAACTTAAACCTAAACCTAAACTAAAAAATAAAACCTAAAAATAAAACCTAAAAATAAACCTAAAATAAAATCCTAAAACCTAAACCTAAAAAAATAAAATAAAAACATAAATCTAAAATTAAAAAATAAAACCTAAACTTAAAAAATAAAATAAAAATAAAACTAAACTAGAAAGTAAACCTAAACCTAAAAAATAAACAAAATAAAAAACCTAAACAAAAATAATAAACCTAAATAAATAAACTAAACTAAATAGAAAAAAATAAACCTAAATAAAAATAAAAATAAAATAAACTAAAATAAATAAAAATAAACTAAAAAAATATAAACCAACTGATTTACTTAATTTAATAAATAAATAAATAAAACCCTAACCCTAAACCCTAAAACCTAAAATAAACTCTAAACCATAAACCCTAAGACCATAAAGCCTAAACCCTAAATCCTAAACCCTAAATCTAAAAACCTAAAAACCTAAACCTAAACAAAATAAAATTAATAATAAAATAAATAAAAAACCTTAACCTAAATAAAATAAAAATATAATAAAATAAAATTTAACTAAAACCTAAACCTAAAAATAAAATAAAAAATAAAAATGAAAACTAAAATAAATAAAAACCTAAAATAAACTAAAAAATAAAATAAACATAAAAACAAAATACCTAAATAAAATCAAACCTAAACGTAAAAAAAATGAAATAAATGAAAATAAAAACTAAATAAAAACCTAAAGCTAAAAGTAAACCTAAAAATGAATAAAAATAAAACCTATAACCTAAACTTAAAAAAAACCTAAACCTAAAATAAATAAAATAAATCTAAACCTAAACCTAAACTAAAATAAATAAAACATAAACCTAAACCTGAAATAAACTAAACCTAAACCATAAACTTGATAAAAAATAAACTAAAAAAATAAACCTAAACTAAACTTAAAAAAACTAAAATAAACTTTAAATAAAAAAACCTAAACCTAAATAAAATAAAAAACATAAACTTAAACCTAAATAAAACCTAAACCCTAAACTAATAATAAAATAAAAACTTAAACCTAAAATAAAATAAAAACTAAACTAAAAGAAAATAAACTAAAACCTAGAAAATAAACTAATAAAAAAACCTGCTAAAATAAAATAAATACAAAATAAATAAAATAAACATAAATAAAATATAAAATAAAGGAATAAACTAAATAAACCTAAACTATCATTTACTTAATTTTAAAAACCCTAAACCTTAAACTTTAAAATCCAAATAACCACTAAACCCTAAACTTAGACCACTAAACCTACAACCTGGCTAAAGCCTAAACCACCAAACTTTAACCTAACCACCACTAAATCCTAAACACAAACATTAAACCCTAAACTAGCAGTAAACACTAAACCACAAAACCCCACTAACCCTAAACCTAAACCCTAAACCTAAACCCAAATAAACCACTAAACCATAAGCATAGGTGTCAATCGACCATGATAACTCTACAGAAAGATCAAAAATCACGGGTTTGGGTTGATGCGAATAATTTTCAAGTCGGGTTCGAGTTGAAGAAATTAACCCGTTTGATTTTTCGGGTCGGGTTCGGGTTGACCCACCAACTCAAAATTGACTCGATTTTGACCCACCAACTCGAATTTGACTCAAAATTGACCTAGGAACCTGAAATTGACCAAATTATTGCACACGAACCCAATTTTGACTTGATTTTGACTTTATATATATATATATATATATATATATATATATATATATATATATATATATATATATATATAGATCATTAGGGTCATGTCGTGTTAATCTAGTTGAAGTCAGGTCAGGTTCGGGTTGAAGTTTTTGACTCGTTTAATAAACGGGTCAAGTTCGGGTCAACCATATTCTTGTCGGGCTAAATTCGGTCAGACTCGAACTCGACCTGACAAACCGAATTGACACCATTACCTAAGCTAACACTAAACCCTAAACCCAAACCTAATAAAACAAAACTAAACTAATAATAATAATAATAAAACTAATAATAATAATAATAAAACTAATAATAAACTAATAAGTAATAATACTACTTAACTAAAACTAATAAAATTAGCTAAATAAATGATTATAAAACTAATAATACACCTAAAAAATAAAATTAATAAAAATAACTAAAATAATAATAATAAAACTAAAACTAACTAAAACCATTAAAATCTAATAAATAAAACTAATTAATAATAATAATAATAAACTAATTAAAAACTAAAAATAATAATAATAATAATAATGATATAATAATAATTAACTATAATAAAATAAACCCTAAACTAATAAAACCAAATGAGACATAATAATAAACTAAAACTAAGATTAAAAAAACTAAAAACTAAACTAAAACTAAAACTAAAATTGACCCAAAACTTAATAAACTAATAGAATAACTAATATAAACTAATAAATAAAACTAATAACCAAAAAGACCCTACTAATAAACAAACAATAGTAGAACTAACTAAACTTAATAAATGCCCCACAAGTAACTAAATATAAAGACTAAAGGTAAAAGTGAGCCAGAATGGCCCAGATAAGTTAAACCTGATTCCAGATACCCCAAAGCAGTAATAGCTAGATAATAAATAATGGGCCAGCCAGGCTAAAGGCTTAAACAATTAATACATAATGGGACTGAATTATGATAACTATAACTAGGCTTGCTAGGCCCTGAGTCGGCTTTAAAAGGCCCTGGGCCACTGAGCCTAGATCCTGGGCCACCTGAGCTAACTGGGCCAGGCCACAAGGCCTTACTGAGGCCACCCAACCTGAGTGCTGGGCTACTAAATAAGACCTATGATAATAAATAAATAAACTTGAGCCTAAATAGATATAAAGATAATACTACTCCTGACTGATCCTGAATAAACCTAAAATAAGACTAAACATAAAGATAAAAATAAAATAAACCTGATAAAGATAAAATACTAAATAAACTTATGGCTAAAATAAACCTAAAAAATATAAAATAAAACATAAACCCTGCACTACTAAAATAAAATAAAATAAAATTAAGCATCTAAATCTAAATTAAATATAAACTAAAATAAATAAAACTAAAAAGACTTAAAATAAACTACTAAACTAAACCTAAACTAAATAAAATGAAATAAATTAACAATAAACCTAAACATAAATTAAAAAATAAAACCTAAAAATAAAACTAAAATAAAAACCTAAAACCTACACCTAAATAAAATAAACAAACCGTAAACTTAAACCTAAAATTAAAATATAAAACTTAAATTAAAAAATAAAATAAAAATAAAACTCAACTAAAAAATAAACCTAAACCTAAAACAATAAATAAAATAAAAAACATACAAATAAATAAATAAACTAAAATAAACCTAAATAAAAATAATAAATAAAAACTAAAATAAATAAAAGGATTAAAACTAAATATACTAATTGCTGGGGTTTACTTAATTTTAAAAAAAAATTAAAATTAAACCCTAAATCTTAAACCTTTAAATCCTAAACCCAAAACTGACCTAAACCTAATACAAACTAAACCTTAAATCTTTATATAAAAAATTATTTAAAAAAACTGACAACAAAAGACTAAACACTAACCCTAAACTGAGCTGAAACCTGGGTTTGTTTAATTTTTTTTAAAAGGCTGTGACCCTAGGCCCTCCAACGCTGCACACACCTGAGCCGACGACCCTAGGCCTGCTGACCCTAGGCCCTAAGACCCTGAAGGCCACAAACTGACCTAGGCCCTAGGCCTTGGGGTGACCATGGGCCAGCAGGCAGTTAGATCCTTGGACCCTGAGCCACAGGCCTGCCCTGGGCCTAAACGCAGGAGCTTTTAGCCCTGAGCCTGACAGGCCAACCCTGAGCTGAGTATTGGACCCCAGATCCTGGGCCCTAGGCCCATAAAGCCTGAGAGCTGAGCCCTAGGCTAAATAAGACCTAAAGAATAAAGATAATAAAGGACTGGGCAGATAAGATAAAGGATAGATGGGATAAAGGCTAAGGCCAACCTGAGTATGCGTTAAAAGATAAAGGCTAATCTAAGATTTAAGTAAGGCCCTGAAAGGCCCAAGCCTAAGGCCCAGATCAGCTGGGGCCTGGAGTGGTAGCCCTGGAGTCCTGGATCATGAGCCCAAGATCCCAGGCCCAGGGCCTTGGGCACCCAGGCCCTGAGCCGCACTGGAGTCTTAGGCCATGGGCCCAGGCTGGGCCCTGGGCCCAGGCCCTGGGTACGCTGGGCCCTGGCCCTGGGCCACTGGACCAAAGCATGGGCCCTACACTGGGCCCTGGGCTCTCTGACCCACCCACTGATACTCCACTGGGCCACTGGGCCACTACCACCACAACTAGACCTAAACCCACAAAGAATAAATAAATAACATGGACTAAATAAAGATAAGATCTAAACTAAAGGCTTAAACCTAAACTCCTAAAAATAAAATGAAATAAAAAATTAAAAACTAAACTAAAATAAAATTATTAAAAACCAAAACTAAACTAAAAAATAAATAATCCTAAAAATAAATAACCTAAATAAAATAAAACCCAAATGATAATTAAAAAAGATAAACATAAAATAAAAAAATATAAACTAAATAAAAACCTAAACAAACTAATAAATTTAAAAATGAACCTTAAAAATAAATAAATAATATAAAACTTAAACCCAAAACTAAAAAAAAACCTAAACCTAAAATGAATAAAATAAAATAAACATAAACTTAAACTGAAATAAATAAAACCTAAAATAAACAGAACTTTAACCTTAAACTAAATAAAATAAAATTAACTAAAATAAAGCTAAAACTAAAAAATAAAACTTAAAATAAACCTAAAATAAAAACCTAAAACCTAAACCTAAAAGATAAAATAAAACCTAAAGCTAAACCTAAAAAAAAAAAAAAATCTTAAACCTAAAAAATAAAATAAAATAAAACTAAACTAAAAATAAACATAAACCTAAGCTAAACCTAAAAAAATAAACTATGAAAAAACCAAAATAGTAAATAAACCAAACAAAACAAAATTAAAAAATAACATAAATAAAAAAATAAAGCTAAAATAAAGAATAAACTAAATAAACCTAAACCTGCCATTTTGCTTGATTGGACAAGATCCACTAAATCATTGTGGCTGACCTGGAGTACTAGGCCTTACTGAGGCTGAGCTCTAAAAGACAGGCCATGAGGCCCTGAGGCTTAAGGCCTGTAGGCCCAGTCCTGGAGCCCCAGACCCTAGGCCCTGGGCCCTAGGCCCTGGGCCCTGGCCCCTGAGCCCTGGCCCCACCTGGCCTTTTAACCCCCCAGGACACTGGGCTAACCCTGGGCTCACAGGCTGACATGACCAGGCCACAAAGGCACAGGCTGAGGCTGAGCCCAGGCCATGACCTGGGCCCTAAGATGACCACTGGGCCCTGAGCTGAGCTCCTGGGCCCTGGGCCCCAGACCCTAGCGTGAGATCCACAGGCCAAGACCCTGGACCAAAGAGCTGACGCTGAAGCAGGCCCTGAGCCGATCCCAAGAGGCACACCCAAAGTCTGTGCCCACTGGGCCCTAAAAGGCCCTGGGCCCTGGGCCAGATGGGCCCTGGGCCAGCAGGCTGACCCTGGGCCCTGGGCCTAAGATCCCCAGATCCTAAAGGCACCACTATGCCACTAAACCCAAATACAGCGTGGAGAACCACAAACCAAACCACTAAATACGCAAACTGAGCTAAAGACCTAAACCCTAAACATAAAGATAACCTAAAAGGAAACTAATCCTAAATTTAATAAAACAAATTAAATAAAATAAAAATCTAAATGAAAACATAAACATAAACCTAAAAATTAAATAAAATCAAAAAAGGAAAAAACTAAAATAAAATAAATGAAAACCTAATCTAAACTATAAAAAAATAAAATAAACTTAAGAATTAAAAACCACAATAAAATAAAAACTAAACATAAAATAAACCTAAAATAAAACAAATAAAAATAAAATAAAAACCTAAACTTAAAAAAATAAACTTAAAATATAACTTAAAAATAAATAAAAATTAAAACCTAAACTCTAAACTAAATAAACCTAATCCTAAAATAAAAATAAAATAAACCAAAACCAAAACTAAAATTAACTAGACTTAAACAATATAAAATAAAAAACTACAAATTAAAAACCTAAACCCTAAACCTTAAAAGCATAAACCCTAAAACCCTAAACCCTAAATCCCTAAACCCTAAACACTAAACCCCAAATTATAAACCTAAACTTAAAGTAACTAAATAAATTAAAAAATAAACCTAAACCCTAAAACCTAATAAACCTAAACCTAAACCTTATTCCTAAGAATGGGCAGAACATTGACGGCAGGAACATCACCATCAACCAAGCTCAGTGTAGATCTGGCGGCGGAGGTGAAGGCGGAGGTGATAATTATCGTAGTGGTGGTGGGGGATCTGGAAGTGCTGGTGGATATGGAGGTGGAGGTTGGAGCAGTGGTGGTTATGTTTGTGGTAGGAGCAAAGGAGGTTACAACTATGGTGGTGGCAGAGGGAGAGATCAGGGATATGATGGTGGATCCCGCTACTCGAGAGACCAGGGTAGTTCTAATGGGAGCTAGAAAAATTTAAGAACGATCGATCCGATCAGCTGCCTACGGAACTGTGTCTTTATAGTTGAGACGGTTCTAGTTATCTAGGGTTTTTGATTTGCTCTATGTGTGGTACTTTTTTATCTATGTCATCACTTGTGTCTTAGAAAATTTGGTGTGTTACTTGGTTGATGAAATCAAAAAGAAGAAATATTGAATCTGAATTTGTTCTCTCTTTAAAAAAAACCAAAAACCCTAGACACTAAACTAAAACCTAAACCCTAAACTAAAAAAAAACCTAAACCTACACCAAAATAAATAAAACCTAAACCTAAACCTAAAATAAAACAAGATAAAATAAAATATACTAAAAATAAAGCTAAACCTAAACTAAAAAATAAAACCTAAAAATAAACCTAAAATTAAAACCTAAAACCTAAACCTAAATAAATAAAATAAAAACATAAACCTAAACCTAAAAATAAAAAATAAAACTTTAACCTAAAAAATAAAATAAAAATAAAACTAAACTAAAAAATAAACATAATCCTAAACCTAAACATGAAAAATAAACTAAAATAAAAAACATAAACCAAATTAAATAAACATAAAATAAATAAACTAAGGTAAATAAAAATAAAAAATAAACCTAAATAAAAATAATAAAATAAAATAAATGAAAAATAAATTAAATAAATTAAATAAACCTAAACGTACCAGTTTAATTAATTTTTTTTAAAAAAAAACCTTTAAGCACTAAACCCTAAACCCTAAATCCTAATCCTGACCCTAAACCACAAGCCTAAACCTAAGTTTAGGTTACAACCCTAGTAAACCTTATGCAGCCACCTAGGCCCTAAAGGCCCCTAAAAATAAATTACAAAATAAAAAAAGGCTCTGACCTTAAACCTGAGCCACTAACCCTAAACCTGGGCCAGGCCCTGCCCTAAATCTGGGCTGACCCTGAGCACTAAAACTAAACCTGAGCCTGGCCCAAGATCCTGGGCCCTGGGCCAGGCCCTGATCCTGGGACCAGATCCCAGACCCCTGGGCCTGGGCCTGGGCCCTGAGCCTAAAGACCAGGCTGAGCTAGGCTAATAAGGCCAAAATAGATATAAAACATGAGCTTAGATAAAATAATAAGATAAAAACTCAGGCTCTAAACCTACATGCACTACACATAAATAAAATAAGATAAAGAAAAAATAAAACTAGGCAAGAATAATAGAAAAACACTAAACTAAAGATAGATAAACTAAAATAAAAGGATCTAAATAAATAAAAACATAAACAAAAAAAACAAATCTAAATTAAAGATAAAACTAAACTAAACAAAAAATTAATCCTAAAAAAATAAAAAAAAATAAAACCTAAAAGAAATTAAAACACTAAAAAAACTTAAACCTAAAATAAATAAAAAAAATAAAGTTAAACCTAAATTAGATAAATAAAACCTAAGCCTAAAATAAACAGGAAACCCTAAAATGATAAAATAGAATAAACTAAAAAATAAACATGATCCTAAACTAAAAAAAAAACCTAAAAAAACCTAAATAAAAAACTAGGCTAAAGAAAATAAAGAAAACCTAAACAAAGACCTAAAAAAAACCTAAACTTAAAAGAATAAAATAAAAATGACTAAATAAACCTAAATAAAATAAAATAAAATAAATAAATAATAAACTAAATGACCTAAACCTGCATGTGTACTTAATCTGAAAAGCCCTAAAGTAACCTGAGCTCAAGATCAAATTATGACCCTGATCCAAGGCCCTGACAAATCTTTGACTGACCCTAGGCCAGACCCTGAGCCATGAGGACTGGCCCTGACCTTCCCAAAAGGCCCACACCTGACTGAGCCCAGGACCCTGAGCCACAAGACCCTAATATGATCTCTTGGCCTAAACGGATTGCAGGCCCTAAGGCCTGGGCACTAGGCCCTAGGCTGGGAGCCAGGCTATGAGCCTGGGCCACTGACCCTGGACCTGGGCCCCTGACAGTGGGCCCTGAGCACTTAAATCTGAGCCTGGGCCTTTGGCTGGCCCTGGCCCAGATCCTAAACTAGATCCTAGGCCTAGGCTCCCAGGCTGGGCCCAGGCCCTGGGCTGGCCTAAAAAAGATCTAGGCCCTAAACTGGGCTAAAATACCTGATAAAGATGAAACCAACTAAATAAAATAAAGATAAATAAAATATAAAGCCTAGTGTAGATAAAATAAATAAATTAAAATAAATTAAAATCAAATAAAGTAAAACTAAACTAAAATAAAATAAACCTGGAATGGGGAACCTAAATAAAATAAAAAAATAAAATAAAAATTAGCTAAAATAAAATTAAATAAAAGTAACCTAAAACCTAAACCTAAAAATAAACCTAAAAATAAATTACAAATATAACCTAAGCCTAAACTAAAAAAAATGCCTAAACTAAAAAAAAAACTTAAACCTAAAATAGAAAAATAAAACAACCTAAACCTAAACTAAACTAAACTAAAGGAATAAATAAAACCTAATCTAAAGACCAAAAAAATAAAACCTAAACTTAAACCTAGATAAACTAAACCTAAACCCTATTGGAATAAAATAAAATAAAGTAAAATAAATAAACCTATACTAAAAAAATAAAACCTAAATAAAACCTAAAACCTAAAATGTAAAAACTAAAAATAAAACCTAAAAAAAAGAAAAAATAAAAAATAAAATTGAAACCAAAAGATAAACCTAAACCTAAAGCTAAACCTAAAAAATATGCAAAATAAAAAAACCTAAACTAAGATAAATGAGCCTAAAATAAATAAACTACTAAATACAAATAAAACAATCCTAAATAAAATAAAATAAAGTAAATTAAAATTAAGATAAAGCTAAATATATTAAAATAAACCTAAACCTTCCAATTTGAATTTAAAAAAACCAAACCCTACAAATCCAGTACCCCAGCTCTAAACTCTAAAGCCTAAACTAGGCCTGGCTGAAACCCTTGAGCCACTGAGCCTAAACCACTCTAACCCAATACCCTAAAATCTTAAAACCTAAAACCCTACAAACACTAACCATGAGCCAAACACTAAAGCATAAACCATAAAACCCTAGCCAAACCACAAACCCTAAACCCTAGCCTAAATTGAAAACCCACTAAACCCTAAACCTAGCCAAACACAATGCCCCAAACCCCCAAAAAGCCCTTAACCTTAAAGTAACTAAATAAATTAAAAAATAAACCTAAACCTTAAGAACTAATAAACCTAAATGTAAAACTAAACCCTAAGATTGGTCAGAACCTGACAGCAGGAACATCACTGTCAACTAGGCACAGTCTAGATCTAGCATTGGTGGCATAAATAGAGGGAGCGGTTATCATAGTGGGGGCGGGGGATTTGGAGGTGCTAGTGGATATGGAGGTCATGGTCAGAGCAGTGGTAGTTATCGAGGTGGGAGGAGAGACGACGGTTATAGTCGTGGTGGTAGCGGAGGGAGAGATCGGGGATATGATGATGGATCCTGCTACTCGAGGAGGCCGGTGGTTGATGGGAGCGGTGGCGAAGAACGGTTGATCCGATCTACTACTTATGGAACTGTGTCTTTACAATAGAGATGGTTCTAGTTTTATAGGGTTTTTGATTTGCTTTATGTGTGCTCATTTTTGATCTATGTCATCACTTGTGTCTTAAAAAACTTTGTGTGTTACTTGGTTGATGAAATTGAAATAAAGAAATGTTGTATGTGAATTTGTTCTCTGTTAAAAAAAAATAGAAACTCCTAAACCATAAATTAAAACCTGAACACTAATCTTAAAACCTTAACCCTAAACCATAAGCATTAAACCCTAAAAACACTAGACCCTAGACCATAAACCCTAAACCATAAAACCCTAAACCATAAACCCTAAATCCTAAACCCTAAACCCCAAACCCCCACAAACCTGACCCTAAACACTAAACCCTAAACTAACCTTAAATCCTAAACCTTAAACCCTAAACCCTAAAAGAAACTAAAACCTAAATCTAAACTAAATAAAACCTTAAAAAACAAATAAATAAACTTAAACCAAAATAAAGAAAATAAAAAGATAAACTAAAACCTAAACCTAAAAAATTAAATAAAATAAAAAGTAAAAACTAGACTGAAACAAAATAAATAAAAAGCTAAACTAAACAAAATAATAAAAAAAACCTAAATAAAATAAAAATAAACTTAAAATAAACATAAAATGAACCTAAAATAAAATAAAATAAAAACTTAATATAAATCTAAACCTTAAAAAATAAACCAAAAAATTGAACCTAAAAATAAATAAAAAATAGAAGCTAAATGCTAAACTAAAAAAATCATAAACAAAAAAAAATTAAATAAAGCTAAACCTAAATTAAAATAAAAAAAAAACCTAAACCTAAACCTAAAATAAACTAAACCTAAACCAAAACTAAATAATATAAAATAAACTAAAAATAAACTTAAAACTAAACAAAAAAATAAAACCAAAAAATAAACCTAAAACCTAAACCTAAAAAAATAAAATAAAAACCTAAACCTAAAAATAAAAAATAAAACCTAAACCTAAACAAAAAAATTAAAAAAAAAACTAAACTAAAGAATAAAGCTAAACCTAAACCTAAACCTATAAAATAAACTAAAATAAAAAGCCTAAAGTAAAATAAATAAACCAAAAAAAAGTAAACAAAGCTAAATAAAAATAAAAAAAACCTAAATAAAAATTAAAAATAAAATAATCTAAAATATATGAAAAATATACTTAATAAAATAAATAAACCTAAACCTACTAGTTTACATAATTAAAAAAATAAAATAAATTAAAAAATAAAAAATAAAAAAAATTAACCATACACCCTAAACCCTAACCCCTAAAACCCTAAACCATAAAGCCAAAACACAAATCCTAAACCCTAAATCCTAAAACCCTAAACCCTAAACCCTAAACCTTAAACCTTAAACCCTAAACCCTAAACCCTAATCCCTAAACCCTAAAACATACAACCCTAAACCTTAAACCCTAAACCCCAAACCCTAAACTGTAAATCATAAACCACAAACCATAAACCCTAAAAACCAAAAAACCTGAACCTAAATTAAATAAAACCTAAAATTAAAATAAATACCAGAACCTTAACTTAAATAAAATAAAATCAAAACCTCAACTAAAAACTAAACTTAAACCTAAACCTAAACATAAACCCTAAAACCTAAATCCTAAATATAAAACTTAAACTAAACCTAAAACAACTCTAAACTAAATATTAAACCTTAAACTTAAACTAAACCTTAAACCCTAAACCCTAAATTGAAAACCCTAAACCCTAACCTAACTAACCTTAAACTAAACTATAACCTAAAACTATAAACTTAAACTTAAACTAACCTAACTAAACCCTAACTCTAAACCCTAAACCTTAAACCTAAAATCTTTAAACCCTAAACCTAACTCCTAAACCTTGACTAACCTAAACCCTAACCCTAAACCCTAAACCTTAAACCCTAAACACTAAATAAGAAATCCTAAACCCTAAACCCTAAACACTAACCCTAAATCCTAAACTAAAAACCTAAACCAAAAATTCCTAAACCCTAAACCCTTAATACTAAACCCTAAACCCTTAACCCTGAAAACCTAAACCAAAATTAAATAAAAAATTAAAATAAAATAAATAAATAAACCTAAACCAAAATAAAATAAAAAAATAAAAACCTAAACAAAAACCTTAACGTAAACCTAAAAATAAAATAAAATAAAATAAAATAATAAAAATAAACTAAATTAAAATAAATAAAAACATAAACTAAACTTAAAAATAAAATAAACCTAACAATAAATATCTAAATAAAATAATAAAATGTAAAATAAAATAATTAACCTAAAATAGAACAAAATAAAAACTAAATAAAAACCTAAACCTAAAAAATAAACCAAAAAATAGAACCTTAATATAAATAAAGAATAAAACCTAAACCCTAAACTAAAATAAAATCTAAACCTAAATAAAAATAAAATAAACCTAAACCTAAACTATAATAAACTAAACTAAAATAAATAAAATCTAAAGCTAAACCTAAACCTAAACTAAATAAAATAAAATAAACTAAAAATAAACCTAAACATAAATTCAAAAATAAAACCAAAAAATAAACCTAAAAAAACCTAAACCTAAACCTAAAAAAATAAATAAAATAAACCTAAACTAAAAAAATAAACCTAAAAAAAAAAAAAAAAAATAAACTAAAATAAATAAAATAAAAAATAAAATAAATAATAAAACTAACTAAATTAAATAAACCTAAACCTACGAGTTTACTTAATGTAAAAAAATTAAAAAATAAAAAAATAAAAAAAACCCTAACCCTAAACCCTAAACCCTTAAACTAACCCGACACCCTAAATCTGTAAACCTATACCCTAAATCCTAAACCCTAAACCCTAAACCCTAAAATCCTAAACCCTAAACCTTAAACCTAAACCTTAAACTCTAAAACCCTAAACCCTATATCCAAAACACTAAAACCTACAACCTTTAACCGTAAACCCTAAACCCCAAACCCTAAACCCTAAACCCTAAACTCTAAACCCTAAACCATAAACCCTAAACCCTAAAAACCTATAAACCTAAACCTAAACTAAATAAAACTTTAAAATAAAATAAATAACAAAACCTAAATCTAAATAAAATAATAAATAATAATAATAACCTCAATTAAAACCTAAACCTAAACCTAAACCTAAACCTAAACCCTAAACCTTAAACAATAAACCCTAAACCCTAAACCCTAAAATCCAAAATGCTAAACCCCAAACCCTTAACCCTTAACCCTAAACCCTAAAACTTACAACCATACACCCTAAACCCTAAACCCCAAACACTAAACCCTAAACCTTAAACCTAAACACTAAACCCTAAACCCTAAAATCCTAAAAACATAAACCTAAACTAAATAAAACCTAAAAAAACCAAATCCTAAATAAAAAAATTAAAATTAAATAGAAACCTAAACTAAAACTTAAACCTAAACCTAAATCTAAACCTAAACCTAAAAATCAAATAAACCTAAAAAGAAAAAACCTAAATAAAATAAAACCCAAATGTAAATTAAAAATAAAATAAACCTAAAATAAAAAAACTAAATAAACATTTAAACCTAAAAACTAAACTTAAAAATAACTAAAATATAAAACCTAAACCCTAAACTAAAAAAAAAAACTAAACCTAAAATAAACAAAATAAAATAAACCTAAACCTAAACTAAAATAAATAAAACCTAAACCTAAACATAAAATAAACAAAACCTAAACCCTAAACTAAATAAAATAAAATAAACTAAAAATGAACATACACCTAAACTAAAAAAGAAAACCTAAGGATATACCTAAAATAAAAACCTAAAACCTAAACCTAAAAAAATAAAATAAAAACCTAGACCTAAAAATAAAAAAATAAAACCTAAACCTAAAAAATAAATAAAAATAAAACTAAACTAAAAAAATAAACATAAACATAAACAAAAAAAAATAAAATAGAAAACCTAAACTAAAATAAATAAATTTAAAATAAATAAAATAAACTAAATAAAAATAAAAAATAAACTAATAAAAAAATAAAATAATAAAATAAATTAAAATAAATATAAAATAAAATAAATAAACTAAATACCTACCAATTTCCTTAATGTTTTTTTAAAACCCTAAATCATAAATCCTAAATCCTAAACCCTAAACCCTAAAACTAACCCTAAACCATAAACCTACAACCCTAAATTAACAATCCTAAATCCTAAAACCTAAACCGTAATCCTTAAAAAACCCTAAACCCTAAACAAAAAGCTAACCCTAAACACTAAACCCAAAATCCTAAAACATAAAACCCTGAACTCTAAACTAACCCTAAACCCTAAAAATACTAAACCATAAGCCCTAAACCATAAAACCCTAAACTAAACTAAAACCTAAACCTAAACCTAAAAGCTAAACTAAACCCTAAACCTCTAACCCTAAACCCTAAACCCTAACCCTAAACCCTAAACCTTAAAACACTAAACCCTAAAACCCTAAACCCTAAACCTTAACCCTAAACCCTAAACCTTAAAACACTAAACCCTAAAACCCTAAACCCTAAATCCTAAATACCTAAAAACATAAACTTAAACTAAATAAAATCTAAAAATAAAAAATATATACAAAAGTCTAAACTTAAATAAAGTAAAAAATAAAATAAAACTAAAACCTAAACTAAAAACCTAAACCTAAACTTGAAAATAAAATAAAATAAACTAATAAAAATAAACGAAAATAAAATAAATAAAATGTAAACTAAACAAAAAAAATAAAATAAACCTAAGAATAAAAACCTACAAAAAAATAAAAACTAAAGG